>JXCR01145535.1:38213-139764 GCA_002079205.1 Phalaenopsis hybrid cultivar | reverse complement strand
AAAAAAAAAGAAAAAGAAAAGATGTGGAGAGAAGCTTAAGGAGATGCCTAATTAAAAATTGGCTTTACTTGAATCAACTTAAGGAAAAAGACTTGAACACATTTTTCTAAACTTTTGATTTGAATATTAACTTAATTATTAATAAAGTTTTATGAAATTCTTTTTCATATGAATTTCCTAAGTGACTTTAATTTAAAAAATTGCAATTTTTCTTGAAAAGAATAGAGGATCAGAAACCCTAGACTTAATTACCAAATATCGTTACACCTGTAATATTAACAAGAGCTGTTTTAAATTTTTCTTAAGTAAAAATATTTTATTTAGAGAACTAAAATATGGAAGTCTAAAAGTTAAATTCTTTACCATAAGTCATATTTTTATGTAGTAGAGAAGTTACTTGAGGAAAAGTAACATGTTAGTTTGGGGGATTTTGATACACTAAAAATATATGCATTTTTAGACCCATATTTTATACCTATTTTTGGTGATATTACACTTTAGTGGAATGTATTTTGATGTTTTCTTGCAGGTTGTTGATTTTTAGGGCTTAAAGAAAAAAGGAAGCAAAAAGGAAGAAATTTGGAGTCAAAATGATGGTTTTGAGGAAATACTCAGTGAAGGCAGAGCCAAGGTCAGCACTGACGGCGTAAAATAACCGTAAGCTGGAGTATTCCTACTCAGCGCCGATGGCGACAGACTTGCTCCAACGGCGCCAAAGGCGGTTTAGACTCCGTTTCTACAAGGTTCGATGTATTTGGATGATTTTTGAAGAGTTTTTGGAGGCACCTCTTGCAGAACCGACCTTGGGCTTTATTTGGGCCTGAATTTTATCAGCGAAGGGGCTTCTCTATGTTCATTTTTTGTTTTACAACATTCCTCCACGCTACATTTCCAAAATCCATCTTCATTCCACCACATATTAGAGTCAATTATAAAATTTTGCTTTCATAGTTTAGAGCTTTGGTGGTGAGATTTCGTATGAAACTTTCTGTAAGAGTGTTGAAGATGGAGAAAAATGAGAGAGTTCTTCTTCTTGCATTTATAAGGAAAGGCTACAAAAGATTTGTTTCGAGAAAGAGTTCTAGATAAGTTTGTTTGTTTATTTAGTGTTGTATGAACTTTCTATTTTTTATATATGAAATTTGTGTTTTGTCGTTTCTTTTGTTATGAAGTCTGAGTAGTTTCCTCTATCTTTCCCCTACTCTAAGATATGGAGAAATGAAGAGATAAAATGAATGTTCCATAATTAAAATATAAAATAAATTGTGATGATTTTTCAACACCAAACTTAATTTTCCTTTCAATTTGACCAATCAATTTGTTAAAATATGTTGTGAAACATATGATCCAAGAAATGGAGTATGAGTTCTACAACAAAGTAAGGATCACATTTGATTTCATGAAGAAGAAATTTGTTCATGAAATTAAGTGCAAATAAATAGGAAAAAATTCTTTGTTGGGTGTAGAATTCGAGAATCTTCAGGGTGACAGACTAAAATCCCCAATTTGGTCTTAGAGTTTAAAAACTAATGCGAGAGTTAACCTTAAGGTGAAGGGAAGTGGGAGCTCTGGAGTGGGAGCCGGTATCCCCCTAGCCTAGCCACGAACTTAGGGACTAAACCTAAGATTAACCAATAATTTTCTATGAATTGTATCAGGGTAGAGAATTAAAATTGCTCCAATTTGACACAATATATATTATAAAAATTTATCTCATCTCATTTCCCAAGAATTTTATTGTAGTGGGAATGATTCTTTTTCACATAAGAAACCTTCATTACATAAACATAGTTAGTAGATTAGTAGTTATTATTAAAAATTTATATTTCAGTTTTGCTAATAGTTAAGTAATTTAGTTTTGTTAATATCTCAACATTCAAAATTAGTGACAGTGATTTTGTTTGATTTTCTATAAATTTTCTAATAAAATTTATCATTGCTAATTTACACCTTCCCCATGGGATTGATATTTGGGGCTTAAATAGAATATCCATTATTGATTGATAGCGATACGTATAGTTGCGTAGAATCTCATTATTAATTACCTATAATTATATATATTTTTCATAACTTACTTTACATACAAGGATCAAGTTTTTGGCGTTGTAACGGTGTTAACTTCATAAATCCTTACAATAAAAAAATTGGGATCATGCGTCCAAAAGCTCTTCAAAAAGTATCCAAATTAGTTGAATCTTTTAGATACAGGCCTTGCATCGACATTGGCACCATTGATGTCGTCGGCGCCAGTGGTCCTTTAATTAATTTTGTGATTTTTGTCAAATGGCATTGTTGACGTTAAACATTTCTTCTAAAACTCCATTTTGACTCCAAATTGTATCCATTTTGCTTCATTTTTCCTTCAAGTGCTAAGAATCAACAACCTGCAATAAAACATGAAAAATACCTATCTTTAAAGCACAACATCACTAAAAAATGAGTATAAATTATAGGTCTAAAAATGCATATATTTTTGGTTCATCAACATCCTCCAAACTTAAATGTTACTTATCTTCAAGTAACTACTTTACTACATAAAAGTATCACTTATGGTAAGAAATTTTCACATCTATATTTTCATATTTTGGTCTACTAAATATAATTTCATAACTTAAGAAAAATTTAAAATAACTCCAATTAATACTGAAGGTATAAGAATGTCTAGTACTGAAGTCTAACATTTCTGATTCTCTATTCTTTTCAAGGAAAATTGCAAATTGTCACAGTAAAGCCACTTAGAATATCCATATGAAAAAAAAACTTCAAGAATAATTTATTACTAAATATGCTAATACTTAAATACAAGTTTAGAGAATGTTGCCAAGCCTTCTTCCTTAACTTTGTTCAACTGAAACCAATTTTTCATTAGGTATCTACTAAAGCTTCTCCTCACATCTTTTTCTTTTCTTTTATTTTAAGATCATTTTCAATCATTTTTCTTTTTTTTTTATGTGAGAATCACTATATCTGGATAGCCTTTTATGATCTTGAACTTCACTATCCTCTTCTTAAAGATAAAAACTTTTCATATTCCTTCACTTTATAAATTCATATTAGCTTTAAAGATTTTTCTTAAAGTTTTATTCTTTTCTTCTTACATGAAACTCTAAAATACTTAATACTTCAAAAATACAAATTCATTTACTTACAATGGAAAAAAAAGCACAGTCTTATTCTTTCATACCAAATACCTTAATCTCTAAAATTAACCTTTATTATTAAAATTTTTTTACTCAAGTTTTCTATATATTTAGAAATACAAATATAATCTAAAGTTATACCCCTCTAATACCAAAGGTCATGTTAAATTAAAAATTTTGAAAATATAGCTAATTGAGGACAATTAAGATTAGGTTTCTTTCATTAAAAAGGAAATTTTCTTTTTCCCCAATCTTAAATTTTTAAACGATTTAGCATGAAAATTCTAAAAATAAAGGGTAAAAGAAAACATTTAATACATAAAGAAAAGACTTATCTTGTAAGGTTGGGATATTAAAAATTAACACTGAAATATTGCAGGTGCTAATATAAAAAGCTACAAGACTTAAAACATTAAATAACACATAATACATATAAAAATTTGCTGAGAAAAAGTTAGCTACAAATATACTCAATAAAGAACTAAAAACTAACAACAGTACTAAAATAAATTCCAATTCAAAAACAGTTTTACAACCAACTGTTTAAAATACAACATAACATCTAAAATAAAGCAAAGTATCAACTCTAAAAAAACAATAACAACAATAAAGTACAACCAACTGTAAACTAAACAAAACATTAAACTATGACTAAGTAAACATCTCCACTCATCATCATCATCTTCTTCTTCTACAAAGTTTTGTTACTGATACAGGGTAATGATAGGGTGACTAGGAAACTAGACTGAGCGGTCACCCCTCATGTCTATAACAATTGCATCATCATAAGAAGCACCATACTCAAACTTTTATTTTGTCAAATTATCATTATGTGCGTTTCCGGCCACTATATTTTCAATCCTGCTTTCCATCCTTAAGGTATCTCCCTGTTGGACCATCTTCTGCTCCATAAGTCCCTAGAGAGTAGAAGTAGTATAAGTAGAAGGAATATCCCTACTTCTATTTCCAGATCTCGGTCCAACATGAGATTTATAAGTCTTAATATTTGCAAGCCTGATAGGTTTTAGAGGTTCAATCCTCTCCTTATTTATTAAAAAATCAACTCCTGTCTACTCAAATAATGTGAAAATCAAGGCAGGGTGTGCTAATCCACCAGTTGTCTCACACAAAGCAATAGAACGAGTGTTTCTATAAATATTAGAGCCTACATCTATCCTACTCATATGTTGATTACAGAAGTTCAAGATGGCTCTATCTCTAATAACTTCGTTATGGTGGTACGTAGGTATCATCCTAGCCGATATAAAATAATGTCAAGCCTTGGAGACAACATTTAACATAGAAAGAGGGAAGTTTACATTAACATTATTCTTCAACTTTCAAGCTCCTTTTCCATCAGTAAGAAATGAAATAACTTCCTCCAGGGCCTCATTTGTAGCAGAGAATTCTTTTTACTGACAGCTATATACTTCATTATTCTCCTTGGGGTGAATTTAACCATTTTTCTACGAACATAGACGTGGTCATCAGAAGTTTCTCTAAAGTTGGCATAGAAGTCCATGAATACAACAGTAATAACCTCAGCAGTAGAGTAACGAAAATTCCCCCACCATCGAGCCACAATCAATCTCTCGACTTCACCACCCAGATTTTCGGAAGCTCGATCCTTAATTACTTTCTTTGTTGTAAGTAGGCTAATGAAACATTTGCTAGCTTTGTAATTGAAAAATTTATTATCATCACTTTCCTCTTCCCCTTGATCATTCTCGTTGCCATGGTAATTTAAGAAAAAATGATAAAATCCAAATAAATTCCCAAAATTCTGAAAATTGCAATGTGGAACATTCTTAGATTAAATCTACTAAGTAAGAATTCTTCACCAAAGGATTTTTCAAAATCTTCCCAAAACATTCAAAATTTTGAATCTCGACATTATAAGAGAAATCCTTGGTGAAAATAAAAACTGTTGAGTTCAAAGTGTAGCTCTTACCAAGAGAAGATAAAAATTTGAACTTCCTTTTCCTTCAAATCACCTCAAATCCAAGCAATAATAAGCCCTATGTGCACCAACCAGAGGTTGAAGGTAACCGAAGGGGTAAAATTTGTGTTTTTACTGTGACAAATTACAAAATTTAGAGCATCTCTCCACTTTCATGTTGAGGGCGCCGTCGGTGCCAAAGCCAAAAATTCAAATTTTTTTGCTTTTTGCAATTTCAATTTTTTTTTCAACTCACTCTAAAGTCTAATTAGTCTTTTTAAACACTAATATTCATCCTAAAATAATTCACAAACAAACATTTTTACAAACAACACCAAACTAACTTTCATATATGAAAATCCAAATTTTTACGAACACACATCTTTAATCACACTCACACAAACGTAAAGCAAACGAATTATAATTCAGGGCCGAAATCAAGCCACAACACTATAACGCTGAAAACTAAACTAAGCATACAATTAAATTTTTATGAGCCTAAAGCAAATTAAATCTAACAAAATCACATTAAAGACATATTTAATTTAAAACAGTAGAGAGTCCAACTTCTTCCATTATTCCTCTTCATCTTCAGTACTTTCTTCTCCTCTAATATCTCCCACAGACTGGTAATGGATGTGCAAGTTGTAGAAAGGTCGGTACGGGAATTGATCAGTCAAATTTTCATTGATCCATCAATTTTTCTTGAACATCTACACCAACCTGCTTCCATTGTTCCAGTATGATCCAATTTTTTTCATCATCCAATCAAAGTCATCAAAAAGATAATTAAGATTTCCTATTACATTCATGATACTCTAAAGTTTTCTTTCAATTTTCTTCATTTTCTTCTCCAAACTTTCATATGGCACTTGAGATTGACTGCAAATTAAGAAGATTGTAGAAGGAAGGCCAATCCATATATTGGCCCATTCATAATAATACCCATAATAGATTTGAAAATAATTGATCCCACATCAATGGGTTTTCCCATTTGAATGCAATAGTTTAAAAGTGAACTTTCTTTTGTAACTCTGCTAATTTTCATTGTGGAGAGTAGTTTTGCATGGATGAAGAAATGCCATTGTTTAGATATAATATTAAGTAGTGAGGCAGAGAAAATAACGTACCCCTCGTCTCTGATTTCCCAATTATCATTATCATCCGTCAGAAATTGGTATACATCATGCATCATTTCTTTTTTTGTGATAAAATTTATATAATGACAGATTAGCATGCTTTCTATCATATACAAATCATTAATTTTAGGTAGAGTAAGTTGTACACCCTTATGTCGAATGAAGACAACTCCTTAAGTAATTCAATGTAAGTTAGCATAGAATTCCTTTAACACTGAAACATCTACTGCAGCGACAGTGTAACATAGAACTTCCCAACGTCTCTGTACTATTATTTTCTCAATTTGTGAACTTCGATCACTCAATCCAGGATTGAAAAAGCCTCTCTACTTAATAAGTCACTTCTTAGTGATGATTTTGTCGTAAAATCGCTCGCGTCAAAACTGATAAACTTTATTCTATTGAAAACTCCATACCTTGAAGTATTTCTGGAATTAAAAATTATGGATTTTGAAATGTAAAAGTTTCTGGTCATGCAAAGTTTTTTTCATGCCTTTAAGAAAACCTCTAGATAGTTATTTCAAAGTGCAATCCCACCAAAGTTTGTGAGATTCATCCTGAACTGCAGGAACTGCTCTGGGCACTATCGAATCTTCTAATGGCGCTGTCGGTGCCAAGGGCTCTTTCTGCACCAGAGGACAATATAACATCGCTACTTAATTTGGTTTAAATCAATTCCAAAATTTCTTCCAATACCAATATTTGTCTTGATTTAAGATATTTAAAATTTTCTAGGATTTTAAGATATTATTATTTTCTAATATAAATAGAACACTATTAAAAAAATAGTAAGATATATAGATATCTATAAATTGATATGTATGGGTTACTTTCCACAAAGAGCTAGGTTTTACGTCATCAGCCCGACGTAACATTATTTAATCAGGATGACTTAAAATCAAAATTCTTAAAATTATGGCATGCGCCATTCATAATAATGTTTTAATCGACGCCCATTAACTTTAAATATCTTTCCAATTTTTGAATCTTTAATAACTACAATTCCATAATGATAAACTTTATTCACATTGAATGCTCCTAGCCATCTGGATTTCAGTTTTCCTAGAAATAATCTCAATCTAGTATTACATAATAGTGCTTCTTGTCCAAGTTCGATTTTCTTCTTTATAATCTTTTGATCATGCCATATTTTCATTTTTTTTTTATAGATTTTTGCATTATCATATGCTTGATTTCTAATCTCCTTAAGTTCATGGAGTTGCAATAATTTTTTCTCACCAACATCTTGTAGATTAAAATTAAATTCCTCAATAGCTCAAAATGCTTTTTGCTCCAATTCTACTGGTAAGTGACAGGTTTTTCCAAAAATAAGTCTATATGCGGACATTCCAATAAGACTCTTATAAGTAGTCCTGTATGCCCATAGGGCATTATCTAATCTAGCAGTCCAATCCGATTTATAGGGATTTACAACTTTTTCTAAAATATGTTTTACTTCATGATTTGATATTTTTGTTGGACCGCTAGTCTGGGGATGATAAGCAGTAGAAAATATTTACATAATATTATATTTTCTAATCAATTTCTCAATTCTCTCATTCCTAAAAAGAGATCCTCCATCCGTAATAGTCACTCTTGACATTCCATATCTTTTAAAAATATTTTTATTTAAAAGTTTAGAAACACTCTGAGCACCACATTTAAGTACAACAATAGCTTCAATCCATTTGAACATATAATCAATAGCAAGCAATATGTATAAATTTCTAAATGAAGGTAGAAATGGTCCAAAAAATCTAATCCCCACACAGCAAAAACTTCAACTTCCAATGTGTAAGTTAGAGGCATTTCATTTGTTCTAGAAATATTTCCTACTCGCTGACATTGACCGCATGTTTTAATATGTTCATTAACATCTCTAAAAAGAGTAGGCCAACAAAATCCAGCTTACTAAATTTTATGTGCACTTCAATATATTCCAAAATGTCCTCCCAATTCAGAATGATGACATCGTTAAATTTTTTATTGAGTTTCTTCGTAAGTCACACATCTTCTAATAATAGATCCTTACATAGTTTATATAATTGTGGGTCATCCTAGAAAAAGAATTTTGAATCATGAATAAATTTCTTTAAATGTTGATTCTTAACATATGGTGGTAGAATATCACTCACAATATAATTTACTATATCAGCATAACATAATATATTCTTTATATTAATATTATAAAATTGTTCATTGGGAAAGTTTCTAAAATTTCATTTGTCAAATTAGTTAATATTTTTTGTTCTAGTCTAGACAAATGATCAGCTATTTGATTGTCATTTCCCTTTCTATCAACTTTCATAAAATCAAACTCTTTAAGCAGAAGTGTCCATCCAATTAATTTTATTTTAGCATCTTTCTTTTGCATCAAATATTTGATAGTAGAATGATCTGTATGCACTATGTCTAAACTTTTCAAAGTCATAGACAATAGCTAATAACTCTCTTTTAGTAGTGGTGTAATTAATTTGAGCATCATTAGCAGTTTTACTAGCATAATATATTACTTTAACAACTTTATTGTGCATTTGTCTTAAAACAATTGCAATAACATAATCACTAGTATTACACATTTTTTCAAATAGCTTCTCTCAATCACATGGAACTATTATAAGCGCAGTGATTAATTTTTCTTTCAACTGTTCAAATGATTTTATGCATTCCTCATTAAAATTAAATTTCATATCTTTTTCTAAAAGTTGGCATAATTGCTTAGTTATTTTTGAAAAAAAATTTATATAAGGCTTGTAGAAACTAGCATGTCTTAGAAAACTTCTCACCCATCTAACTGTTGTAGGAGACAGTAATTTCTCAATAACTTGAATTTTAGCTGGATCTACTTCCACGCCATTTTTAGAAATTTTATATCAAACCTCCTGCAACCATAAATTGACATTTTTCCCAATTTAGTACTAGGTTGGTTTTTTGACATAATTCCAAAACTTTTTCTAAATTATTTAAACATAATTCAAATGAAGTTCTGAATATAGAAAAACCATCCATAAATACTTCCATTCCACGTTCAATTAAATTACTAAAAATTGATATCACAAATCTTTGAAATGTCGAAGGTGTGTGTGGATTTGATTAAGTTTGATTTGGTTTATTTTGAACTTTAATTATCTGTATATTTTTGTGTCAGCGTTTAATGTCGTGGCTTGATTTCGACGCTAATTTATAATTAGTTTACTTCATAGGTGTGAATTTGTGATTTATGAAATGTTTTTGTAAAAAGTATATTTTCATTAATAAAAGTTAGTTTGTTGTTGTTTCTGAAAATGATTATTTGTGAAATGTGTATTTATGAATTTAAATTAAATTTGTGTTTAAACAAACTAAAAAAAAAACTTTGGAGAAAATTGAAAGGAAATTGAAAATTTAAAAAATCAAAATAGTGAATTTTGGTCCTTCAGCCCGAGAGTATCAAAATAGTGAATTTCGGTCCTTCGACCCAACAATGGCGAATTAACCCTTTAATTTGTGATTTTCACCGTAAACCTCCACTTTTACCCCCTAAGTCACCTTCAACCTTCAGTTTTGCACCTAGGGCTTGATTTTGGATAGATTTGAGGAGATTTAGAGGAAAGGAACTTTGGATTTTATCTTCTCTAGGTAAGAGCTACATTTTAAAGTAAAAATTTTTTATTTTCACCAAAGATTTATCTCACATTGACTAGATCCAAAATTTTGAAATTTTTTAGGAGATTTTGAGAATTTGCTTTTGTGAAAGACTCTTACTTAGTGAATTTGAGTTTAAAGTGGTTTACATTTTTTATTTTTGAAATTTTGGGATTTATTCAGAATTTTTATCAATTTTTTTTAGATTTCCTATGGTACCTAGATCGAGTGAGAGGAAAATAGAATATGATGAGCAAAGGTTTATTAGCGTTAGAACCAGTGCTCAATTTCATAGTTTTCAAGAAAATAAATATGTGAATCAGGATCGAGGTTTTATAAATTTAGGAGGAGAAGTTAAACGATTGATTTTCACTCGGTAGTGGGAAAACTTCAATTATTTTACTATCGATGTGATAGTTTGGATTGTGATGGAACTTTATGCCACCTTCCTGAGGCTTCTGATGATTTTGTTTTTTTTTTTTTTGAGGAAAAATGGTGGAATTTACTCTAAAACAAGTTAATGAGTTTCATCAATTAGAAGTTGTTTATAGATGCCAGTATCATTTGTTTTCTGCTACAGATCAAGCCTTAGATGAAGTTATTTCTATTTTAACTGGTGAGAAAGGGTGTTGGAAAATAAAAAATGGAGTTAAAGTTAACTTTCCCCTTTCTATGTTAAATCCAGTGTCTATGGCTTGGCATTATTTTATTTATGGAAGGATGATTCCAACGAACCATCATAGTGAAGTAACCAAGGATAGAGCCATCCTTAACTACTGTATTCAATAAGTGATGGATATAAATGTAAGCTCTATCATTTATATGAACATTTGATCTATTGCTTTGGGAGAGACCACAGGTGGATTGACGCAACCTGCTCTAATTTACACACTTTATGAGGATGCAGGAGTTGATTTCAGGCCTGATGAGGAGAGGATTGAGCCTCAGAGGCCGATTAGGCCTACCAACATCAGTACTTATGAGTCTCATATTGATTGGAGATCTGGAAGAAAGGTCAGAGATATTCCTTCTACTTCTAGAACCCCTACTTTAGCTAGCCTACTTCAAGTGACCCCAGCAACAGAGAGTTGTTGTACCAGATGCTGATTCAACAGGAAGATATTTTGAGAATGGATCATAGGATGTAGAATATGGAGGCCATAAATGCTCACCTTGATGATCTGATTAGCCATAAATTTTAGTATGATGTTGCTTATGTTGATGTTATAGTAAGATACCTAAGGGGTGACCATACAATTCAGTTCCCTATTAACCTTACTTATACTCAATATCAACAGCAGAAGTTAGATGTCGATGATGAAGAAGATAGTGATTGGTGATCTTTTTGTTTTTTTATTTGTGTTTGTACTGTGTGATTGAGTTTTTTGTGTTTTGATGTTGTTGAAAACTTCGTTTGTTATGTAATGTGAAACTGTAATGTGGAAAATTGTTTTCATTTTTAGAGTTCTGTATAGTTCTGTTGTCATTTTCAGCACTTTGTTATGTATTGTGATTAGCTCTTTCTCAGCATATTTTATATGTATTATGTGCAATTTAATATTTTTAGCCTTGTAGTTTTCATATTAGCACCTGTAGTATTTCAAAATGTATGTTAAAAAGTCTGAATCTCCAGTAGCTATGATTTTTTTTAGGTATTTAATGCTTTCTTTCNGGGGGGGGGGGGGGGGGGGCGGAGAAGAAAAATCATTTTTATGAAAAAAGAAAGAACTTAATTTTATTTGTCCTCACTTAACTATATTTTCAAAATTTTATATTTAACATGACCTTTGGTATTAGGGGTTAACTTAAGATAACTATATTTATGTTTCTAAAAATATAGTAATTTTAAGTAAAAATTTTCAATAATAAAGGTAAATTCTAGGGGATAAGATATTTGGTAAAAGAGAAAAAGACTATGTTTTTTTTTTATTTTAAGTAAAGAAATTTGTATTTTAGAAGTATTAAAAATCTTAAAAGATTCGTGTAAAAAGAAAAGAATCAAACTTTATATAATCTTTAAGTTAATATAAATTTGTTAAGTGAAGAAATGCAAAAAGTTTTTAACTTGAAGAAGAGGATATTGAAGTTCAAAATCATTAAAGGCTTTCCAGATTTAGTAATCCTCACATATAGAAAAGAAAAAGAAAATAAAAAGAAAAGAAAAAGAAAAGATGTGGGGAGAAGCTTGAGGAGATGTCTAATTAAAAATTGACTTTACTTGAATTAACTTAAGGAAAAAGACTTTGACACATTATTCTAAATTTGTTATTTGAATATTAACCTAATTTTTAATAAAGTTTTATGATGTTCTTTTTCATATAAATTTCTTAAGTGACTTTAATATAAAAAATTTTATTTTTTCATGAAATGAATAGAGGATCAGAAACCTTAGACTTAATTACCAAATATCCTTTCACCTTTAGTATTAACAAGAGTCGTTTTGAATTTTTCTTAAGTAAAACTATTATATTTAGAGAACTAAAACATGGAGGTCTAAAAGTTAAATTCATTACCATAAGTCATATTTTTATGTAGTAGAGAAGTTACTTGAGGAAAAGTAACACGTAAGTTTGGGGGATTATGATACAATAAAAATATATGCATTTTTAGACCCATATTTTATACCTATTTTTGGTGATATTACACTTTAGTGGAAGGGATTTTGATGTGTTCTTCCAGGTTGTTGATTTGTAGGGCTTAAATCAAAAAGGAAGAAATTTGAGGTCAAAATGATGTTTTTGAGGAAATACTCAGCGCAGGCAGTGTCAAGGTTAGCACTGACGGCATAAAATAACCATAAGCTGGAGTATTTTTACTAAGTGCCGATGGCGCCAGACTAGCGCCAACGGCTGCAAAGGCGGTTCAGACTCCATTTTTATAAGGTTTGATGTATTTGGATGATTTTTGAAGTGTTTTTGGAGGCACCTCTTGGGGAACCAACCTTAAGCTTTATTTGGGCCTGAATTTCATCAGAAAAGGGGCTCCTCTATGTTCATTTTTTTACAACATTCCTCCACGCTACCTTTCTAAAGTCCATCTTCATTCCACCACATATTGGAGTTAATTAGTAATTTTGTTTTTATAGTTTAGAGTTTTTGTGGTGAGATTTCGTATGAAACTTTCTGTAAGAGTGTTGGAGATGGAGAAAAATGAGAGAGTTCTTCTTCTTGCATTTATAAGGAAAGGCTACAAAAGATTTTCTTTGAGAAATAGGTCCAAATAAGTTTGTTCGTTTATTTAGTGTTGTATGAACTTTCTATTTTTTATATATGAAATTTGTGTTTTGTCGTTTCTTTTATCATGAAGTCTGAGTACTTTCCTCTATCTTTCCCCCTACTCTAAGATATGGAGAAATGAAAAGATAAAATGAATGCGCCATAATTAAAATATAAAATAAATTGTGAGGATTTTTCAACTCCCAACTTAATTTTCTATTCAATTTGTCCAATCGATTTGTTAAAATATGTTGTGAAACATATGATCCAGGAAAAGGAGTACGAGTTCTACAACGGATCACATTTGATTTCATGAAGAAGAAATTTATTCATGAAATTAAGTGCAAATAAATAGGAAAATATTCTTTTTTGGGTGTAGAATTAGAGAATCTTTAGGGTGACAGTCTAAAGTTCCCAATTTGGTCTTAGAGTTTAAAAACTAAAGCGAGTGTTAACCTTCAGGTGAAGGGAAGTGGGAGCTCTGGAGTGGGAGTCGGCATCCTCCTAACCTAAGATTAACCAATAATTTTCTATGCATTGTATCAGGGTAGAGAATTAAAATTACTCCTAATTGACACAATACATATTATAAACATTTATCTCATCTCATTTCCCAAGAATTTTATTGTAGTGGGAATGATGTTTTTTCACATAAGAAACCTTTATTACATAAACATAGTTAGTAGATTAGTAGTTATTATTAAAAATTTGTATTTCAGTTTTGCTAATAGTTAAGTAATGTAGTTTGGTTAAATATCTCAATATTAGAAATTAGTGACAGTGATTTTGTTTACTTTTTTATAAATTTCCTAATAAAATTTATCATTGCTAATTTACGACTTCCCTGTGGGATCAATATTTGGGGCTTAAATAGAATGTCCATTATTAATTGATATTGATATGTATACTTGCATAGAATCCCATTATTAATTGCATATAATTATATATATTTTACACAACTTACTTTTCATACAAGGATCAAGTTTTTGGCGTTGTAATGGTGTCAACTTCATAAATCCTTACATTTAAAAAATCGGGATCAAGCATCCAAAAGCTCTTCAAAAAGTGTCTAAATTTGTTGAATCTTTTAAAAACAGGCCTTACACCGACATTGGCACCATTAACGTCATCGGCGCCAGTGGTCCTTTAATTAATTCCGTGATTTTTGTCAAATGGCATCGTTGACGCTAAACATTTCTTCTAAAACTCCATTTTGACTCTAAATTCCATCCATTTTGCTTCAAGTGCTAAGAATCAATAACCTACAATAAAACATGAAAAATACCTTTCTTTAAAGTACATCATCACTAAAAATGAGTATAAAATATAGGTCAAAAAATACATATATGTTTGGTTCATCAAAATCCCCCAAACTTAAATATTACTTGTCCTCAAGTAACTCATTACTACATAAAAGTATCACTTATGATAAGAAATTTTAACTTCTAGATTTTCATATTTTGGTCTACTAAATATAAATTCATAACTTAAGAAAAATTTAAAATAACTCCAATTAATACTTAAGGTTAAGAATATCTAGTAGTCAAGTCTAACATTTCTGATTCTCTATTCTTTTAAAGGAAAATTGCAAATTGTCACAGTAAAGCCACTTGGAATATCCATATGAAAAAAAACTTCAAGAATAACTTATTACTAAATATGCTAATATTTAAATACAAGTTTAGAGACTGTAGCCAAACCTTCTTCCTTAAGTTGGTTCAACTGAAACATATTTTTGATTAGGCATCTCATAAAGCTTCTCCTCACATCTTTTTCTTTTCTTTTATTTTAAGATCATTTTCAAACATTTTTCCTTTCTATTCCTTTTTTTTTATGTGAGAATCACTATATCTGGATAGGCTTTAATGATCTTGAACTTCATTATCCTCTTCTTAAAGTTAAAAACTTTTCATATTCCTTCTCTTTATAAATTCATATTAGCTTTAAAGATTTTTCTTAAAGTTTTATTCTTTTCTTCTTACGTGAAACTCTAAAATTCTTAATACTTCAAAAATACAAATTCCTTTACTTACAATGGAAAAAAACAGAGTCTTATTCTTTCATACCAAATACCTTAATCCCTAAAATTAACCTTTATTATTAAAATTTTTTTACTCAAGTTTTCTATATATTTAGAAACAAAAACATAGTTATCTAAAGTCACCCTCTAATACCAAAGGTCATGTTAAATTAAAAATTTGAAAATATAGCTAATTGAGGAAAAATAAAATTAGGTTTCTTTTATTAAAAAGGAAATTTTCTTTCTCCCAAATCTTAAATTTTTAAAAGATTTAGCATGAAAAGTTTTTTAAAAAAGGGTAAAACAAAACATTTAATAGATAAAGAAAAGACTTAGTTGTGTAAGGTTATGATATTAAAAATTAACTCTGAAATATTGCAGGTGCTAATATAAAAAGCTACAAGACTTAAAACATTAAATAAGACATAATAAATATAAAAATTTGCTGAGAAAAAGTTAGCAACAAATATATTCAATAAAGTACTAAAAACTAACAATAGTACTTAAATAAATTCCAATACAAAAACTATTTTACAACCTACTGTTTAAAATACAACATAACATCTAAAATAAAGCAAAGTATTAAACTCTAAAAAAAAACAATAACGACAATAATGTAAAACCAACTGTAAATTAAACAAAACATCAAACTATGACTAAGTAAACATCACCAGTCATCATCATCATCTTCTTCTTCTATAAAGTTTGTTGCTGATACAGGGTAATGATAGGGTGATTAGGAAACTGGACTGAGTGGTCACCCCTCATGTATCTAACAATTGCATCATCAAAAGAAGCACCATACTCAAACTTCTATTTTGTCAAATTATCATTATGTGCTTTTCTGGCCACTATATTTTCCGTCGTGCTTTCCATCCTTAAGATATCTCCCTGTTGGACCATGATCTGCTCCATAAGTCCTTAGAGAGTAGGGGTACTAGAACTAGAAGGAATATCCCTACTCTTACTTCCAGATCTTGATCCAACATGAGATTTACAAGTCTTAATATTTGCATGTCCGATAGGTTTTAGAGGTCCAATCCTCTCCTGACCCATTCTAAAATCAACTCCTATCTGCTCAAATAATGTGAAAATCAGAGCAGGGTGTGCTAATCCACTAGTTGTCTCACCCAAAGCAATAAAATGAGTGTTTCTATAAATATTAGAGCCAACATCTATCTTACTCATATGTTGAATACAGAAGTTCAAGATGGCTCTATCACTAGTAACTTCGTTATGGTGGTACGTAGGTATCATCCTAGCCGATATAAAATATTGTCAAGCCTTGGAGACAACATTTAACATAAAAAGAGGGAAGTTTGCATTAACATTATTCTTCAACTTCCAAGCTCCTTTTCCATCAGTAAGAAATGAAATAACTTCCTTTAGGGCCTCATTTGTAGCAGAGATTGCTTTTTACTGACAGTTATATACTTCATTAATTCTCCTTGGGGTGAATTCAATCATTTTTCCACATACATAGACGTGGTCATCAAAAGTTTATCTAAAGTTGGCTTAGAAGTTCATGAATACAACAATAATAACCTCAGCAGTAGAGTAACAGAATTTATCCCACCATCGAGCCTCAATCAATCTCTCGACTTCACCACCCAGATTTTTGGAAGCTTGATCCTTAATTACTTTCTTTGTTGTAAGTAGGCTAATGAAAAAATTGCTAGCTTTGTAATTGAAAACTTTTTTATCATCAAAATCCACTTTCCTCTTCCCCTTGCTCATTCTAGGTGCCATGGTAGTCTAAGAAAAAATGATAAAATCCAAATAAATTCCTAAAATTTTGAAAATCACAATGTGGAACGTTCTGAGATTAAATCTACTAAGTAAGAATTCTTCACCAAAGGATTTTTCAAAAACTTCCCAAAACTTTCAAAATTTTGAATCTCCACATTATAAGAGAAATCCTTGGTGAAAATCAAAACTTTTGAGATCAAAGTGTAACTCTCACCAAGAGAAGATGAAATTTGAACTTCTTTTGCCTTCAAATCACCTCAAATCTAAGCAATAATAAGCCCTATGTGCACAGACCAGAGGTTGAAGGTAACCAAAGGGGTAAAATTTATGTTTTTACTGTGACAAATTACAAAATTTAAAGCATCTCTTTACTTTTATGTTGAGGGCGCCATCGGCGCCAAAGCCAAAAATTCAGATTTTTTTTGCTTTTTGCAATTTCAATTTTCTTCCAATTCACTCCAAATTCTAATTAGTCTTTTTAAATAGTAATATTCATCCTAAAATAATTCACAAACAAACATTTTTACAAATAACACCAAACTAACTTTTATATATGAAAATCCAAATTTTTACGAACACACATTTTTAATCACACTCACACAAACGTAAAGCAAACCAATTAGAATTCAGAGTCGAAATCAAGCCACAACACTATAACACTGAAAACTAAACTAAGCATACAATTAAATCTTTATGAGTCTAAAGCAAAGTAAATCTAACAAAATCACTTTAATGACATATTTAATTTAAAATAGTAGAGAGTCCAACTCCTTTAATTATTCCTCTTCATCTTCAGTACTTTCTCCTCCTTTAATATCTCCCATAGACTGGTAATGGATGTACAAATTGTAAAAAGGTTGATATGGGAATTGATCAGTCAAATTTTCATCGATCTATCCATTTTTCTTGAACATCTGCAGCAAACCTACTTCAATTGTTCTAGTATGATCCAATTTTTTTTTCATCCTCCAATCAAAGTGATCAAAAAGGTAATTAAGATTTCCTATTACATTCATGATACTCTAAAGTTTACTTTCAATTTTCTTCATTTTCTTCTCCAAACTTTCATATGGCACTTGAGATTGACTACAAATTAAGAAGATTGTAAAAAGAAGCCCGGTCCATATATAGGCCCAATCATAATAATACCCATACTAGATTTGAAAATAAATTATCCCACATCAATGGGTTTTCCCATTTGAATGCAAAAGTTTAAAATTGAACTTTCTTTTGTAACTCTACTAATTTTCATTATAGAGAGTAGTTTTGCATAGATGAAGAAATGCCATTAGTTAGATATCATATTAAGTAGTGAGGCAGAGAAACTAATGTACCCCTTGTCTCTGATTTCCCAATTATCATTTTCATCTGTCAGAAATTGGTATACATCATGCATCATTTCTTTTGTTGGGATAAAATTTGTATAATGACAGATTAGCATGCTTTCTATAATATACAAATCATTAATTTGAGGTAGAGTAAACGTTACACCCTTATGCCGAACGAAGACAACTCCTTAGGTAATTCCATGTAAGTTAGCATAGAATTCCTTTACCACTGATACACCTACTGCACCGGTAGTGTAACATAGAACTTCCTAACATCTCTGTACTATTATTTTCTCAATTTGTGAACTTGGATTACTTAATCCATGATTGACAAAGTGTCTCTCCTTAATAAGTCACTTCTTAATGATGATTTTTTCGTATAATCTCTACGTGTCAAAACTGATAAACTTTATTCTGTTGAAAACTCCATACCTTGAAGTATTTCTGGAATTGAAAGCCTTGGATTTTGAAATCTAGAATTTTCTGATCATCCAAAGTTTTTTTCATGCCTTTAAAAAAACCTCTAGACAGTTATTTTAGAGTGTAATGCCACCAAAGTCTGTGAGATTCATCCTGAACTGCAGGAACTGCTCTGGGCACTATCGAATCTCCTTATGGCGCTATCGGTGCCATGGTTTCTGTAAAAGGGCTCTGTCTGCACTAAAGGACAATATTGCATCACTACTTATTTGGTTTAAATCAATTCCAAATTTTCTTCCAATACTAACATTTGTCTTAATTTAAGATATATAAAATTTTGTAGGATTTTAAGATATTGTTATTTTTTAATATATATAGAACACTTATTAAACAAAATAGTAAGATGTATAGATATATATAAATTGATATATATAGGTTGCTTCCCACAAAGTGCTAGTTTTACGTCATCAGCATGACGTACCATTGTTTAATCAGGATGACTTAAAATCAAAATTTCTTTAATTTATGGCATGTGTCCTTCATAATAATGTTTTAATCAATGCCCATTAACTTTAAATATCTTTCCAGTTTTACAATCTTTAATAACTATAGTTCCATAATGATAAACTTAATTCACATTTAATGGTCCTAGCAATCTAGATTTCAATTTTCCTGGAAAAAATCTCAATCTAATATTACATAATAGAGCTTCTTATCCAGGTTCAAATTTCTTCTTTATAATCTTTCGATCATGCCATATTTTCATTTTTTCTTTATAGATTTTTGCATTATCAAATGCTTGATTTCTAATCTGCTCAAGTTCATGGAGTTTCAATATTTTTTTCTCACCAGCATATTTTAGATTAAAATTAAATTTCTGAATAGCTCAAAATGTTTTATGCTAATTCTACTGGTAAGTGACAAGTTTTTTCCAAAAATAAGTCTATATGGGGACATTCCAATAGGACTCTTATAAGCAGTCTTGTATCATAGTGTTGTATCTAATCTAGCAGACCAATCCAATTTATAGGGATTTACAACTTTTTTTAAAATTTGTTTTACTTCATGATTTGATATTTTTGCTGGACCGCTAGTCTAGGATGATAAGCAGTACAAAATATATGCATACTAATATATTTTCTAATCAATTTCTCAATTCTCTCGTTCTTAAAATGAGATCCTCCATCCATAATAATCACTCTAGGCATTCCATATCTTAAAAATATTTTTATCTGAAAGTTTAGAAACAGTCTGAGCATCACATTTTGGTACAACAATAGCTTCAATCCATTTGGACATATAATGAACAGCAAGCAATATGTATAAATTTCCAAATGAAGTTAGAAATGGTCCCAAAAAGTCTAATCCCCACACATCAAAAATTTTAACTTCCAATATGTAATTTAGAGGCATTTCATTTGTTCTAAAAATATTTCCTACTCGCTGACATTGACTGCATGTTTTAACATGTTCATTAACATCTCTAAAAAAAGTAGGCCAATAGAATCTAGCTTAGAAAATTTTATGTGCAATTCTATATGTTCCAAAATGTCCTCCCAATTCAGAATCATGACATCGTTCAATTATTTATTGAGTTTCTTCGTAAGTCACACATCTTCTAATAATTAGATCTTTACACAGTTTATATAATTGTGGGTCATCCCAAAAAATGAATTTTGAGTCATGAATAAATTTCTTTAAATGTTGATTCTTAACATATGGTGGTAGAATATCACTCACAATATAATTTACTATATCGACATAACATAGTATATTCTTTATATTAATATTATACAATTGTTCATCAGGAAAGTTTCTAAAATTTCATTTGCCAAATTAGTTAATATTTCTTGTTACAGTCTAGACAAATGATCAGCTATTTTATTGTCATTTCCCTTTCTATCAACTTCCATAAAATTGAACTCTTTCAACAGAAGTGTCCATTTAATTAATCTTATTTTAGTATCTTGCTTTTGCATCAAATATTTGATAGTAGAATGATTTGTATGCACTATATATTTGACTCCAATTATGTAAGGTCTAAACTTTTCAAAGGCATAGACCATAGCTAATAACTCTCTTTCAGTAGTGGTGTAATTAATTTAAGCATCATTAAGAGTTTTACTAGCATAATATATTACTTTAATAACTTTATTGTGCATTTGCCCTAATACAACTCCAATAGCATAGTCACTAGTATTACACTTTATTTCAAATAGCTTCTCTCAATCACATAAAACTATTATAAGCGCAGTGATTAATTTTTATTTCATTTGTTCAAATGCTTTTATGCATTCCTCATTAAAATTAAATTTCATATATTTTTCTAAAAGTTGGCATAATGGCTTAGTTATTTTTGAAAAAAGTTTTATATAAGGCTTGTAGAAACTAGCATGTCTTAGAAAACTTCTCTCCCATCTAACCATAGCAGGAGGCAGTAAGTTTTCAATAACTTCAATTTTAGCTGGATCTACTTACATGCCTTTTTTAGAAATGTTATGTCAAACCTCCTACAATCATAAATTGACAATTTTCCCAATTTAGTACTACGTTGATTTTTTCACGTAATTCCAAAACTTTTTCTAAATTATTTAAACATAATTTAAATGAAGTTCTGAATACAGAAAAACCATCCATAAATACCTCCATTCCACGTTCAATTAAATTCCTAAAAATTGACATCATAAATCTTTGAAATGTCGCAGGTGCGTTACATAGACCAAAATGCATTCTACGAAAAGCAAATATTTCATAAAGGCTAGTAAATATTGTTTTCTCTTGATCTTTAGGAGCAATTAGTATTTGGTGATACCTGATATATTAATCTAGAAAATATTAATATTTGTTTGCAGAGGAAAGTGATCTTTCTTGGTGACCATGTTTAATTTTCTATAGTATATAGAAATTTGCCAACTAGTAACTTGTCTTATTGGAACTAATTCATTTTTCTCATTTACTTCAACTGTCACTCCTCCTTTTTTTGGAACTCAGTGAATCAGACTTACCTAAGCACTGTCTGAAATAGGATATATAATTCCAGCATGTAATCATTTTATGATTTTTTTTAAACAGTTTTATTCATTATTTGGTTTAATCTCCTCTGAAGGTCAGCTTTAGGTTCGTATTGTTCATCTAATAGATATGTGTACATATAAATTGAACGACTGATTACTTTAATATTTGCTAAAGTCCATCCAAAATCTATATTATAACTTTTCAACATTTCTATTAATTTTTGCTCTTGAATTTCAGTTAAATCAGAAGATATTATAGTAGGCAATGCAGATAAATCTCCTAAAAACACATATTTTAAATAGGCAGGTAATACTTTCAGTTCAGGTGGTTTAATATTTGAAGGAATAACATTCTTATTATCATTTTCTAAAAGGTCTAAAGTTTCAAATTTATACTGAACATAATCTAAATTCTTTTCTTTTATTTCATTTTCATTCTTAAAATACTCTTCTTATCTTAAAATTTGTTTAAACATTCCCTTAAATTTCTCATTACTCAAATAATTAGAAACTTCCATCTTGAAACATTTATTATCTCTTTCTCTTGCAGGATATTTCACAGCTTTTGCAATATTAAATGTTACTTCTTTATCATTGACTCTCATTATTAATTCTCCTTTTTGCACATCTATCACAACTCTCCATGTTGTAAGAAATGGCCAGGCCAAAATATTAGGAATCTCTTTATCTTTCTTCATATCTAATACGATAAAGTCTACAAGAAAAAAAAATTTATCCAATTTCACTAATACATCTTTTTTAACTCCTTTAGGATAAGTTATTGATCGATCAACTAAATGAAGAGTTACAGTAGTAGGAGAAATGTTTTCTAAATCTAAACACTTAAAAATTGAGGGAGGCATTAGGTTAATACTAGCTCCTAGATCACATAAGGCTTTTCCAAAAAAATTTTCACCAATATCACAAGGTATTGTAAAACTACCAGGATCTTTTAAATTTTCAGGAAGCTTTTTCTGAATAATAGCACTACACTCTTCACTAAGTGCAATGGTCTCATGATCTACAAACTTTCTTTTCCTTTTTAGTATATCCTTCATAAATTTCACATAACTTGGTATTTGTTCCAAAGCCTCAATGAAAAGAATATTTATCGTTAACTTTTTAAGGATTTCCAAAATTTTTGTAAATGATTTATCTTTATTCATTTACTTCAATCATTGAGGAAATGGAGGTGGTGGTTTTTCTAATGGAACTTGTATTGGTTCTTTTCATTGTGGTCGCTTTTAATCTCTTCCTTATCCACCTCTACTTGAGTTTCTCTTTGGATTCTTGTTTCCACTTCTTCTCCACTTTGTAATTGAATATCCTTAATTTGCTCCAGATTCTAATCTTTTGGATTAAATTTCACAGTGCTAGGAAGGATTCCTAAAGTTTTATTACTAAGTGCAGTAGCTATATGTCTTAATTGATTTTCAATATTTCTAATAGCAACCCCTTGATTTTGTATTTGATTTCCCATGTTCAACATTATTTCTTTCATAGTGAACTTATTTTCCTTAGCTTGTGGGTTAGGGTTAGAGTAAAATCCAAGAGGATAATAAGGTTTATAGTTAGGATTTCCTTGGTTATTTGAATTTCCTAATGGGTTCACAGAATTGTTATAACTATTCAAACTAAATTTCGTGTGATTTTTCAATCCAGGGTTAAAATAATTAGAATAGGGATTATTATTTTGATTATTTATAGCATTCAAAGTTTCATAAGAGGGTTGAGTATCAATTATCTAGCTTAGTGAATTTCCTCTAGTACTGGTGGTATTTGAGAATAGTTCACTCCAATTTAATCAATCATTTTTGTTATAGTGACAATTTAAGATGCTAAAAATGACATCCCATCAGAATCATGAATATTAGCAACTCTCTTTGGATTTACCTGTTTAGAGGGCCATTAAAAATTATTAGTAGTCATTTCCTCTATTAAGGAGTATGCTTCATCAAAAGGTTTTGACATGAATGATCCACTTGCAGTAGCATCTATAACAGATCTAAGTGACCCTACTAATCCATTGTAAAAAGTTTGAATTATCAACCAAGCTAGTAAAGCATGGTGTGGAAATTTCTTAAGGAGATCTTTAAATCTTTCCCATGCTTCATATATCGATTCCCCTTCAAACTGACAAAAAGATGTAATATCATTTCTAAGCTTAGCAGTTTTTCAGGGTGAAAAATATTTAGCCAAAAAATTTTGAGATAGTTCTCCCCAAGTTCTGATAGATCTAGATTCTAATGAATTGAAGCAAGCTTTAGCTTTATCCCTTAGTGAAAAAGAAAAAGTCCGAGCCTGACAACATCATCAAACACTCCATCATATTTAAAAGTAGCACATATTTCAAGAAAACTAGCAAGGTGTAAGTTAGGATCTTCGGTAGGTGTTCCTCCAAACTGATTATTTTGTACAATCTAGATAATAGTAAGTTTAAACTCCAACAAATTAACAGCAACATGAGGATTTTAAATAGCCAGGTGAAGTTTATCTGCTGTAGGATTAGCATAATCTTTCAAATGTTTTTGTCAATTTACATTTATTTGATTAACTAAGTTATTCGCCATTTTGTTCAAAATTTTAAATTTTTTTTTTGTTTTCGAACATTCCTAAGAGTACGTTCTAATTCTGAATTGTAAGGTGCTAAACCTTCAGATGCAACACTATGCATAAATAAATATAATAATCAAAGAAAAATTTAGGTATTTTATGATATTGTACTTTAAAGGTATTTTATCTTGTCTGTTGATTTTTATTTTTAGTCTGTTGATATGCCTTAAAATGTACTATTTTTCAAGTTATATTTCATGATGATATTGTACTTTAAAGGTATTTTATCTTGTATTCTTGGTTGTAGATATTTTAAATTGAAGAATTTGGAGTGATTGGACAAAAGGAATAAAAATGGACTAAAACGGAGAAAACCGGAGCGAATCGGGTCCAATCGGGGTACTCTGGAGCAATTGGGACCTAAAACAGGCACTTAAATTCCTGTACCTAGTGCTTAAGCGCTGAAATATGACACGTAGGTGCCACCAGACAGAAAGGGGGGTGCTTAAACACCCAAAAATTGTTCTTTCGCGCCAAAGACGATTTTCAACATATCTTCTAGAATATACATCGGATTTAGATGATTTTTGAAGCAGTTCTTTGTGCATCTCTAGGGGACTTCATTGGAAAGTATAAAATGGAGTTTCTAGAAGGATTTTAGGTGGTTATAAGGAGCTCATAAGTGGCACTTCGGGCAGCATTTGGAAGATTCAACAAATATGGACGGTTTTGAAAAGACACTTAAGAATATTTTGAGAAATTATAAATAAGGCTTGGAAATGATTTGAAAATAACTCTTGAACCCTTGAATCAATTAAAAAGAGGATAAAAAGGCTTGGAGAAGAGGAAGAAGGCTCGAGCGTGAGCCACAAGTGGGGCTATAAGGTGAGAGAGAAGAGAGAGAGAGTGAGAGAGATTTCTTCGTTTCTTGTCACTTTGTTCTTAGGGAGAATTATAAGAAGATTAATTATTCTATACAAGGAGAGTTTGATTTCAATAATAGATAAGTATTTCATTGTAATTTTATTTGAATCTAGCACTTTTTTTATGATTTCGAAGTCTTGTTCAATGAAAAATTCTAATTATTTCTCCATGTGTAGTGAGTAGTTTTCCTTACTCTTCCATCATAGAATGAATTAGTATGCATGTGTAGGATATATAATTGAGTATATGAAAATATATTGTGATGAATTTACTTTATTCTTCATTTAGATGTAAACTTCATCAACTTGCATGTTAAAATCTGTTGTGAGAACATGTAAGATCCGGGATGGTATTGTCTCAATCAACTATGGTAAAATCACATGAGATTGTATGGATGAGAATGTAGTCCATACAGTTGAGTAAAAATAAATAGTGAAATAATCTTTGAAGGGTGTAGAATTAGAGGACTTTAGAGTGATAAGCTAAAGACCTTTAATTTGATCTATTTTTTTAGGTTTTGGTGCTAGATGTTAGCCTCCAGGTGGAGGGATAAGATGGAACTCTAGAGTGAGAGCTAGCATCTTCCCTGCCTAGAGTCTTTAGAACTATTCAAACTTTAGATTAACTAATGTTTTTTATAGCATCTCTAGTAAGGGAAGATAATATAATTTCTCTTATTTTTTACAATCACTCTCACTACTTGTTTTACTTTTACACATGTCACTAATTTCATTATATGAAGAAGAGTACTTTTAATATATTAAACACCACTTTCTGATTTTCACTAAGTATTTTGGTTCAAGAGTAGAAGTAATATTGTAGTGATAATTGTAGGATATAATCAAAATCAAACCTTTATCGATCTTCCAAGCTAGGGCGTGTTATTCTAAAATAGAACTTCTTTTGAAAGCCGCTGTGATTAACCTCGATCTCCGTGGGATCAATATTCGGGTCTTAATCAAACAGCCCTAAATTACTTAATAAAGATACATATACTTGCTTAGAATCCCTACAAGTATAGTTTAAATCTTACTTTACTTGGGATCAAGCTTGGGAAAGGAATAATTATAATGACAAATATAATTATAATGATCATGAAGCACCAAAGACGGTTTTCAACAAATCTTCTAGAATATACATCGGATTTGGATGATTTTTGAAGCAGTGCTTCATGCATCACTTGAGAAATTCATTAGAAAAGATAAAATGGACATCATAGAAGGATTTGGGGTAGTTATAAGGAGTTTTTAAGAGGTACATCATGCACCATTTGGAAGATTCAATGAATATGGACAGTTTTGAAGAAACACTTGAGAATCTCTTAGGAACTTATAATAAGGCTTGAAAATGCTTTTAAAATACCTCTTGAACTCTTGAATGAATTAGAAAGAGAAGAAGAATGCTTGGAGAAGAGGAAGAAGGATTGGGCGTGAGCCCCAAGTGAGGCTACAAGATGAGAGAGAAAGAGCGAGTGAGAGATTGCTTCTTTTCTTTTCACATTGTTCTTGGAGAGGATTGTAAGGAGATTGCCTTTCATATACATGGAGAGTTTGATTTCCATAAGAGATATGTATTTTCATTGTAATTTTATTTGAATCTAGTACTTTGTTTGAATGGTTTTGAAGTTGTGTTCAATGAAAAGTTCTTGTTATTTCTCCACGTGTAGTGAGTAGTTTTCTTTACTCTTTCCTTTTATAATTAATTAGTATGCTTGTGTAGGATATATAGTTGAGTAGAGTGAGAATATATTATGATGATTTTTATTTATTCTTCATTTACATGTAAATTGATCAACTCGCATGTTAAAATCTGTTGTGAGAACATGTAAGATCAGGGATAGTATTGTCTCAATCAATTGTGGTGAAATCACATGAGATTGTAAGGATAAAAATGTATTCCATATGGTTGAGTGCAAGAAAATAGGAAAATAATCTTTGATGGGTTTATAATTAGAGTACTTTAGAGTAACAGGCTAAAGCCCCATAATTTGGTCTATTGTTTTAGGTTTTGATGCGAGATGTTAGCCTCCAAGTGGAGGGATAAGAGGGAACTCTAGAGTGAGAGCTAGGATCTTCCATGCCTAGCCCGTCTTCAGAATTATTCAAACTTTAGATTAATCAATTTTCTTTATGGCATCTTCAGTAAGGGTAAAGATAATAATTGCTCATATTTTTCACAATCTCTCTCACTACTTATTTTACTTTTACACATGTCACTAATTTCATTGTATGAGGAAGATTATTTTTAATATATTAAACCCCATATTTTTATTTTCACTAAGTATTTTAGTTTTGGAGTAGAATTATTATTATAGTGATAATTGTAGGATATAATCAAAACCAAACCTTTATCGACCTTCCAAGCTAGGGTGTGTTATTCTAAACCAGAACTTCTCTTGAAAGCCACCGTGATTAACCTTGATCTTTGTGGTATCGATACACGGGGCTTAATCAGAAAGCCCTATATTACTGATACTGATACGTATACTTGCATATAATCCATACAAACATAATTAAAATCTTATTTTGCTTGGGATCAAGCTTGGGATGAAGTTTTTGGAGCCATTACTAGAGATTAAAATCTTTAAG
The DNA here is from genome assembly GCA_002079205.1 of Phalaenopsis hybrid cultivar. NCBI lineage: Eukaryota > Viridiplantae > Streptophyta > Magnoliopsida > Asparagales > Orchidaceae > Phalaenopsis > Phalaenopsis hybrid cultivar. The sequence goes on along the minus strand of JXCR01145535.1, from coordinate 112,111 downwards.
TATTGATGTCAACTTCATAAATCCTTACATATAAAAAATATTGGGATCATCTGTCAACCTAAAATCTCCAATTCTATGCCCGACAATGTATATTTCTCTATTTATTTTCACTTAGTTCCATGAATGAAACACTCCGCCATGGAATTAAATGTGATTCTCACTCTATTATAGCACTCTTATTTTATTTCCTGGATCATATGTTTCACAACAGATTTTAACATTTCAATTGGCCAGATCAAAAAGTAAATTAAAAATGAAGTGGAAAAACTGTCACCAAATTATCTCTTTATTTCACCATATCTTATAGTAGGGTGAAAGATAAAGAAAACTACTCAAACTTTATGAGAAAGATATGAAAAAACACAAATTTCATATATAAAAGAAAGGTCATACAATAATAATAAACAAATAGCACTTATCTGAAACTCTTTCTTAAAGCAAATCCCTTGTAGCCTCTCTTGAACTCTTTCTCTCTTTATAAGGCTCTTGATTCTCTATTAGAAGATGTCAAAAAGAAAAAATCTCTCACTTCTCTCACTTTCCAACATTTCATAGAAAAGAATTCACACTTAAACTTACAAAAGAACTCAAAGAACTAACTGAAAACTCTAAGGAACTAAAGGACTAATGGACACAAGGTGGGGGGGCTATTCTGATCAATTTTTGCTCTAAAAAGAGACTAATGTCAGTTTTTTGGGAGGTGCATTAAAAAACCCTTCAAAAAGTGTCCATGTTCATCGAATTGTTTAGAAACAAGCCTTGCATCAACATTGGCATCGTCGACGCCCATTCTGCCGCTAGTGGCTCTTTAATTAATTATGTGCTTTTGTCAAATAGCGTTGTCGGCGCCTAGTCTGGCATCGTCGGTGCTGAATATTTCTTCTAAAACTCCATTTTGACTCCATACTCCATCCATTTTGCTCCCTTTTTTACTTCAAGTGCTAAAAATCAACAACCTGCAATAAAAAATTAAAAATACCTTCCTTTAAAATATCTCCAAAAATGAGTATAAATATAGGTCTAAAAAAGCATATATTTTTGCTACATCACTTTTGGCAAGATTTTACTTCAAAATAACTACCTAGAGGTCTTTTTAAAGGCATGGAAATTGTTTTGGATGACCAGAAACTTCTAGATTTTGAAATCCATGGTTTCCAATTCCAGAAACACTTCAAGATATGGAGCTTTCAATAGAAGAAAGTTCATCAGTTTTGACGCGCAGAGATTATATGAAAAAGCCATCACTAAGAAGGACTTATCAAGGGGAGAGGCTTTATCAATCATTGATTAAGTAATCTAAGTTTGAAGATTGAGAAAATCATAGTACATAGATGTTTGGAAGTTCTATGTTACACTACCACTGTAGTAGTTGTTCCCGTGGTAAAAGAATTCTATGCTAACCTATATAGAACTAACCAAGGAGTCATTTTTGTTCGAGGTAAGGGTGCACCATTTATTCCATCACAAATAAACGATATGTTTATGATAGAAAGCATGTTGATCTATCATTATAAAAATTTTATTTCAATGAAGGATATGATGTTTGATGTATACTGATTTCTGACGCATGAAAATGATAATTGAGAAATCAGAGGTGAGGGGTATGTTAGTTTCTCCGCTTCACTCCATAATCCAATATCAGAATAATGGCATTTCTTCATCTCTAAAAAACTACTCCTTACAATGAAAATTAATAGATTTTCCAGATAAAGTGCAATTTTAAACTATTGCATTGAAATGGGAAAGCCCATTGATGTGGGATCATATATTTTTAAATTTATTATGGGTATTATAATAAATGGGGCTATATATGGATTGGGGCATCATTCTATGATTTTATTAATTTGCAATCAATCTCAAGTGCCATATGAAAGTTGGGAGAATATGTTATGACCCTGAGAGCTCATGTATCCTATTGATGGAAACTATATAGAGAATAGAAATGAAGCATGAGATATTATCTTCGATCAAACATAACTACATTTACACCCTTAAAGTTTTCTACAATTGAAAGTTCAATAGTTTTGGAGAAGGGAATGAAAGAAAACTTTATAGTATCATGAATGCAATAAGAAATCTTTATTATCTTTTTGATCACTTAGATTGGAGGATGAAGGAACACTTTGATCATACGGGAATAATTGAAGCAGGCTTGGTCCAGATGTTTAAGAAGAATGAATGGATTGATGAAAATTCAATTGATTATTTCTTGTACCGACCCTTCCACAATTTGTACGTCCATTACCAGTCTATGGGAGATATTAGAGGAGGAGACAGTACTGAAGATGAAGAGGAGTAATTGAAGAAGTTGGACTTTTTGCTATTTAAAATTAATTATTTTTTTAATGTAAGTGTGTTGGATTTATTTAAAACTTTGTGTGATTGTGTTTAATTTGCTTTGCTTTAAACTCATAAAACTTTCATTGTATGTATAGTATAGTTCCCAGTGTTCTAGAATAACTGAGATTGCAAAAAAGTGAAATATTGAAATTTTTTGGCTCTGATGCCCGAGACCCAAAAGTTCTCAAATCTCTTAGAATTTGTGATTTGCACAGTTAAAACACCATTTTTACCCCTTCTGTCATCTTCAACCTTTGGTTTACACCCCTAGGGCTTGCTAGCGCTTAGATTTGAGGCAATTAGAGAACCAAAGAAGTTGAGATTTCATATTCCCTTGGTAAGAGCTACACTTTGAGCTAAATTTTTTTTATTTTCACTAAGGATGTCACCTACATTATCTACATAATAAATTTTGAAATTATTGGGAAATTTTTTGGAAAATCCTTTAGTGAAGAACCCCTACTTAATAAATTTAAGTTTAGAACGTTCCACATTGTATTTTTTAGAATTTTTGGAATTTATGTGGATTTTATCATTTTTCTAGAAAATTGTTATGGCGCCAAGGATGAGCAAAGGCAAAAGAAAATTGGATTTTGATGATAAAAAATTTATCAATTTGAAAGCTAGCAACAATTTCAATAGTCTATTTACAAAGAAGAAAATAATTCAGGATCGAGCGTTCAAAAAAATCTGGCAGGTGAAGTTGAGAGATTGATTGTTGCTCGACAGTGGGAGAAATTCTGTTACTTTACTACCGAGGCTATTATTGGTATAATAATGGAGTTCTATGCCAACTTTAGGGAGACTTCTGATGATGTTCATGGTAAAATGGTTGAATTCAGCCCTAGGAGAATTAATGATATTTATCAGTTGCAAGACTCATATAACTGTCAGTACAAGGCATTCTCTACTACAAATGAGGCCTTGGATAAAGTTATTTCATTTCTTACTAATGCGAGAGGAGCATGTAAGGTGAAGAATAACGTTAAGGTAAACTTCCTTGCTTCAAAGATAAATGTAGTTTCCAAGGCCTGACATTACTTTATATCAGCCAAAATGATAGATACATACCACCATAGTGAAGTTACTAGGAATAGAGCCATCCCAAACTTTGTATCCAACAGATGAGCAGGATAAATGTTGGCCCTATTATTTATAGAAATACTCGTTTTATTGCTATGGATGAGAAGACTGGTGGTTTAGCACACCCTACCCTTATTTTCACATTATGCGAACAGTCAGCAGTTGAACAAGCATTCTCATGTTGGATGGAAATTAGCAAGTAGGAGTAGAGATATTCCTTCTACTTCTAGTACTTTTACTCTCTAGAGACTTATGGAACAAATGATGATCCAACAAGGAGTTATTTTAAAAATGGAGAGTAGGATTGAAAATTTGGAGGCCAGAAATGCACATAATGATGAATTAACAAGACAGAAGTTTGAATATGATGCTGATTATGATGATGATATGGTTAGATACATGAGGGGTGACCACCAAGTACAGTTTCTTAGTCACCCTATCTTTACCCCTTATGAACAGCAGAACTTTGATGTAGAAGAATAAGATGATGATGATGATGAGTGGTGATGTCTACTTAGTCAAAGTCTTGATCTCTTATTTAGTTAATTTTTTGTCACATTCCAATGTTATTATTGTTTAATTGTTTAAGTGTGAAATTTAGATTTATTTTGAATGTTATGTCGTGAACTTTAATCTATAGAAATGTTGTAAAGTTGAAATATAATTTAATACTGCTATTTATTATATGTACTTTATTGATTTTTTTTTAGTTAACTCTTTCTCAACAAATATATATATATATATATATATATATATATATATATATATATATATATATATATATATATATATATATATATATATATATATATATATATATATATATATATANTATATATATATATATATATATATATATATATATATATATATATATATATATATATATATATATATATATATATATATATATATATATATAATGTTATTTAATTTTTTAAGTCTTGTAGTTTTTCATATTAGCACCTGCAATATTTCAGAGTTAAGTTTAAAAAATTAAAAGCTTTACCAGCTATGTCTTTTCTTTGTGCGTTAACTATTTTCTTTCATCATGTATTTTCAGTTTTTCATGCTTAATCTTTTAAAAATTTAAGTTTGGGGTGGGGGATAAAATTTCCTTTTCAAAGAAATAAACTTAATTTTATTTGTCTTGTATTAACTATATTTAAAAATTTTCAATTTAACATGACCATTAGTATTGGAACCTAACTTAGAAAACTATATTTGTGTTTCTAAATATATAGTAAACATATGTAAAAACTTTTAATATTGAAGGGTAATTTTAGAGATTAAGGTATTTGGTATGAGAGAATAGGACTATGTTTTTTCCATTGTAAGTAGTGGAATTGGTATTTTTGAAGTATTAAGAATCTTAGAGTTTCATGTAAGAAGAAAAGAATGAAACTTTATATAAAAAAACTTAAAGCTAATATGAATTTATAAAGTGAAGGAATGTGAAATATTTTTAACTTTAAGAAGAGGATAGTGAAGTTCAAAATCTTTAAAGGCTATCCACATATAGTAATTCTCACCTAAAAAAAAAGAAAGAAAAAGAAAAGGAAAGGATAAATATGTGAGGAGAAGCTTGAGGAGATTCCTAACCAAATTTGGCTTCAGTTAAATCAACTTATGGTCGAAGGCTTGTCTACATTCTCTAAAGTTGTATTTTATGTATTAGCATATTTACTAATAATATTTTCATGAAGTTCTTTTTCATATGGATATTCTAAGGGGGTTTAATATGACATGTTAGAATTTTCTTTGAAAAGAATAGAGAATCGAAATCTTAGACTTGACTGCTAGATATTCTTATACCTTTAGTATTAACTTGAGTTATTTTAAATTTTTTCTTAAGTTATGGTGTTATATTTAACATAACAAAATGTGTAAATCTAGAAGTTAAAACTCTTTGCCATATTTCATATTTTTAGGTAGTAAAGGAGTTACTTAAGGACAAGTAACGTTTATTTTTGGGGGAGTTTGATGCACCAAAAATATATGCATTTTTAAACCTATATTTTATATTCATTTTTTGTTATATTTCACTTTAATGGAAGTTATTTTTCATGTTTTATTGCAGGTTGATGATTTTTAGGATTTGAAGCAAAAAGGAAGCAAAATAGATGGAATTTAGAGTCAAAATGGTGTTTTGGAAAAAATACTCAGCACCAATGGCGCTAGTAAGGATGTCGACGGTGCCAGCATGTACCAGAAGTCTAGAACTTTATCAGTGCTAACGGTGCTAGATTGGGCACCGACGGTGCCATTTAACAGAGAGCACAAAATATAATTCAAATGATGGGCACCGACGGCACCATCGTGGGTGCCAACGGTGCCAAAGTCGGTGCTGGGCAAAATTCTAGAAGATACGATGAATTTGGACTGTTTTTGAAGAGTTATTGGAGGCACCTCTTGGAAAACCAACATTATGCTTTATTTAGAGCAAAAATTAATCAAATAAAGTGGTGGTTAGAGGGGGCTAGTGTGTAATTGAGTCTACTTGAGTGTTCTATTGTCTAGTGTGCTGAGTCAAAGAGTGATTTCTCTTAAGAGATGTTAGAGAGGGACAAAAGTGAGAGATTGCTTCTTCCTTACATCTATAAAGAGAAATTAAGGAGTGTTATAAAGAGAGAAAGAGTCCATGGGAGGCTACAAGGGATTTACCTAGAGGAAGAGTTACAGATAAGTGGTGTTTGTTTATTATTTTTATATAAACTTTATTTTATTTATGAAATTTATATTTTGTCGTATATTCCTCATGAGGTTTGACTAATTTTCATTGTCTTTCTCCCTACTTTAAGACATGGTGAAATGAAGACATAATTCAGATGTGTCAATTTTATAATATAAACTAAATTATGTTGATTTTTTCACTTCGTTCCTAATTTACTTTTCGATCTGGCCAATTAAAATGTTAAAATCTGTTGTAAAACATATGATCCAGGAAATGGAGTGTGAGTTCTACAACAAAGTGAGAATCACATTCAATTATATGAAGGAATGTTTTGTTCATAGAATTGGGTGTAGATAAACAGTGAATCATATGTATTACTAGGCAAAGAATTGGAGATTTTAGGGTGACAGACTAAAATCCCCAATCTGATAATAGTAGTTAAGTACTTAGGTGAGAGATAGTCTTCAAAGAAAGGGAAATGGGAGCTCTGGAGTGATAGCCAGTATTCTCCCAGCCTAACCATGAATTTAAAGACTAAACCTGATATTAGCCAACGATTCTCTATAACATTGACTGAGAGAAGAGAATTAAAATTGCTTCTACTAGGCATAATACAATTTCAAACAATTTTTCTCTCTCATTTAACCAAAAACACATTATAGTGGAAAAGATGCTTTCTCATATTTGATAACTTCATCACAGAAACACAGTTTGGTAGTTATAGTTCAACTTTACTTTACAGTCTTGCTAGAAGTTGATAATTTAATTTTGATAGCACCTTAAATATTTTAAATTAGTATATTAAATTTTCTTTATTAATGTGAATTTCCTAATTTATATTACCATATCAAATTTAAACCTTTCTTGTGGGATCAATATTTAGGGCTTAAATAGAAAGTTTTGTATTACTTGATAACTATACGTATACTTGCGTAGAACCCCAACATAAATTGCTTTAATTTCTTATTCGTAAATAACAATCCAAATTTTTGGCGTCACTACAAAGCAGAGTCAACTTTATTAATTTTACACTTGTATAATTTTTAGGATCAAGGCCTTATCCCAATCTAAGGGTGGTGCGTTGATTTCAAAGGGTAAACCTTACCCGTAGGAGTTCGATGTCGTATCCTACCCTAAGGGTTTTGGGTCACCAATCTTCAAGACATTTGATGGGAAGGGAAATCCCAGATAGCATGTAGCACATTTCTGAGTGAGTTTTGGAAACATTGGAGGTAATGAAGCCTTGCTCTTCCATCAGTTTGTTAGCAGTTTGTTAGCGATAGCATTCGATTGGTATGCCGAGTTCCCTAATAGATTAGTAAAAACATTCGTAGTGTTAGAATATTTTTTTGTGAAAAGATTAGCTAGAGCACAGCACCACATTTCTATTGGAGATCTCGTAGTGGAAACACAAAAACCTAGTGAGACTTTAGTGTATTATATCTTGAGGTGGAGAAACCTAAGCATGAAATGTGAGCCTCAGCTTTAGGAACAACATGCAATTGAGATTCTACTCAAAAGCATCCATGGGCTGGTAGCTTTCATGCTTAAGGGACTCCCCATCAAGTCCTTTACAAAGCTACTAAGCTAAGCTAGAAGGATACAAGAGGAATTCAAGCGTATGGACTCCCAAGAAAATTAAAAAGATTCTAGGACAACAAGAGTATTCGAGAAGAAGTCTGGAATAGTGGCAATAATTGATAAGGGGAAGTAGCTGATAAAGATATAGGCAGAGCATTCTCATTAGATTTCCTAGTAATTGTCACAACATACTCAGCCTCAGCAGTAGACACAGCAGTGTGGCCAATCCAGCTAGTAGTCATACTAGGTAGGACTGTACTTAGTATATAACAGATGGGGTTTGACTCTTTTAAAATGAATGAAAAGTGTGTATTCATTCAAAGATGAGGCAGTAGCACAGATGTTCAAAATATTAATAAAGAAGCCCAAGTTCAGATTGCCAGAACTTAAGAAGCCAGAAGAAGTTGACAAGAAGGATTGTCCTAATTTCTTCCCCTATCACAGGATGTTGGGGCACACAATAGAGTGTTGTTTCACTTTCAAGGATTGGCTCGAGTGGTATTTTAAAGAAGGAAATATAACCATCCTTAAAGAAGATGTAAAGGAACCTGAAAATGTTTTGTAAATATGATTTCAGTTGAGTCAATCACTTTGATTGATCCTTATCAGAGAAAGATGGATGGAGCATAGTTTGAAGGAAATCATCCAAGAAGGTACTGTACCAGATTCAGACTGCTTTATTGCTGGCAACCATTCAAGTTCTATGACTTGTCAAGCCCAAGTTTGAGATTTTACTAAAGAAATTAGCACAACCAGAGAAGAAAAAGAACATTATCATGAAGATCAACAATGCAAGGGGTAGGATAGGTTGCCTGTGTTAGATTAGATGTCTTAGATTTTGGGGAGAAAGTCCTAGAACCTCTGTTCATGTGTGATTGACTTTTTTTCCCCACTAGGGAATTTTGAATATAATGTTTATGATTTAAGCTACGTTCTAACTATTTTTAGTGATAATGTAACTAACTTCAATCAATCTAACTCTAACCTCAATTCCAAAAATGATCCTCAAATCATACTTAATTCCGATGAACTCGTTAACGAGACTGAAGAAGATGTCGACAATGCCGATTATGATAGCACCATGTGTGAGGAACTGGTCCTCGAGTACCACGGTCACCACTTGACATCAACATGGATTTTTTCAATGAAGAAGAGACATCGAAAGTTCTGGAAATGAAATCATAAAAATAAGAAAAAGAGAACACAAAAATAAACCTAAGAAGTGGGAAGGTATTACCTCTGAGACCGATTCCAATGGATAAAGAAAAATGAATAGTCACTCGAGAAGAACCACCTCCGCTAGTGGAAGAGACACATAAACAAGTAAAAATTAGAGGATTGTATAAATTAGATTATAATGCGCGAGCTCATCTTAAGAGTTTTCCAACCAAACTAAAGCATTTATGACCTCTAATCTTGTCAAAGGAAATGAGGGAGTCTCTGATTATAGGCTTGCTTTCTCAAGAGATTTGCTTAGCTCAGTTGGCTTACACATCTTCAGATGAAGTTTATTCATTAAAAGAATAACCTGGGATAACCTTCATTGATGAAGACTTGTTGCTCGGCAACACCGAGCACTTTACATCTCTATGAATGTTGACAGATTTATGTTTTCCAGAGTTTTGGTAGATCTGGAAGCGTCACTTAATTTAATGAGTCTACGTACATTGACATGTTTGGATATTAAGGCTTAGAAGCTTACAGACGATAAAATGATGTTAGTAGGTTTCGGTCAGAAGGGAGAAAGAGCCCTTGGATTGATTACGTTGTAAATGAAAGTTAGAGAGCTAGTAACAACTGCAAAATTTCATATCATCAATGCAGAAACTCTTTCAATGCATTACTAGGACAACCATGGATTCACGAGGATAACATGGTTCTGTCCTCTCTACACCAGTGCATTAAGTATTTCAAAGAATGAGAAGAATATTGTATCAAAGGAGATTTACAATCATTTTCAGTTCATGAGTTAAGCATCCACGAAGACGACACCTACTATGCACCTCCAAAGATGCTGTCTTTTCTCATGAAGTTGTGTCAAACGAGACAAAAGACTTAAAGAGATCATAGTGGTAAGGACATTCAAATCCACTTCAAAGACCTACTACCATTTCGTCACAACGAGCTGGTAGAGGTTCTTTCAACCCATACACCCGAGATCGAGGCCGGGGACGTGGCCGAGGAAGAACCAATACGATTCCGGAATGGACTAGACCGACCATTAGTATTTTCATGGAAGAATAATCTGATGAAGAAAGTTCCAAGGAAAGAATGATGATGATAAAATAGAATAAACCTTAATTTAAGATTTCCTTAGAAGATGTGGAGAAAAGTGAATATAAGTCGATTTATGACAAGATCAACTACTATGTGTATACCATGACCCTTACTCTAATCTACCATCAAAAGGTTGACAGTGTAGAGGACAAGGAAGTCCAAAGCTTCAGTTTGAAGCAGATCAATTTTTACCATGCTTCCCTATCTACTAGTTCTGAAAATCATGTAAATTTGGGAAAGGAATCTAATGAATTAATGGAATTACCTTTTGGTTACTTTTCTCTTTGTGTACAAAAGTTAATTCAAGAGGAATATGTGCCAAAGAAAATGACAAAAGATAAGTTACAACTCTTTGAGAAATTGTGAAATGTTAAAAATCAAACTCATAATTTGAAAGAAGGTCATGGATTTGGTACTGTAGGACTAGTCGACGATTCAGAATGTTGCATGGTTGTTACTAGCAAACTGGAAGAGGATTGACTTGATGTAGAGGATGACTCTAAAGATTAGTTGATAGATGATGCCCCACAAAAATTTGAAGAAAAGTCAAGTCAAAAATGGATGAGTTGAAAAAAATCAACCTTGGGACTGAGGAGCAACCCCAACCTATATTTATAAGTTCTCTACTCAACGAGGAAAACTCCATAGATTTGATAAAGTTACTATCAGAATTTAAAGTTTAATTTACTTGAAGCTATGATTAAATGTCAGGACTATCAGCAGAGATTGCAGTTCATAAAATCAGGGTGGACAAAAATATGACCCCATTAAAACATGCTCCAGAAGAATGCACCTCGAGATAGAGCTACAAGTCATTGCACTGGTAAAGAAGTTAATAGAAACTAATTTTGTGCAGGAAGAGCAATACCCTACATGTCTAGCTAACATTGTATCAGCTAAGAAAAGGAATGGACAAATTTGTATTTGTGTCAACTTCAGGGATTTAAATAAAGCACGTCCAAATAATGAGTTTCCACTACCGATACTAGAATTGATGGTAGACATCACTTTGACACATGATATTTTCTCTTGCATGGATGGATCATCAGGCTGTAACCAAATCAAGATGGCTCCAGAGGATGCAGCACTTACAACATTCAGAATGCCAATCAGTGTTTTCTGCTACACTGTGATGTCATTTAGGTTGAAGAACGTGAGAGTAACATACCGAGGAGCTATCACAAAGATTATTGATGACCTCATTCACAACCAAGTGGAATACTACGTGCATGATTTTGTCATCAATAGTAAATATAGAATAGAACATCAGTACGATTTGAGGATTGTATTTAAAAGATTACGACATTATAATCTCAAGATTTATCCCTTAAAGTGTGCCTTTTGTGTCACCTCCTGGAAATTTATAGGATTTGTGGTCCATCATTGGGGAATCAAGATTGATCCTAATAAGTATAAAGCTATCTTTGAAATACCTCATCCCAAAACCTTAAAATAACAATGTTCCTTCCAAGGAAAGTTGGCATGTTTGAGATGCTTTATTAACCTCTCAGGTAGGTGTCAGCCCTTCTCAGCATTAATTAAAGAGGATGCTAAATTCGTTCGGGAAGAGAAATGCCAACCGGCCTTTGAGGACCATAAATAATATTTAATTGCACCTCCTTTCTTTGTAGCCCCTATCTCGGGAAGATCTTTGATACTATATACCACGACCTTAGACGAATCTCTCGGAGCCCTATTAGCTCAAGTCAATGATGAGGGAAAGGAAAACATGCTCTACTACTTGAGTCATCAACTAATACCGATAGAGGTAAAGTATCTACCTATTAAGAAACATTGTCTAGCTTTAATTTTCACCACCCAGAAGCTTAGACATTACATGATTTCACATAAGGTTACCCTTATTTCAAAAGTTAATCCATTGCAATATTTGATGACCTGGCCAACACTTTCCAAACTATTAACAAGATGTTTGATGATCTTATTGCAGTTTGATATAACTTTTGTTCTCTTCCGTACTACCAATGGATAGATTTTATTAGATATTCTCGCACTACACCTACTTCCAGCTGGGTCCCCTCTCAATGATGAGTTACTAGATGAGCAGATACTACAGATAGAACCGTCCAGTGCCAGACATTGGGAAATGTACTTTGACGGAGCTTCATTAGCTAGAAAGGACAAAGGATCAGAGATAGTTATAACAAGAAAAGCAGGAATCACTCTAATTTTCATCATGCCAGATAAAGATATGTTGAGATTCTTCTACACCTGATAGAGCCATGCACAAATAATGAAGCAGAGTATGAAGCGTTGATCAACAGATGGGAATTAACAATGTCAATGAATATAACAAACATCGCCATCTATGGTGACTCACAACTCATCATCCAACTAGTTGTCAAATAATAAAAGATTTTAAAATAGATCCCTAGTGTGACTTTATACTTGATTCCTCAGAGAGATAACACCCATGCCGATGCTCTAGCATAACTTGCTAGGGAAATGGCATGTACACTTGAGGATTACATTAAAATTTTAGTACAAGGATGTCATGTTTTGTCTCAGATTGACCTCGATAATCTACACAAGCTTGAAAGAGAAGAAGACAGATGATTGCAGTTGCTAACATCAACGAAGATTGGCGCAAACCATCAATGGAATATTTGCAAATAGGAAAGCTGCTAGAGGACAAGTCTGAAGCATATCACATCACAAGAAGAGCTATGTCATATGTTCTAGTGGTTGATATTCTCTACATAATATCTTTTGATCAGATGTGGCAGAGATGTCTCAGCAGAGCAGAAGCAAAAAAAATCTTCAAAGAAGTACATGTCAGATTGTTGGGAGCTCACTAGTCAGGTCGAAGATGAAAATGAATATTAAAAGACTCGGATATTATTGGTCAACAATGATATTCAATTGCAAGGATATAACCACAAGGTGTCATCTTTGTCAAGAGCATGGGGTGGTCTTACACCAACGTTTGAATGTGCTACATCTAACCAATGCTTCATGGTCATTTAAGTGTTGGGGCACAACCATAATAGGTCCAACAGGCCCTCCATCCTCTAAGGGGCACATATTTATTCATGCAGCTATGGATTACTTCTCTAAATGCGTAGAAGTAGTATCATTACACGAGGTTACAAGACAGCATGTTCTCCAACTTTTTAAAAGTCAGATTGTCTACCATTTTAGTGTACCACACAGAGTAATTTCAGATAATGGAACAACTTTCAAGAGCAAAAAAAGCAACAACTTCATCAAACGACATGGGATGGACTGGAGGTACTCTACAATTTACTATCCTGAGGAAACCGGCCTAGTCGAGGCCTTCAAGAAGTTGCTCCTGCAAATTTTCAAAGAATATGTTGGATGAGAATAAAAGAGAATGGCATGATAAAATGTTAAAAGCTTTGTGGACCAACCGGATGACGTTCAAAACTCCCACTCAGTGTACACCCTATGAACTTATGTACGGGTCTAATATAGTACAACCGTTAGAAGTCCAGATACCATCTCTCAAAGTCACCATCATCAATCAAATTACAATAGAAGAAAGTGTGAAGCTCAGACTTAAAGAATTGGAAGGTCTCAAGAAAAAATGATTAGAAGCACAACAAAATTTGGAACTCTACCGAGCAAGGATGGTGCATGCTCATGACAAATTGGTCCACCCGAGGAACTTCAAAGTTGGTGACCTTGTGCTTGTTCTCACAAGACCTATTCTTGCACACCGCAAGATAGGTGGAAAATTTGAACCAACTTGGGAGGGGCCATTTTTCATTGTAAAGGCTATTTAGGAGGATCTTACTAGATGGTAGATTTTTGTGCTGAAGGACCTATGTTGCCAGTTAATAGCCGATATTTGAAGATATACTACACGATGTGACATTTCTTAAAATGAATTTTTGAAAATTTTGCTTGTTCAGAGGTTGTTTATTTGGCCAGTGTCTATGATTGGGCCCAAAGTTTTGTAATAAAATTAACCTCAATGAAGTAAAAATTTGAACTTGTCCACTTTAATTTCCTTTGTTTTAATTTTGAAATTTCATCAAATTAAATCAAATAAATAAAAGACGTGCACTTGTATAGATGCAAAACTCGTTTAATAAATAAGTTGCTATTGTTCTTGTTTATGTCGAATTTCAACACACTGATATTTTTCTGTCTTCTGTAGAAAAATGTCAGAGCAGAAGCTGATTTTTGCTATTAAAGTTGGCTTAAATCTCACACTGAATAAAGAAAGGGCAGCCTAAGGTGGCAATGTAAACTTTGACTTGGATTTCAGTCAGGTCAACGTAGACTACAAGGGTCTGCTGATGAGCATAGTCAGCCACCAGGAGATAGAAGGATTATCATCACTGCTAAGAATTGGTTCCGAAGAAGACTCCTCACTAAAGAGGAAAATTTGAACCAACTTGGAAGGAACCATTTGTCATAGAAAAGGTCTATTCAGGAAGATCTTACCACATGGTAGATTTTTTAGGTAAAAGACCTATGTTGCCGGTTAATGGCAGATATTTGAAGATATACTACACGACATGACATTTGTTGAAATAAACTTTTAAAAATTTTGCTTATTTAGGGGTTGTTTATTTGGCCAATGTTTATGATTGGGCCCAATGTTTTGTAATAAAATTAACCTCAATAAAGTGAAAATTTGAGCTTGTCCACCTTAATTTCCTTTGTTTTAATTTTGAAATTTCATTAAATTAAATTAAATAAATAAAAGACGTGCACTTGTATAAATTCAATACTCATTAAATAAATAATTTGTTATTCTTCTTGTTTGTGCTGACTTTCAACGCCTTGAGGTTTTTCCATTTTTTGTAGAAAAATGCCGGGGCAGAAGCTGATTTTTGCTTTTAAAGTTGGCTTGAATCTCGCACTGAATAAAGAAAGGGCAGCCTAAGGCGACAATGTAGACTTTGACTTGAACTTCAGTTAGGTCAACGTAAACTAAGAGTGTCCGGGAGATAGAAGGATTACCATCACTACTCAGAATTGGTTCCAAAGAAGACAAGAATGCAGCCACACAACAACATAGAATGGAAGTAAACAACAATTTACTGGCATTGACGGGGATCTTAATTAGTGCCAATGAAGAAAGAGTATTGAATGCGTCAGTTAGATGGACGACCTATCTTACAACAAGAGAAAGGATGTATGAAAGAAGCAAAAGTGACACTTGCCCCAATTCATGAGGGGGGAAATTATGACCCACGCATGAGGGAGACTTCTTTGAGTGAGCCTATCACCGAAGATGAGTCAAAGTTTCTCTTAGAGCAGACACTGTTAGAAATTCCAGACGAGCTTTGCAAGGGTTGCCCGATGTGCAACGTTGAAATTCCAAGACAGACATCAACAACATGGGAATTGTGGAGTGCCCAGGAAGTAATGTCCTTCATCTGGAGCGTTACTGTACCTTTGAGGAGTATACAGCTGTCGACACAGGGTGTCAGAAGGCCATGCACCTGGATACTGAATCATACATCCCGTTGTATACGGAGCCTAGTCAGACATGGTTTCCCATAGACATTAAAATGAGGGAGCAGCCCCAACAACTGCAAAGGATTCCTACTACAGAGTTAGAAATAATGAGTAGAGTTAAGAAGAGAAAATATGATTTTTATGAAGAAATCCAAGGAAAATTTGTCAACATCTTCGAAGGCTTGGAACTACATACAGGCGTTTTCTCCAAAAATGATGGGAGGAGGATCCTCGACTGCATATTTGACTTGAGGGACAGAAGACGAGCCGATCTGTTAATGATGAAAAACTATGCAGAGCCCCAAAAATGAATGAGGGCCAAATGACTAATTACAATTCAATGTGGCTGCAACTAAAACTTTGTAAAAGATAGGTTAGGGAACCCTGGGTATCCTAAGATACGACGAGGTGGATCTTCTACCTTCCAAGACATAAAGGATGAACAAAAGAGTGGTCAGGTGGAATACACTACTAGCAAACTGCATCCCGAATAGCTGCATAATCAACATTTATAAAGAAAGAGATTTCATTCCTCCACATGTTGATTACCATGTTTTTGGTAGGCCCTTCTGCACTGTGCCCTTCATAAGCAAGAGTAACATTTTGTTTGGAAAAGAAATTGATATTGTTGGCTTCGGATAATTTTGAGGATCCATTGAGATTCCGTTGCCAGTGGGTTCAGTTTTGATTTTGAAAGGAAATGAAATAGATTTAGCAAAGCACTACATCCCCGGAGTATAGTACCACAGAGTTTCAATGACATTAAGAAGAATGGATGATAGCAAGATACCACATGGTTTCCAATTGGACCCATAATTGAAAGAGTTGGGCCCGTACGAGCTATGAGATAGTTGTACCTCTAGGTGCACGCAAAATGAATTCTTTTCCTGGAGTGTGGCTTAGAAATTCTGCTTGATCATGAGCTCGCTTTAGAGGAAAAATAGATGCTTCTTATTGCCTTTTGTACTGCATTAGGATATGACAGATGTGATATGAAATGTTTCAGATATAATCAGTACATGATAGTTATACTCATTATTTGATGTTTTAGAATGTATTCAACATGTTAGTTGTTGATAGCTTTAGCATTCAGTCAGTTTGTAAAACTTATTTGAAGTAGATTAATGAAATTTTTTTCTAGATTTTAGTTTATCGGTCAGATTGCCTTTTTAGTACAATTGATAAAGAGCCACGAAACCATACCTTGGTTCGAAATTATAATGAAAAAAGAACAATACAACATAAATTTTATAATGAAATTTAAATAAAATTTCTGAAAGAATCAATCGATGAAATATAAATTTTGAAAAATAATCCTTGATAATAAAATTTGATAAATACAACAACAAAAATAATAAATTTAAAGAATTTTCTCCTCTCGAATTCAAGGTTTCTCACTCCCCGCTTCCGTAGCACGAATGTCTTTGTCTACATGAATTTGTCACAACCCCCACGGAGTGTCACACTCCTCACAAAATCTTTATATTCACGGAATCTCAGCACTTGGGGCCAGCACCTCAATTCTGATTCCCATGATATTTTAGACGATGAGGATGTTACACCCTATACCGCGTTGCTTTAGGAGCCCTTCCTATCACAACCTTTCAAATGAAATTTGAGGGTTAATGCAAGGTCATCCAAATCCTTCAAATTCCACAAATTTTCTATTTCTGTTCCAAGAAGTTTTTTCTGATTCATGAAATCTTAGGGTCATTGCAAGATCATCTATTCTTTTAAATTCTAAATACTTTTTATTTCCCTTTCGAGAAATTTTTCCAAATTCATCAAATCTCAGGGTCAGTGCAAGGTCGTCTCTTTCTTTCAAATTCCCTATATTTTCCATTTCCATTATGAGAAAATTTTCCACATTCATGAAATCCTAGGGTCGGTGCAATGTCGCTAGTTCCATTACAAACCACAAAATTCTGGGGTCGGTGCAAGGTCGTCCGATTTCTTTTCATCGATGAATTCTGAGGGTCGGTGCATGGTCGTTTGATTCCTTCCAATTCCACATATTTTCTATTTCCCTTTAAAGAAATTTTTCTACATTCTTGAAATCTTAAGATCGGTGCAAGATACTCCGATTCCTTCAAATTCCCTATTTTTCCATTTCCCATCTGAGAAATTTTTCCGCATTCATGAAATCTCATGGTCAGTGCAAGGTCGTTCGATTCTTTTAAAATCCATAAATCTCAAAAGGTAATCCTATCCTATCAAATTCCACATATTTTCCATTTCCCTTCAGAGAAATATTTCCGCATTCACGAAATATTAGTGTTGGTGCATGGTTGTCCGATTCCTTCAAATTCACTATATTTTTTATTTCCCTTCCGAGAATTTTTTCCGCATTCATGAAATCTCAGGATCGGCACAAGGTCATCTGATACCTTTAAATTCCTTATATTTTCCATTTCCCTTCCAAAAATTATTTTCGCATTCATCAACTTTTAGTGTCAGTGCAAGGTCGTCAGATTACTTCAAATTCCACATATTTTTCATTTCCCTTAAGAGAAATTTTTTCGCATTCATAAAACCTAAGGGTTGGTACAAGGTCGTCTGATTCCTTCAAATTTCCTATATTTTACATTTCCATTCTGAGAAATTTTTTTGCATTCATGAAATCCCAAGTTCAGTGCAAGGTCGCCTGATTCCTCTAAATTCCACAAAATTCCAGGGTCGGTGCAAGGTCGTCCGATGACATTAAATTCCATGAAATCTCAGGGTCGGTGCAAGGTTGTCTGATTTTTTCAAATTCAACATATTTTCCATTTCCCTTCCAAGAAATTTTTCAGCATTCATGAAATCTCAAGGTCGGTGCAAGATTGTCTGATTCCATCAATTTCCACATATTTTCAATATCCCCTCTGAGAAATTTTTCCACAAACATGAAACTTTCGAGGTCGGTACCTAAATTTTGATTCTTTCTTCTAGATGGGTATAAGAACACTTCAAAAGGAGTAATGCATCATATTCTCATCTTTTGAGATCAGTATGAGACCACCTTAAATGGATTAAGGCATATGATTCTCTACATGAATCTTTGAGATAGGTATAAGGCCACCTTAAATGAAGTAAGGCATCCTATTCTCAATTTTTGAGACAGATAGAAGGTCACCTTAAATGGAGTAAGGCATCCTATTCTCATCTTTTGAGATTGGTATAAGACCACCTTAAATGGAGTAAGGCATCTAATTCTTTACAAGAATCTTTGAGATTGGTATGAGAACACCATAAATGGAGTGATTCATCCGATTCTCTACACAAATTCTCAAGATAGGTATAAGACCACCTTAAATGGATTAAGGCATCCTATTCTCATCATTTGACATCGGTCTAAGGCCACATTAAATGAGTAAGGCTTCTAATTATTTACACGAATCGTCAAGATAGGTATACGATCACCTTCAACGGAGTAAGGCATCCTATTCTCATCTTTGAGATCGGTATAAGACCATCTTAAATGGAGTAAGGCCTCTGATTCTCTACATGAATTTTAAAGATAGGTATATGACCACATTAGATGTAGTAAGGCATTCTATTCTCTTCTTTTGAGATCACTCTAAAGCGATCTTAAATGGAGTAAGGCATTATTTTCTCTACACAAAGCTTTGAGATAGGTATAAGGTCACCTTAAATGTAGTAAGACATATTATTCTCACTTGTCCTCACTTTTGTTACCTCTTAGGTTGGATGTGAGTCCCTGTGGATTCCATCTCAATCTGATATCTTTATATATTTCCGCTTTTCGAAAATAAAATCTTCACGAACTCAAAATCAAAATTTGAAATTGAAATTAAAGTTTTTTTACATCAAATTTTAAATCAAATCTTCACCATAACAGCCAGTTTTCCTGATGGTTGTTCATGAAATCTCCATTTTTCCCCAGCGGGGGTCCCTATTCACTCCTCAGTGGAAACCTTTTACTCTATTTTGTTATGTTCTGAGTGTGATGACTTAAACATTCGTATTGTCATTGTAGATCTCTTCAGTCAACGCCAATATGTGCGGCGTGCTGGCCCTGCACACCCACTTATCGGGGGTCCATTTGTTGACCTCACTTTTAGTTGGGGTCTAGTTTCCTCCTTAGTAGCCTAGGGTCTAGCCATAGGACTTTCTTGTTGAGTATTCTTAGAGGACTAGAAAAGGAACCCTAAAAATTAGAAACTATATACTCTTCTTTACTCATCTTGAAGTTCCACATATTGGTTCTAACCTCTAGAACTTAGTAGGTGGAGCAAATAAAGGGGAGCTCAATGGGAGACACTATAGGAATGCTTAGCCTTAGGGTTAAACTTGGGTGATGTGGTCTTGCTTAGTTTCACACACACAGTTGCACGTTACACTTCCACCCACAACCTTAAACCCAAACATGCTTGACTTTGATCATTTAACATTTTGGGAGACTCATGTAGATGGTCCCATAGGCCACTAGTCCTAAGCTAGAGCTTAGATAATACTAGTACATAGAAGACCCAAAGTAGGGAATTCTATTGGTTCATAGTTCAACTAAGGTGGTTGACACCCCAATTTTACTAAAAAATCCAACTTAGCCTTTTGCCCTCAAACCTACCCCAATTTATCAAACTACCGTTGAAACCCAAAAATTGACCAAAATTTCCAAAAACACCAAAAATACCCAAATTTGTTCAAAAACCATCTCAAACCATTTGGAACTACCTAAATTGTCCAAAACATCCCAAAATTTTCAAAATTATTAAAATACCCTTCATTTTGCCAAAATTACAAAAAAAACCATTAGTGATCCAAATTATCCCAAAACCTTCCAAATTATTTCAAATGTCCCCAAAATCAATTTAGACTACTCTATTAAGCCCAACTTGACAAATTTGACGTTATTTGACCAAAAGCCCCAATTTTCCCTCAAAGGCCCAATTACCCTAATTCACCCCCAAATTCACCAATTTGAACCAAATCTTCGCCAATTTGAATTCTAAACTCAAATTAATTATTTCCAAGCTTTATTGAAACCAAATCCAAGCCCTGATGATCCAGTTTGAATCCAATTTCAACCTAAATCAAAAAGCCCCATTTTTGACCATATGACCCAAGTTCATCAAATTGAACCGCATGATCAAATCAACTCCACAAAATTAATGTCCAAAACCCTTTATGACATTCCCATGAACCAAATTGAGTCATTAATTGATCGTAATTTGAGCCCAAGCCTCACCTAAATTAAACTCAAATCAAAATCCCTAATTTTGCCCCAAATTTGCCTTGTTCCCAAATTCCACCAATTGAACTCCATAACCCTAAAATTTCCATCCAATTGATATCTAAAACTCTTCATGACAATCCTTAGGAAAAATTTGAACTTTCAATTGGGCCATATCCAAACTCTAGCCCAACTTAAACTCAAGTCTTACCCAACATACCCAAAATTGACCACATGTCCAAATGCCACCAAATTAACTCCCCAAATCAATTAAAAATCACTCCAAAATTTTTCAAAAATCTTTGTGACAATCATCTACACCATTTTGATCAATTAATTGGGCTCAATCTCATGAATAGCCCAACCTAAACCCAACTTTAAACCAAAGTGACCAAAGTTGAACCCACACACCAAAATTAACCAAACCAAACCAAATAGATCAAACCAAAGCCACTACAACTCCCATTTGGAATTTGGAGACCATGCTAGACCAACATAGCCCACTCTAGATGAGCTATGGACAAATGGTCCCTTAATTTAAGGACACTCATCCCAATTTTTGCCTAAATGAAAGTATCTTTGCAATCATCACTTGCCATTACCATCATTAGCCACCCTCTGTCCTCCTTGAGCCCAGAAGTGACTTAACCCTGGACAAGCACCACCCCAGCCGCCAAAAACAACCAGACCAAAAGAGCTTCAAGTGGCCAAAACCCAAAATTGGACTTCTTTGTGTTGGATAAATACCATTGGCCATTGGAGCTTTTCTTCTCTCCACTTCAACAAGCCCTTGCACCCATTGCCAAGCCCTAAGCTCTACCAGACAGCCATGGCTAAAAATTAAGCTCTTCATCTAGGTGAAACTCTGCCAAAATATCACCAGAGCTTCTCCAAACCACCCTGAGTGCAATACCACTATTCTCAACCCTAATTCTCATTTTCTAGAGCCTATTTCATCACTGAAATTTGCCCTAAAACTAGGATACTTTCTATCACTGCTCCATAGTATGCCAAACTTCAAATTGACTTGCTTTGAGAGCCTCTAACCTAGGTCTAAGCCAACACCTGAAAATGGGTTTGATAAAAATCATACCTAAAATTTCCACCGCAGCACAAGAGCTCATATGAAAGTTTGTTGGACTCCTATAAACTTCTTTAACCATCTAATTAAGGGGACACCTCTCGTACAAAGGTATTGAGCTCTCACCCTCACCCGAGCTTACTTTAATTACCCATACGTATTTACTGTATCTCTTGCTCGATCAACTGCATAGATAGGTTTATCTTGAGTAGATGAAGGTGTAGAATAAGCCTGAAATGATTTGATTGTGTGTCAAGCGAGAACTTAAGCTTTTAATTTGAACGGCTTACGAGTTAGGGAGATTGAGGATATTGAACTGATGTCGTCCGTTTCTGCATGTATCAAATGGATGCTATGAATTGCGCTGGACGGATGAATGAAACGGAATTGTGGGACACGTGGCCGCTGAGTCAGAAGGTGGTGTCAAATAGCAAAGCACCGCGTGGCCTTTCGGAGCCACCATAGGATGAACTAGATAAGTAGAAAAATTAGGATTTTTTGAATTAAATAAATACCAGATCTTAAAAAATTCATAACTTTGCATAAAAAATCATAAAAATAAAAAATAAATACCCTCTTGCTCAATGAATAGAGAAGAATAATGTGGCCAAAAATAGAAATTATTTATTGAATCTCTGATTTTTAATTAATTAAATGTTTTATGTGATATTTTAATTTATTTTGATTAAATATTGCTCTCCATGGCTTTAGATTTTTGGAGTTTATTCCTCACGACAGTGGAGATGTTCCTTGTTTTTCCCAAGGTTAAGGAGTACCATTGTGCTCGTAACCTTAATTTTCAAAATTGGGTAGCCATTTGGCTTAAAATAATTATAAATTAAAATATTACTTGGAAAATTATGGGATAAATTTTAGTAGGTTGACGATGGTCAAAGGAATATAGGAGAAATATCATAATGGTTTGAATAGTTTTGTACATTTCTATAGTTGATTAAATGCTTATGACTTATATTAAATATTTTAAATTAAATATTAATAAAAAATTAATAAATTGAATTCCACATTGTGCAGAAAAATTATGTTGACTCATTGTAAAAATTTGAAAATTATTTGATTAAGTTTAAGTACTAAAGTTGATTTTATGAGAAAAAATACATTTTTGTACAAAAATAATTATATTAAATTAAATACACTTATGGAAATTATAAAAAGTGGTTTTCTGATTTTCTTGTGATTAGAAACAATTAGTAAAAATAAAATATATTTTTAAGAAAATACTTCATTTTGAGAGTATATTTTAAATTAAAAATAATTAAAAAAATTAAAATATTCAAAAATAAAAAATTGGTTCAAATTGTTTGTAATTGTTTCCTGATTAATTAAGACTAATTAAAATATTATTCTTAATTTTTATAAGTTAAAAGTAATTTTTCGAACTCTAAAAATGTATTTCCCTAATTTTTCATTGAAATAATTATAATAATTAAAGTTTAATTTAAAAAATCATGGAATTTTACCTAAGTTTTCTCTCACCAAGGTGATCATCTATAAATTTTCCCATAAACAAAAACTTTATTTTTATTGATTAGATAAATTAATAATGAAAATCCTATCTTCTAAGTTGAAATAATTATTTAAATTAAATTAAAATTTGAAAGACCACATTTTCTCCTCTGATGTTTTAATTAACCCATGGATAGGGTACGCTAAAATTTTCAAAGTTGTTTGAATTATGCTTAATGAGCTATGAAGTAGAAGACCACAAGAGTGTGATGGTATTTTTAGATTTTATTACCTTAATCGAAATTTAGAATCAACTAAACAAAAAAATGAGTAATTTTGATCTTAATAAGTGCTTTTGGATGATTGAAATATGACGGGTTAAAAGGTAGAAACCATTTTATCACATTTCCATGATAAGAATAGAATTATAATTTTTTGAATTACCGGGACTTGGAAGTTAATCAAAATCGAATGATTTCTAAAGTGATGGGCTTAGATTAAGAAGATGATAATTAACTTATTTTAAGCCAACAATTAAAGATAATATGATATTTCATAAAGGATATGTATCATTTAATTTTAAAATTTTTAATAATTGCAAATTTACCCGTTGAGATTGTTAAGGGCTTGGTAGTGACCTAGACTTGATATTTAAATTTATTTGATAAGAATTAGAAAAGATAACATAATTGGTCATAAACACCTCTAAACACTACAAGCCCAACTTCAGGGGTGGACACAAAATCTTTAATGAATTAAAATTTCCTCAGGGGACATTCACCTACATAACACTTAAGTAAAATATCAACAAATTAACTGAGTACCCTGTCCTTATGAAAATTAAAATGTCAAGGTTCTATGAATAATGGGTTCAACGCAATCTTTAGATGATTAATAGAACAATATGATAAGTTCAAAATGAACTCAAAAGGTTTCTAGGAATTTTAAAATTTGTTCATGGTTATTCCACAAACACTTTGGAATCTCTTAGACATTTTGAAGGATAAATTAAACTTGTTATATTCTGTTCTAGAAAATCATCCACTAAGATCTCTTCGGGACTCACTGAGTTAAGGTTTGAGGTTTCTTAGATGCACCTTCATCTACTCTTGTGATTTATTTACAATATCCTACAAAATTACATACATGTTACAAAAGCTAATCTTTTAGAGGGAATGTCGAGAAGATGACAGGTACGCTTTTATAAGTGTTATTTAATTTATGTAATTTTTTTCATGCAATCTACTTTTACTGTAAAATATTATAACTGCTTGGTTGTTTGCTTTTCTTTATTTGCAAAATTTAAAACCATTTAAAAAAATTAATCAACATTTTAAAAAATCTAAAACAAATTGTTTCAAAGGAAACCATAGATCCTTGGAAATGTCACTAAACCTAAACCAATCTTTTGAATTTATGGGAGTCCCTCAGAGGAGGTTAGAGATCTCCCCAGTTTAAATGGATTTTATAACTCCTTTAAGCTAAGTAATTTGAAAATAAAATAGTGATATCAGAATGAGGGAACCATAATTTTCCTAACCAGTGTCGCTCTAATCAACTTTAAACCCCCCCTCCAATAATGATTGAACACCAACTTGTCATTTAAACTTTAGAGTTTAAGAATTTAGGGCTACTACTTTGCCAAGGAACATAAAGCTAACTTTGTGGGCATCCTTCTATAGTTGCAATCTACAACATCATGAGGATCTACAATAGCATAACTTTTCTTAGAATTAAAACAAAAAACCATAGAACTTCGAGGTAGTCCGCCTTGTGCGACATAATTCCTCAACCCTTTATTTAAGCTTTTGCATAACCTTGTATAGCTTAAGCCTAACTCATTTTAGGATTCCGAGGTTGTCGTTTATTACGACCTAAATCCTCACATCTTCCAGGCTATTTGTGCGACCATCTCATACAAATGTAAGCCCTAATTTATAAAATTTGCAGGAAGAAACGTTCAATAATTTTCTTCTCAAAACTGAAGCCAAACCATGGGATAACATGGGATGTCATCGATGTTCTCCTCATGATCCGTGACAACCCTAGTTCTTCTTCCTTTTGATCTAATAACAATGTTTCAAGTTTGAGCCATTCCCCTTTCACACTTTTTTGTTCGATCTTTTGAAAAGTCTTATCCAATCTTTGATCTTAATCCAGATTTTTCATTGGTGACTTCGGTTATCTAAGATGTAATAAACTATAGAGGGTTGCTCTTATATGAAACTTTCAAGAACCCAACTTAATATAAACCCTATTTAATTTTCATATTAATTAAGGGAACTTGTCAATCCACATAATTAAAATGGTTTTTCACACACTTAGACAGATGTCATAAATTCTTTAGCTTATTTAATTGAGCCACACCAGTAGGTAATGTTTCTACCAGTTGGAATAGATGCATTGCTTGCGGCATTAGGCAAATTTATTTAAACTACGGAGTATATGAGCTCGGTTCGGTCTTGTATTTTCAAAACTCAAAATATTAATTTTTTCAAAATCATATATACCTACATTAAATTAAACTAGGCGACGGGATTCAAATTCCGATGACCCACAACTTTCAATGTGACAACTGCTAATGGATTATGGCATATACTTTCTTTTTGCTGTCGGATTTAAGACCTTCCTAACACAAAATCATGACAGCCTTTAGCTTCTTTCCTTAGGATAAGATGTAAGTTGCATAACATTCCTTCCCAAAACTGACAAATACCGAGATTTAAAATCTTTGAAAAGTAGTGTAAGGCCTCCTTAAATGGATTATGAAATTTACTTTCTTTTGTTATCGAATGTAAGATATTTCTTACACAGAATCATGACAGTCTTTTAGCTTCTTTCTTTGAAATAGGATGTAAGTAACAAAAGTCTTTTAAAACTAACTTTTGACTTCTATGAGAAATGATATAAGACCTCCTTTAATGGAACTTGGCAGTCATCTCCCCTTTTATTGTAGGATATACGACCTTCCCAATAAGAAACTATGGCCTTCCTCTAATCTATTTTTATGAATTCTTCATAAGACATGACACTCCTACTCTTCAGCAGGCTTTGAAAATCGAAGGATAAACTACGTGACATGGCATAATTATATTCTTCTTTCCATAACAATTGACAAACTGATAATTTCATCTGGGTATTTTAGACCGTTTAGGTCAATGCCAATATGTGCGACATACTTGTCCAGTATTCCACACATATTCGGGGCCCATATGTTGACCTCTATTTTCTGAGGAACCTAAAATGACACTCATAGACCAGAAATTTGTTGAGTGAACCTCTGGCTTAGGATTCTCAAAAAACTTATAAAGACCTAAAATGATCATCATTATCAATAAGACAAAAGATCTACAAAGATTGGCCCCTTTAAACTTATTTATGGTTATGGTCCCCAAAACCTAAAAAGTGGATTCTCCCAGAAATCCCTTTTGGTTTTAACTTTGATGACACCCCAAAATGATCAGATCAACAATGATAAACCCTAATCTGGTCAAATCCTAATCTAATGGTCATCACATTGACCATAAAGTCAACACTGACACCTAATTGACCCGCTTGGTCAACTTTGGTCTAATTGGCCAATATTATTCAAATTAGTCAACTTTGATCAAACTAGTCAACTTTAGTCAACTTGAACCAGTTGGTCAAACCAAACACCAAATTGGTCAAATTGGACCATTTAATCAACCTAAAACTCCAGATTGGTCAAGTTGGCCGATTCGGTCAACCATAAACCCCATTGACCAAATATTGATAAAAATGGTCAATTTTCAACCTCATGGCCACCACATCGACATTTGCTCATCTACAAATTAAATTGGTCACCATATGGTCAATTTGACCATCCTGGTCAACCTTGGTCAACCTTGGTCACACTTAAACCATATCATTAAAACTAATGTCTAAACCAACCATAACATGGTCAAATAAGTCAAAATAGTCAACTCTAAACCTGAATTGGTCAACCATGGTCAATCATGTTCACTTGGTCAAACATGGTCAACATTACCATTTTTTGTCATAATTTGGTCTTTTCATCAAATTATTTTTTTCTATTAATTAATTAAAAGAGAGTAAAGTTAAGAATTATTATACCTAGGATTTAAGTTTAAAATATTGGTTTAAACCCAAGGCAAGATAAACCCATTAAAAGACAAAAAAATCATATTTTACACTTAAACCGTAAATCCACTATATGAAAAAATGTTAATGGTCACCCATGACCCATGACACACACCATGACATGATTAATCTTCGTAAATTAGTCATGAGTCATGACTAGTGACTCAAGAGAAAAGATTATCACGAAGGCATCATGAAGGGAATAATGAAGTGTCATCCCCTCATGAAATTTTGAATAAGGATGAGGAGAGGTCATCACTCACCTTCACCCTTCTCCAATGAAAGAAAGAGTCCTCTAATCCCTACCCTACACATGAATATGGCCATCATGAGAAAATGTTGAAAATGAAGAAGATGAGGGATACGTGTTTTCTTCTCCCTTAATTCATTGAATGATTAATAAATCATATGGGGGAGGCTGATTCAAGACACCCTTAGGAAGCTTTATCCACCTCCCAAACCTTCCAATGGAGGGAGGCCAAGACATGAAACCAAGCTTCAACCTAAGGAAGATCCCATGTAGATAATTCTTCGGAAGCTACATCCATGATAAGTCTTGGCCAAGAGAATAATCCAAAAAAAGACACGATATAACCTCCACCTTCTTCCCTAAATAAACCCAAGCTCCATAGCCACCATTAATGATTATAAAAAGGGGTAACCCGTGAGCTACCAGGAGAAGAGACATACTTAAAGTTCCCAAACCCCGAAATACCCAAGACAAAAATTTTTGTCCTTTCATTATGGAGTTGAACCCCCATAGTTTCAACCCATGATTTCCACTGGCCTGCTCCAATTTTACTCTCCAAATTTAGGGCATATTTCGAGTTTAACACAAACCAAAGAAAATCCCCAAATTCATTCTTCTAAAAGCTTCCCTAAGTTCTAAGAAGAAGTTTCCAATTGAAATTTAACTTTCTCGTATGCTCTAACCTATTCCAAGACCAAACCGTGAGGCTAATTCAGCTTAGATATAGCTCAAGCCAATTTCATCTCAAACTAACCATAAGAGGAGCTTCGTGAAGACATAACGATCATTCCTATAAAATTTGATTGAGGCCTCACCTCATCAAAGCAAAGTACAGCCTGAAACCCTAAATTTGGCTCGATTTTCACACATTGTGAAGAGAATGATCACTCCATAGGTATCTGATCGTATGGATTTAATCTTCTCACCGAGCTGAAACTTCAGAAATAAATTTCATCAAATTTTGTTGTGTATTGAGCAAGAAATTAATGTTTAAAGCTGGACGGTTTTCTATTAATCATCCTGCAAAAATGATGAACGAATACCATTCATTTCCATGTCTTGGGAATGAACAGCTCTGGTCGAGCTGGACAACAAATCTTTCCATACGAAATAGATAGAACCATGGGCTACATAGGCTGTTGCATGTAAAGCACTCCCAATCACGCGCTGCAACGCCATCCTTCAACATGTTTGAGGTATGATCCAGAGCCACATGAAATTAGTTTAAATATGGTTTATTTAAATCCAGAAAATCCCATTTAACTTCAAAAATTTATATCTTGACATAGAAAAATCTAAAAAATATGACTAAAAAAATTTCTAGATATAGAAAAATGAGGAGAAATTTTTTTGAATGAAATCAAAATTTAATTAATTAATTACTCTTTGGAATAATTTAATTATTAAAATCTATTTATAATTCCAAAAGATTGGAAAATTTTTAGGATTAACCTTTTTGTCCTTAGGAACATCCTCTGATTTTTCCAAGGCTAGAAAATTTCTCTACGATACAATTTTCTAATTAGTTTCAAATTTTGTAATTATTTTTAAATTAATTATAAAATTTAATAAATTGGAAATTAAATTTGAAAATGGTTAGTAAATTTAGTGACACTTTTAAACTCTAGAATGACAGTTTTTAGCCAATTAAAAATTTTAAAATGACATTTTCATCATTTAGGGTCAAAATTAGAAATTATAAATTTATATTTTAAAGCCTAGAACTTTTTAGGCTTGGACATTAGCCTTCAAAGACATATAGGATTGGCTAAGTCCTAAATCCTTAGATCTAAACCCCATTCTAAATCAAAGGTGAGCCTAAACCCTGATCAACATAGGGTTTACTTATCTCCTTAGGACTATTGGGTCTAACCTTTATAAACTCCAAGTCAAAATTCTAAATGACATTTTGGACTAAACACTTTAGAGTTAAATAGAACCCATAACAAACTAGGCATAGAAAGTTTGGTTCAATCCAGGTGAGCCTGCACTTCAACAGACCCTAATTCGATCTAAACCACAATTAGACCTAATTAAACCAAGTAAGACCTCAATTAGGTCAAACCCTAATAAGACCTAATTAATATTCATTAAGCCTTACATTAGGCTTAATCTTTTTAAACTTCAATTAGGTATAACCCTAATTAGACCTAATTAACACTCATTAAGCCTTACTTATATTAGGCTTAATTATTTTAAACCACAATTAGGTCTAACCCTAATTAGACCTAATTAAAATTTATTAAGCCTAACATACATTAGGCTTAACCATTTTAAACCTCAATTAGGTCTAACCCTTGTTAGACCTAACTAACACTCATTAGGAGATTACATTAGGCTTAATAATTTTAAACCATAATGAGGTTCAACACTAATTAGACCTAATTAACCTTTATTTAGCCTTACTTACATTAGGGTTAATTATTTTAAACCTCAATTAGGTGTAACCCTAATTAAACCTAATGAACACTCATTAATCCTTACTTACATTAGGCTTAATTACTTTAAACATCAATTTGGTCTAACCATAATTAGACCTAATTAGCATTCATTAAGCCTTAATTACATTAGTATTAATCATTACAAACCTCAACTAGGTCTAACCCTAATTAGACCTAATTAACCCTTATTAAGACTTATTTACGTTAAGCTTAATTAACCAAAAACTCAATTAGGTCTAACCCTAATTAGACCTAATTTACACTCATTAAGCCTTACTTACATTTGGCTAAATCATTTAAAACCTCAATTTGGTCTAACCCTAGTTAGACCTAATTAATATTCATCAAGCCTTACTTACATTAGGCTTAATTATTTTAAATCTCAAATAGGTCTAATCTTAATTAGACCTAATTAGCATTTGTTAATCTTTACTTACATTAAGCTTAATAATTTTAAACCTCAATTAGTTCTAAACCTAATAAGACCTAATTAACATTCATTAATCTTTACTTACATTAGGATTAATCATTTTAAACCTCAAATAGGTCTAACCCTAATCATACCTAATTAACTCTTATTAAGCCTTACTTACATTAGGCTTAATTATTTTAAACATCAATTAAGTTTAACCCTAATTAGGCCTAATTAACACTCATTAAGCCTTACTTACATTAGGCTTAATCACAATAAATCTCATTTAGCTCTAACCCTAATTAAAACTAATTAACATTCATTAAGCCTTACTTACATTAGGCTCAATCACTTCAAACCTCAATTAGTTCTAACCCTAGTTTGACCTAGTTAACGCTCATTACGCCTTA
Organism: Phalaenopsis hybrid cultivar; assembly: GCA_002079205.1. NCBI lineage: Eukaryota > Viridiplantae > Streptophyta > Magnoliopsida > Asparagales > Orchidaceae > Phalaenopsis > Phalaenopsis hybrid cultivar. The sequence goes on along the minus strand of JXCR01145535.1, from coordinate 81,346 downwards.
CTTACATTAGGCTAAATCATTTTAAACCTTAATTAGTTCTAAACTTAATTAGACCAAGTTAACCTTCATTAAGCCTTAATTACATTTGGCTTAGTCAACCACAACCTCAACTTGGTCTAACCCTAATTAGACCAAATTAATCCTTCATTAAGTCTTACTTACATTAGACTTAATCAATCAAAACACTCAAGTTCAGCTCAACTTAAACCTAAGTCGACCTCAGCCTTAGGTTCAACCCAAAATTGAACTTAAGTTAACCTAAAATTATTATGTCCAACCTAGCTTGAACCTAACAAGCTTAGTTTCTACTCTCATACTGAATCTAAGTTCAGTTTAACTAAATCAACTTTATGTCCTAACCACATTGGACCTAAAACACTCTAAACTTTTAAGTTCAATCTATATTGAACTTAAATCAACTTTAGGTCCTAACCACATTGGACCTAAAACACTCTAAAATTTTAAGTTCAATCTATATTGAACTTAAATAAACTTTAGGTCCTAAACACATTGGATCTAAACTCTTTAAACCCTTAAGTTCAATCTATATCAACTTTAGGTCCTAACTATGTTTGAACTAAACACTCTATACTTTTTAAGTTTAATTTATATTGAACTTAAATCAACTTTAGGTCCTAATTACATTGGACCTAAAAAATTTAAAAGTCTTACCTACATTGGACTTAAAATCATCCCAGTCTTAAGTTTTACCCACATTGGACTTAGAATCTAAATCATCATTAAGTCCTAACAACATTGGACTTAATATCATGTTCTTAGACATTTTATTCTTTAGGTAAAAGTCCTAATTACCTTAGACTTAGAATCATTCAAACCTAAAGTTCAATTCATAAAAAACATAAATCAATTTTATGTCCTATCGATATTGGGCTTAAAATTAACTTCAACTTTAGGTTCTACCTATACTGAAAATTAATCATCTTCATACATTAGGTTCTACCTATATTCAACCTAAATTACCTTAACTCCTACTTACATTGGACTTAAACCATCTTAAACTCTAGTTTACCTTTGGTTCTATCCAAATTGAATGACATCTATCTTTAAGTTTCAGGAACATTAAACCTAAATCTTAGGTTTCAATTAAACTTCTTTAGGTCTAATCGACATCAAACCTAAAACAAATGGCATCATAAAAATCCAACTCATTGACATAAATAACATAAAATATACTTTAAAACATACTAAAACTTAAACTTAAACCTAAAAATGCAACTAGGTTTGAGAAAGTATTTTAGAGAAGGTAACCCATGGTTGCTAACGAAATATCTTCCAGCTTTTTATGGCTAATCAAACCACAAACATAATGACCTAGGATGACAGAATCATGGGATCCTGATCGTGTCATCCCAAAAATAAAATGACAAAATGACAAAATTCAATCGGTAAATAAATTGTAAACAACTTAAAATTTTACGACCCTTAAAATCTGAATAAGACTTTAAAACTTAAATTGAACCCTAATGAACAAATATCACCGAATGCAACTTGAACAACTGTGATCAGATCCATGAAGATTTCTTGGATGACACAATATGTGGTTGTTGACATGAATCTTGTTGTCCTAGTTTAACCACCTTTTCGACAAAGTAGATTTGAGTACTTTACGACTCGGGACGGCGGATCCATAGACATCTTGACCGATTCATTTAAAAATTTTTCAACCAAGAAAATTGACAGAATTAAACATGATTTCAAGCTAATCATGTTCTATTTTGTAGGTTCATTAGAGACATAAATAAATTGCCCTTTAGATTTACTTTGCATGCTATAAGGTGTGCTAATTCTATCTTGCAGGATGTATTCTGAAGCGGAACCTCGAGACAATAAAATAACAAACACATGACAAACAAAATAAAATAAAATAAAATGACATGACATGATAAAATGAACAAAGTAAAATAAAATGACATGACATGACAAATAAAATAAAAACCAAACATCAAAATAATAACAACAAAACCAAATAAAAAAGACCTGACAAAACAAAACAAAACTTTTAGGATGAAATGAGATTCTTAAAAATCTATTACCTTAGGAATAAATAATTTGATGTTTTTTTCCTTGACCTTGACACTTCTTAAAGAATGCGTAATGACGAGAATCATGAGTTTTCTTAGATAGTTTTAACTATCTAAGATGTACTTGCTTCTATAAGAAAATTAAGAACTCAGTATAGGTGATACACCTAAAATCTCTGGTTATTTATTTTTCATGATGTTTTCCTTATACGACAAATCATTTCTCTTTAATGTTCACCGCAATGAAAAATCTTTTCGACATTTCTTTTTCTCATGTATTCTATTTTTAGCCCTTTCCTTCCTTCTCCTAGTTTCTAAAAATATTTGAATCCTTCAAATGATTCAAGAGGATAAGTTAACTGGAGATTAGGGCAATAAAAATAGATAAATAGAGTGGCGACTCCTTTCAATAAAAAAAGAACACGTATGACACGAAGAGAACAAGCGGTGGAAGACACATTATGGAGGTGACATCCACTTGTCAGTTGAATAACCTTAATTTTCTCTTTGTTCTGATATTTAAGGCTAACTTAAACATTACTACGCAATGTTCCGGAGGTCTATTGCTAAGTGCAGTAGCATTACATCCCAATTGATTTTCCATAATTCTAATTGCAGCTCCTTGACTTTGGAATTGAATTCTCATTTTGAACATTAATTCTTCCATTGACAATTTCTTCTCCTTAATCTGAAAATTACTATTGAAACCTAGAGGGTAATGAGGTTTATAGTTCAAATTACAATTATTATTGGAGTTTCCTAATGGGTTTGCTGCATTGTTCCCCCATGGCAAATTTACAGCATTAGAGTTATTGTTACTCCAACAAAAATTAAGGTGATTTTTACAACCAAGACTATAATAATTGGAATAAGGATTATTAGATCGGTTTTTTATTGCATTTAAAGTCTCATACAAAGATAGAGATTCTATCATTTATCCCAATGAATTTTCTTTAAGAACAGGATGTGTCTGCGAATAATTCATTCCATATTGATATATCTGTCTTGATATTGTAACAATTTGAGCCGCCAACATAGACATTGTGTCAGAATCATACATACTAGCTACTCTTTTTAGATTTACCCTCTTAGAGGGCCAATGAAAAATATTAGTTGTTATCTCTTCAATTAAAGAATATGCTTCATCAAATTATTTTAACATTAATGATCCACTAGTAGCAGTAGCATCAATTATTGATCTAAGAGATCCAACCAATCCATTATAAAAAGATTGAATTATTAACCGATCTGGCAGAGCATGGTGTGTACTCTTCCTAAGGAGATCTTTAAATCTTTCCTAAGTATCATAAATTGATTCCTCTTTAAACTGACAAAAAGATGTAATATCATCTCTATGCTTAACAGTTTTTAATGGTTGTAAATATTTAGATAAAAATTTTTGTGACAATTCTTCAAAAGTTCTGATAGATCTAGATGCTAAAGATTATAACCACATTTTAGCTTTATTCCTTGGTGAAAAAGGAAAAAGTCTATGTCTGACGGCATCATTCGACACTCCATCATATCTAAATGTAGCACATAATTCTATAAAATTAGCAAGGTGTAAGTTAAGATCTTCATTTGAAGTAGTAAGTTTAACGACTAATTTTTTTATACCATTTCGACAGTAGTAAGTTTAAGCTCAAATGAATTATCAGCTATAATATGGTTTTATATAGTCAAATGAATTTCATCTGCTTTAGGATTAGAATAATCTCGTAAAGGTCTCTAATGATGTTCATTTTCATTTCAAGAATTATTTAAGTTGCAAGCCATTTTGTTCAAATTATGTATCTCTTTTTGTTGTATTTGATTTTTTCTAATTGTTCTTTCTAGCCCTGAATCAAAATGTATTAAACTTACCAATCTTAAATAATGCATACACAAACACAATAAGCAGTAAAAATAAGCAAATGCCCTCAAATATAAAAATATTTAATTAAACTACAAATAATTTTTTAGTTCAAATAAGATGTTCTTCATTATAAAGTTATTTACCTTTACTCTCTTGCAACAACGCCAAAAACTTGATGTGGTGGTCGATTTCTATGATGTGCATTGTAAATATCTTTCAATATTACAATACACACACGACAACACTAATTATGCCGTTTAATCCCAATAAAAATAAATTAAATATAGGTAATTTTATCTTTAAAAATCTCTAAGCTGCCAAAGCACATAATAATAAACAAGTAAACGTATCAATTAAGTAATAAATTGCTCTAATGGATTCCTAAGTATTGATCCCACATGGAGTTGGAAATTCTTATGGTTATAATGGCAAACACAATATTCAAAATATAAAACTTAAGTAAGCAAAATAAATCAAAAGTAAATTTAATGTGCGCTAAATGAAATACAGTTAAAAGAACTAATTTGACTAAACTAGCTGCTTATAAAGACAAAACAAAGTTTTGAAACGAAGAGTTCAAATTTAAGAAAGCATCCTTCCCCTTTACAATGAGTTTATGGAATGTGAAGAAATTAAAATTTTTGAAAATACATAAATAAAATTGTATGTCATTTAGAAGCAATCCTATTCTTTAGCCCTTGAGAATGCATAAATAACATTGACTAATTGATACGCCAAAATAATATGTTATTTTATGTATACATTTTATGCTTATTTTTGTGATGTTGCAATTTAAAGAAGGCTATTTTCATGTATTTTTGTAGGTATATCAATTTTAGCCATTTGGAGCAAAAGTAACAAAAATGACAAAATTTGGAGCCAAATAGTGAATTTTGGGAATTCTAGCACTTCATGCACCAGATTGGAACCAGAAGCACCATTTTATAGAGAGCTAGTACATGATGAGCTAGATTGGTGGAAGAAGCACCATTTGACATAGAGTTGGCACTAGAAGTGCCAGATTTGGCACCTAAAGTGCCAAAACTCAAAAAAGTGTTGGCCTAAGCAAGTTACAGCCTGATGTGCTAGAGACAAATTTTTGCGGATTATGGCTGTTCGGGACAAATTTTACGTGAATTTCAAAAGGGGAACTTGTTATAAACACCCCTTGGAGTGATTCAATGCAAATAACCACTTTGGATGTCTCTTGGATCAATGGACATATCTTTTGAATTCAAAAGGGTTGACTTTTGGATAAAATTTAGCAGGGAATTATGAATTGTTTTTGGAGGGAGGCAACCTTTAATAAAAGAGAGGTCTTAGAGAGTGGATGAGTGTGGCATGTAAGTGGGGTGACAAGAGAGTTTGAGAGAGAGAAACTCAAGGACTTGGAGAATTTCTTCAAGGATTCTAAGAGGATAGGGGAGTTGAGAGATTTCTTCTTGATTACACTTCTAAAGGAGAAAAGCTTGAAGAGAACTTCTAGGTTTTCCTTAGGAAGGATTGTGAGGTATATTGTGCTTTTTTTGTATTTTAAAATTGTTTTTATATTTGAAATCAATGTTTTGTCATATCCTTCTCATGAATTTTGGTAGACTTCTTTATCCTTCTCCCTAGTTTGAAATATGGTTTTGTGAAGAATTGATTTTTTTTATAAAGCTTTAAATTTCAATAACTTGAACTCCGATATTCATTTACTTTTTGATCTGGACAATTAAAATTTTAAAATGTGTTGAGAAACATATGTTCTGAAAGGGCTACGATTTCTACAATATGGTGAGGATCACATTTAATTTCATGTGACAGGATGTCATCTATGGAGTTGAGTACAAATAAATAAGGAAATATACTTTGTTGGATTCAAAATTGGAGATTTTAAGGTGACAAAATAAAATCTCTAATTTGGTCTAGTTGATTGGAGTCTGATGTTAGATTGTTAGCCCTCAAGTGAGGGAGTAGTGGGAGCTGTATCCTTTTATCCTAACCACAAAATTAAGTACCAAACCCTGAATTAGTCAATGTTCTTTGCTCCCATTTAGCGTANTATATATATATATATATATAATCTTCTTCATGGTGGCGGCTGCTCCCCTAGCTCTACTAGGGTTTCTGTATCAATGGTGATGTTTTGCTTCTCCCTGCTCTTCCCTGACAGTGTTTTTGTTTGTCCCCATCTTTCTTCAGTTTCCTAGAAGTTTTTCACTAGTTTGGAGGTTTCTTGTCTGTTGCTGTCTTATTTTGAGCTCTTGAGTTACTGTTCTATTACTGGTAGCTTTCTCTTTTTTCTCCCCCTGTGTTTGCTATTGCTGTTCTCAATGGCCTCCTCTATTCTCATTGATTTAGAAACTAACATCCAATGGTCTAAAGCCACCTTTGCTGATGTGGTGGGGAAGGGTTTTGAAACTTTGCAAAATGTTGAGAATCTTGTGTTTCTTCAAGCTTACCATGATGCTGCTTTTGCTAAAGGAGATTGCCCCTTTGTGAAATCTTTATGTAGAAAAGGAGGCAAGGTGGCTGCTGTTTTCTCTGATCAGGAAATCTGCTCTTTAGCTGAGGCTTGAAAATTCACCCTGGTGGGTAAATTTCAGTTCAGCCATCAAAAATGGATGAAATAAGGAAGTATTTTGATGATTTAAAGCTGGTTGGTGCTTGGAAAGTTGGACTGATGGATAGAAGGCTTATAATGATTCATTTAGAATAGGAAGAGGATTATGCAAGGCTTTTTGCCAAACAAGTTCTCTTTTTGGATGGTATCTCTATGAAACTGCTTAAATGGACTATTGATTTTGATCCTTCAAACGAACCCCCAGTAGTTCTCATTTGGTTTAAGCTACTTGGATTGAAGTTTCATTTTTTCAACCACCAAGTTCTTTTTACCATTAGCACTGCCCTTGGTAGATCCATGAAGCTTGATGCTACCAAATTTAACCTCTCCAGACCTTTTGTGTCTAGAATCCTGGTGGAAAGGGATATCACTCAACATGAAATTGATAAAATATGGTTGGGCACTGCTAACAATGGCTATTGGCAGAAAATTATTATGTAGCAAAGGCCATATTATTGTCATAATTGCAAGATGTTTGGGCACACTAACAACAGATGTTTCAGACTACATCCTAAGAAAAAGATTTCAATCTCTGGACATTCATCTTTCCCTAAACAACAACTTACTTCACCACAGATGGACCAATCTTCTCCCACCAGAAACTTGGCCCAAAATCCTGAAAATGATTTCATACCTACTTCAAATACCCTAATTTTGATTGCCCACCCTTGGTGGAATTCCTATATGATGCTACTCTAGATGGAACCTCTGATTTGCGCCTCCCCTCTCCACTCTTGCCCCTTCCCAACCTATGGATCTCATTCCTAAAGCTGAGTCATTTATCCCCTAAGCTGGTGTTGTCCTTCCTGCTGAAGGCTCCTCTGAACCTTCTACTAACCCGATCCCTTTGCCCCCCCTCCTTACCCCTATTGATGTTCCCTCTTCACTTTGTAAAGCACCTGTTGGAGTGTGTTCTGAATTGGGATCAGTTGTTTTTCCCAAAGACTTAGTTTTGACTCATTCAAATAAGGATCACACTGATCTTCCTGTACTGCAGTCAAATATTATCAATGTTATGGAAGATAATGTGGATCAACAATTAAACTTAGACCTAGAGGAAGAATTGCAGATCCGTCAATCCAAAAAGAAAAAAAAGTTGTTGCATGAGCTAAAGCAAAATGCTGCTACATCTGGAGAACTCATGTCCAATAATTTGGAATCTCTTCCTAGAACAAGGAGGAGAGGAAAAATGATCAATGATTAACCTCCTTTGTTGAAATGTTAGAGTATTGACACATCCTAGATCCCTTAGCAGATTATTGCATTTAAATAGGATGAACAAACTTTGGTGTATTGCTCTTCTGGAACCCATGGTCTCTAAGCACCAGGATAGAATCATTAAAAAATTTCCTGGTTTTCACTTTTCAGCCAATTGTAACAATAAGATTTGGTTACTCCGCAAGAAAGAAGTAACTTGGCAAATCATCTTAGACCACCCTCAGTTTTTTAATGTATCACTTTCTATGGTTGGCCACTTTGCTCATGCAACTTTTGTCTATGCCACTAGTTCTTCAGTTAGGAAAGTAGGTGAGAATAATATTATGAAAACATCTCCAGGTGAAGAAGGACATAGAGGGGCTCAGATATTTCACCCACATGGCAGTACCCCAATCCTTAAGGTGCCAATTGTATAATTGGGATTATGCAAATTGGTATAAGAGGTATGAGGAGGGTTCTTAGTCACAATGCTTTCAGGTTTCTATGGAGTGACTGGGACCTTAAGAATTTGATACACTTGTTCAGGATTCATCATAGAGGCCAACATGTCTCTATTCTAATGATGATTATTCCAGCAAAAAATGAATGGGGGAGTTGATAGCTGAGTCCAGAGGGGTTGATGGTTCCAATTTACCTTCAAGAAGCCGATTATCTAACCAAAATTCAACTTTTCCTTCTCCCACATCCTAGATAATAAGGTCTTCAGCCACACATCTAATATGCAGGAGTTCAGTCCAAATTCTAGAGTCCCCAGATTTTCTACAGATGATTGTTGGATGGGAGTGTTTGCAGTATTTTAACTTCATATAGTAAGCCCACAAAGTCTTATGTTCTCTAAATTTAATTCAGAGCTTACAATAGAAGATTTCATAAAGCTGTTGGAAAGACTTCATGCCAAGTCCCCCAGCAGCAAGAGGCAGGCAGAGCTTATCCCAACTAAACCAGTGAGCTTGTTTATGGTTGCCTTCACACAAGAATTTATTCAGCATGACCTCCAAAATTTTCTGTGTGCCTTTTCTCATTTTTAGCATTTGCATGATATACATAGAAAAAAGAAGACAGGATTTTTTTAATTAAGGTTAACCTTCCCCCCTGTGATAAATAAGAATTAATCCAATAAGAGATTTTTTTGGACACTCTAGAAACCACCTCATCAAATTATGTTTGCTTTTTCAAGCCTTTAATCAACTTTACCCCTAGATAAACCAAGCGGCTGGAAGCGGATTTAAAACCAGTGAAATCATTAATCTAATTTTTGGCAGCAGCAGTGAGCTTATTGCTAAAGATAAGTTGACATTTCTTTGAGTTCAAGGAGAGACCAGATATCTGTTGGAAGAAATGTAGTAAACTGACCTCCTTCTTCACTGCTGGTTTTGAGGCCTTAGAAAACAAAATGAAGCCATCAGCATAACATAAATGACTTATGGAAAAGTTTTCTTTATTAGAAAATCTGAGATGTTCCCTTTCAAAAAAATTATGCTTAAGAAGCCTAGATAAGTAGTCCAAAACCAAAACAAAAATGTATGGAGAAAGGGGGCCCCCTTGTTTGATTCCCCTAGTAGCTTGGAAATGCCCTTGAGAGTTCCCATTAAGAAGAATGGTACAAAATTTATTCTTAAGCCACCTGTTAATAATTTGGCAGAAGGAGTTTTGAAACCCCCTAGCTTTAAGAACCTCCAAGATAAAAGTCCAATTGAGAGTTTCATAAGCTTTAGAGATGTCCAGCTTATATATAAGATTGCCCCTCCTGCATGGTTTGTCAATATCCTGAAAGAGTTCATGTGTAAGTAATACATTATCAGTAATATGTCTTCCTGTAACAAAAGCAGACTGGTTAGGAGAAATCATCCAAGATATGTGTTTTTAATCTAAAAACCAAGAGCTTGCTAATCAGCTTAGACAACACAGTGGTAAGAGATATGAGTCTAAAATGATCCCAATTAGATTTCTAGTCTTCCCTTAGGGATTAAAGTGATGGTAGATTGAGCAAAGTAATGTGGCATATCCTCCCCCCTGGAGAGGGCATGGACAACATCCACAACATCATCTTTAACCACCTCCCAAGTTTTTATGTAGAAAGTAGAGGCAAACCCATCTGCACCAGCCACTTTGCTACAATCAATAGAACATAAAGCTTTCCAAATTTCATCTTCAGTAGGAATAGATGTTAAATCCATACACTGAATACAAAATTTTTCATTCAGTAGGCTAGGATCAAAGGTCCTTAGGGTAGCCTCATGAAGTTCAGATAACAACTTTTGAAAGTGATCCATAGTATCTCTGTGAATTATATCAGTACCTTGGATCCAAATGCCATTATGATTTTTAATCTTCAGGATGGAGTTAGAGTGTCTTCTTTGTTTAATACAGGAATGGTAAGACTTTGTATTCCTATCCCCATCAACAAATTTTTTGATGGCTCCCTTTTGTTTATAGAAATCCTTTTCCCAATGAATAGCATGAAGCAAATTAGCATTAGCTAATATCAAGTTTTGTTCATCAGTGAGTCCCATCTGAAAGTTTAATTCTGTCTATTTGACATTAGCTTCAGACTCTTCAACTTTTGCTGTAAAGTTGCCAAAAGAGTTCCAATTCCACGCTTTCATCAATTTAGCCACATTTTTCTTTATTTGCCATAATTAAATCCAAAGAGGGAAGGATGAAACAGGTAGCCAGACAGATTTAATAAAGGATAAGAATTCAGGATGTTCCACCCAGACATTAAAGAATCTAAATCTTGGTAAGGGGGCAATAGTGTTAGAGGATATAGAGATCAATAAAGGCCTATGATCAGAACAAGTGTACGGAAGATGGGAAATAGTAGTCATAAAGTTGGTATCCAGCCAAGTTTGATTAACGAGGAACCTATCAATTCTCTCAAAAAGTTTGCTCCTTCTCCAAGTGTCAAGAGGCCCCTGATGTGGAATTTCAACAAGGTCAGTGTTCTTGATGTTTCGAGTAAAGAGTAACATTTGTGCAATATCTTCAGGTTTCCCTCCCCATTTTTCATTCAATCTAACAATACTATTAAAGCCTCCACCAATGATCTAAGGACCATTAATAGAAGATTTAAGGTGTTAGATTTGTTGCCATAGAATAGCTTTATCACTGAAAGAACTCCCAACATAAATGAAGGTAGCCTCAACATCAAAGAAATCCCATAGAAGCTGAATATGAATAAATTGAGGTTGATCATCCAAGATCTGAACTTTCAGGTTCCTTTTATAGAAAAACCAAATTTTATTGTTGATGTTATAATTGCAATTGAAGCTAGGGAAGTGCTTTCTAAATCTGCAAGGGGTGCAGTGACTAAAGGCTCAAGAATAGTAAAAAACAATAAACTGTGCTTCCTTAACAACTGGTTAATTTTGATCAATGATTTCTGATCTGAGATCCCCCTGATGTTCTAGCACATCAAATTAATCATCTTGCAAGAAATGGGTTAGAGGACAACAGGTAGGAATCTACCATCACCCAAAGGCCAGATAGACCCAATCTCAAAATATTGCAGTTATCACAGCAACCCAAATCCTTGACCAGTGACTGGCTGAAAAGAAACAAAAATAAGGGAAAAAACAGTCTTCCATATCTTCTGAGATAGAGGATATAGAAAGGTTGATAGAAGTCTACCATCACCCAAAGGCCATAGAGACCCATTCTCAACATAAGACAACTGAAACTAAATGAAAAAATTAAAGGTCTGTTGACAGACATAAACTGGCTAGAGGCCAACAATCAAACAAAAGAGAATTTAAACATGAAGTGAGGGTTGTGATCTAGATCTGGTTCTCCCTCTAGAGGGTCCAGGAGATGAGTAAATCTTCAGAGTATTTCCAATGGGAGTTGCCTCTCTTTGTAATCTTTAGGATTCTGTAGCTTGTTTTTCTTTCTCTTAGAGGTCTGCATGACCCGGTCCTTCTCCAATAGGTGGTTCAAATCAGTAATCTTCTCTCCTTCAAGCACATGTTGTATCTCTAAATGCTGTTCAAGGAGTGGATCCTGCAACCTCTCCTCAAAGGAAACAACTGTGGGGGAAATTATAGTAATGATGTTGGGTTCTTCCCTTAGCACTTCCTTGGGAGGGGAAGTAATATAAACAAACGGGGTTGGAGAGCTCAGAGCCTCCTCATGTTGGCCATCTTCATTAACCCTAGGAAGTTGAATGGGGTCTAGTTCCTTTTAAAAAGACTGTTTTTTTTTTTCACTGGAGGATGTTGCCTATAGCACCTATCCCTAGTGTGCCCAAACATCTTGCAATGTTGACAAAAGTATGGCCTTTGTTCAAGAATCACCTCCTGCTAAAAGCCATCATGCTCAGAGCCTATCCACACTCTTTTAACTTCAGGTAGGGTGATATCTCTTCCAATAAGAATTCTAGCAAGAGCAGGCCTTGCCTTGTTATAAGTATGAGCATCAACTTTAAGGGGTCTACCTAAAAGAGACCCAATATTAAAAATGGCATTCAACTTAAAGTATGGAATAGGAAGACCAGAAAGCTTGAACCAAAGAGGAACCACAGGAGGTTCTTTGCTAGGATCGAAACCAGGAGTCCATTTCAACAGTTTCATGGTGGCCCCCCAATAACTAAAGATTGTTCGGCAAAGAGCTTAGCATAATCTTCTTTTATTGTTAATTGAATAAGCAAGTGCCTGCCATCTAACAATCTCAGTTACCAAGCACCAGTAAAGTTTAAGGACTCAAAGAAGCTCCTTACAAGTTCCATCTTAGGGTGACCAAGCTGGAATTTCCCAACCAAAGTAAGCTTAACCTCTTTATTTAATGAGATAACCTCCTGAGGAGAAAAATAGACTACAGGTTCTCCCTCTTTACACCCAAGGGGGTGAATACAGGGAGAAGACCTTTTACAAGCTAAAGTATCATGAAACTCATGTGGAAAAACTAGCTTATCGATATTTTGTAGATTCTACTTAGGTTGGCCAACAACTCCAGCATAGGTGGCCTTTGCCCATTGAATATTTGTATCCAAAGAAATGTTGGTACCCATTCAGAGCACAAAGAGAATGAAACCAAAAAGAGAAACCAGCAAGCCGAGTGCAATGGAACAGTAACAAGGTGATAGCAAAAGAACTCCCCACCAAAAAAGACCAATCAGTAAGGAAGACTCAGCAGAGAAAGAACCCACCCCAACCACCAAAGTGGTCACCACCACAGAAAATGATGACCCCAACACAGCCAGAGAAGGCAGGAACCAGGACAAAATAGAAGAACATCATTGAAAAACTATAGAAACTGAAGAAAACCAGGTGCAAAAAGAACCTCTAGCCCAACAAAAACTCAGCAAGGCAGAAGAAACAAACCTCCCACACCAGCTTACCAGCCTGCCAAAATAGCGAGCCATGGAAACCCTAGCAGAGCACTAGCCGCCACCCCAAACAGCTCCATTTTTTTATTATTATTATATGTATTTGGTGTCAGAGAGTATCTAACATTTAAAAAAGAAATGAAATGCCTCTAAATTTTAATTTTGAAATTGAAATTTTTTATGCATGAGGATTAGATTTTATGGGACCATTTATACCTTCATTTTGAGATATATATATTGATCACAGTGGATTATGTTTCAAAATGGTTAGAAGCAATTGCTTTACTTATAGGAATGTCCCGTATAGATTATTTTTTTGGAAGACTTGTCACTTACCTTGAAAATTGGAGTATAAAGCTTATTAAGTGATTAAGGAACTCATTTTCAATTTGAAAGATGCTCGTGAGAAAACATAATTGCAATTGAATGAGCTTAAAGAATTTAGAACTGAATCTTACGATAATGCTCCGATTTATAAGGAATGAATGAAAGAATGGTATGATCGAAAGATAATAAAAAATGAAATTGAACTTGGATCAAAAGTTTTATTATACAATACACGATTGAAATATCTTGGAAAATTGAAGTTTAGGTGGAATGGGCCATTCAAAATTATAAAAGTTTATCCTTATTGAGCTCTTAATATTGATGATCCCAAGACTGTAAGGATATTTAATGTGAACGAGCACAAAATTAAGCCATATTTTGATGGTCAAAGATTAGTTTTTAAAGATTCTATAATGTATATAAATACTGGGAATTTCAGGCAGACTACATTAAATCAAGTGCTTCGTGGGAGGAAACCCATATTTATCATTATTTATTTTGTTTTTATGTTTTTGTTCGAAATATTTTACGTATATTAATATATTTGTGCTTACATGGGTTCCGTGTATTTAAGAAATTTAACATTGAGAAAATATTTAAAAACATCTTTATTTACATAATTGCATAAAAGAATTGAGAATTTATTGGATCGAAATCAAAATGATGAATTTTTTGGAATTAGCACATGATGCTCCAAATTGGTGTCTGAAGCGCCATATTCTAGAGAGATGGCGCCTAAAGCGCCGAAATTTGTGCATGAAGCATCGTGCCAATGAAAATAACTTAAAACATTTCAAAATGCATTTTTTTGGAAAAAAAGGAGAGAAGAGTCAGTAGATTTCAATTGTTATGGCTTCTCACTCTAAAAATTCCGCTAGATTTGGAATTTTCAACTGGAGAAAGTTTTTCAGTTTCAGTGCAAAGAAGTTACACGATCAAGTTCTTGTGAAGAAGAAGCTAATCCAAGAAAGGGAGTTTGTGAATCGAGGATTCAACACATCGAATACTCGAGTAGAAGAGAATATTGCTCAGAGACGCTGGGAAGTACTTTGCTACTCTACTGCCGCGGTAGTTGTCCCTGTGGTGAAAGAGTTGTATGCCAGTATTCATGGAATCAACCAAGTAATTGTATGTGTGTGAGGCAGGTTTGTGCAATTAACTCCTTCAAAAATAACAAGATGTTTATGATTAAAAGTGTGCCTATATTCCATTACGTGAATTTTACCTCTACAAGAGATAATATGAATGAACTCTATCGATACCTTACAGATGAAGATGTAAATTGGGAGGCCAAAGATGATGGAAATGTATGTTTTTATTCATCATTGTTAAATCCTGCTGCTAAGGTGTGGCATTTCTTTATTGCATCAAATTTACTCCCCATTATAAAAATCAGTAAGGAAAATAAGGAGAGTGCTATTCTGAACCATTGTATTCAAACTGGAAAATTTATCGATATTGGAGCAATAATTGTGAAATCAGTTTTGGGTTTGATTATCAATCAATCTGCAACTGGATTAGGGCATCCATCCATTATTTTCCTACTATGCAGTCAATTTCAAATACCTTTTGAGAGTTGGGAGGAAGTACTTTCTTAGAAGACAATGGATCCAGAAGTCTATTACAACTGTATTGGAATAGGAGATGAGAATGATACGAATGTAATGATGAATCAAACATCCCATAATTCTTCACCTATTCAGCCTTACTTCAGTTCAAACATACTTTTGAAAAGGATTAATAAGATATAAAAAGAGCTACAGAACCTTATGCTTGCAATTCAGAATTTTTCTGAAATTTTGGATCTTCTAGATTAGAGACTAAAAGAACATTTTGAACATACTATTCGTATTGAAAATGGTTTGGTATGTATGTTCAAGAAACATGCTTGGATTGAGGATGATTCAATTGATGAATTTCCTAATCTATCCTTCTATAACTTGAACGTACAGTACCAATCTATGGGAGATCTTTAGGAGGATAAGAGCGAATAAGATGTTTGAACTTAATCTATGCATGGAATATTTTGTTTAGTACAACTTGTTTGTGTTAATGTGTTAAGTTGGGTTGTCTTTAATTTTATTGTTAAACTCTATTTATGTTTTTGTTTACTATTTTGATGTTTAGATTTCAGTGTTAGAATATTTGGTTTGCTTTAGACACTGAAGTAGATGTTTGTTGCCTTGAAAAAAAAATGTTAGTTTGTAATAGCACAAATTATATATATATATAAGTTTTGTGTTGTTTGTGAAAGTTTGGTGTTAAGGTAATTTTTAAATTATGAGTATAAACGTTTATTTGAGTTAATTAGAGGAGGACATATAGTAGTATGCAGCAGATTTCCACAGAAAATGAAATATGGGAAAATTAAGGCGTGGCACCTGATGTGCCAAATTGGCACCTGAAGCGCCAGTTTACAAAGAGTTAGCGCATGACGAGCCAGATTTGGCGCAAGAAGGTCAAAATTATCGAGAATGCCAGATTGCCTCAAAACTTGCAAAATCGCATAGTAAAACTCCATTTTTACTGCTTAGGTCGTCTTCTACCTCTAAACCGTGACCTAGGGGTTCACATTATACGCATTAGAGAAGATTTCAAAGGTCAGAGATCTTAGATTTCATCTTCTCTTGGTAAGAGCTTCACTTTAAGCTAGAAATTTTTTATTTTCACCATGAATTTTGCCTACATTATGGAAGATCCAAAATTTGAGGATTTTTATGGAAAAGCTTGAAGAAAACTCATGGTGAAAAGTTCCTTACCAAATAATCTTACTCGGGGAGTTAGATTTTTTATTTTGTAATTTATTTGGATTTTATTTGGATTTTCATAGAAATTCCAATGGCTCCACGAGAAAAGAGAGGAAAGCAAATAGATGAGTTTGGCATAAGAAAACTTGTCAATTTCAAAGCTCAACATTGTTATAAGACTCAAACGGAAACAAGAAAGTTCGTGTCAAGAATATCAGAGCCACGAACGAAGATCATGCTAAGCGGCATTATAAGTGCTTCTTTCTCTCAGGCACGCCGAATCATATACACTTCTGAATTTGGAGAGGCTCTTTAGGTCTTCACATTCATAAGGACAAATCCTAGGAATCACTTCAATGATGTCCGGTATCCAATGCCTTGAAATTGAAAGAATATCATAATGACCTCTTTTCAGTTTCTTATGGATGATGTAGGAGAGAGAATCAAATGGAGAGTGTAATCATCTTCATCATGTGGTTGGCCGACAACAATGATTATTATTTTTTTTTGGGAGATGCAGCCACAAAGCATGGATTTTGGTCTATTCACTGAGATTACCAGCCTCGGATGATAGATATGCAGATGAGCTTTTCCCATAGTCCGCAAAGGCTGGAATGCATGAAAATGAAGGAATAGGTGCCCTTAGCCTGGTATTCCACCCACTTGAAGGTATGGAAGAAGAGAAAGAGTAGAAGAGCTACAAGTAGGATCACTTGGAGCTAGGTGCTTCTCCCTCCACTGGATAGTACCTCCTCTATTCCATTTCTCTGTCCTAAACCCCCCTGCAAAGCCCAAATATCCCCTATATCTCAAGAGACGATAGCTACTACACAGACACTAGCTCAGTTGTGATCCAGGAACGAGCATTTTCTAACCTGAGTGTCGAGATCGAGAGGTTGTTAAATGCCAGAAATAGGGAGAGGTTTTGTTACTTGACTGCAATAGCGATTGTACCTATGATTCAGATATTTTATGCCAACTTGAGGTTTAACACTGACATTCACATCCTTGTGAGAGGTAAGCAATTTGAACCTTCAAGAGAAAGGATCAAAGCTTTTTATGGGCTAAGAAAAGTATTCAATTGTGAATACGTTGCAATCGTGATGACTTATTCGTCACTGGATGAAGTGATTGCTTTTCAGACTAATGGAAGAGGAGAATGAAAGATTAAAATTAATAAGAAATTTAATTTCTCTAGTTTCATGATGACTATTCAGTCAAAGGTATGACACCACTTCATCTATGTTAAATTACTACCAACAAATCATCTGAGCTAAGTAACAAAGAATAGAGTTGTGCTAAGCTTCTACATTTAGAAAATGAAAGAAGTAGATGGGTTCTCTCATAGTTCATCAAGATCGAATTACAGCTAGTAGTGCTATAGCTAGTGGTTTGGGTTACCCTACCCTAATTTTCACTTTATGTGAGAAATCAGGAGTAGAGTCCCATAGAAATGAGGAAAGGTTACAACCACAAAATCCTATTTGGAAGCATACAGTTAAAAGAGTTGAATAATTTGCTGAGTCTAGGAATGGAGGTATTGATAGACCCTCTACATCAGCTGCAAGGGCATCTATATCTCGCTCTGCTTCACTTGAAAATATAATAAAGCAGCTTATGATTCAACAAAAGGATATAGTTAATATGCAGAATCAGATTAGAGAAATTTGAGAAAGAAATGCTTATAATGATGAGTGTAAGGAAAGAAGAGTTCAGAATGATATATCTTTTGAGGAAGCTATGGTTAGAAATCTTAGTGGTGAATACAATGTAGAATTTCCAACTTGCCCCAGCTGCACTCCTTATGCTCCTATTCATGATGAAGAAGAAGATGATGATGATGAGGAAGGCGATGAGGACTAATCTTCTTA
Source organism: Phalaenopsis hybrid cultivar (assembly GCA_002079205.1). Classification (NCBI taxonomy): domain Eukaryota; kingdom Viridiplantae; phylum Streptophyta; class Magnoliopsida; order Asparagales; family Orchidaceae; genus Phalaenopsis; species Phalaenopsis hybrid cultivar. The sequence continues at coordinate 63,358 of JXCR01145535.1, read as the reverse complement.
GGAGTTTAGTTTGTTTTGTTTGTTTGTTTGTTATTTTTTATTCTGTTGTTATGTAGTTATATTTGAAATTGTTGTAGTAAAAACTTTCATCTTGTGTTGTGGACCTAAATTGTAATAATAACTATAGTTTTTTACTTTTTTTTGCATTGTTAGTTTTTTTCAATTTTTGTTTCAATTTTTAATTCTCAATAAATTCTTTGCAATATATTATGTTTCATTTAATGCTTTAAAGCCTATACTTATTTTTAAAGTTAGTACCTGCAGTATACCAACGCCCAATTTCATAATAAAAAATCCTCTACATGTTATTTTTTTATGAAATTACTGTTTTCTTTTACCTACTAAATTTTGTAATAAAATATTTCTAAATTACTTCAAAACTTAAGTTTGGGGGAAAGAAAATTTTCTTTTAAAAAGAAGTAAACTAAATTTTCTTTTTCCCCAATTAACTACAATTTTAAAATTATTTAACATGACATGGGATATTAAGATTTAACTTTAAATGACTATACTTATGTTTAAGAATATTATGATAAATTTGGGTAAAAAGTTTTTTATAATGAAGGTCAATTTCTAAGTTAAAGATGTTTGGTATGATAAGATAAGACAATGTTCTTCAATTTTAAGTAAAGGGAATTATATTTTTTAAGTATTAAAAATTTTGGATTTTCATGTAACAAGAAAAGAATGAAACTTTATGAAAAATCATAAACTAATATGAATTCATAAAGTAAAGAAAAGTAAAGAGTTTTGACTTTAAGAAGAGGATAGTGAAGTTCAAAATTATTAAAAGCTATTCAGATATAGTAATCCTCACTTGAAAAAGTAAATAAAAAGAAAGGATTGAAAAGATCCTAAAAGAGGGAAAAAAAGGAAAAAAAAAAAGAAAAGAAAAATGAGTGAGGAGAAGCTGTAGGAGATGGCTAATAAAAAATAGTCTTCACTTTAATCAACTTGAGAAAAAGGCTTTAATACATTTTCTAAACTTGTATTGGGGTATTAGTAGCATTACTTGTAAAGTTCGCATGAAGTTTTTTTCTTATGAATGTTCTAAGTATCCTTAATAAGGCAAATTACATTTTTTCTTTAAATAAATAATGATTCGAAAATATTAAATTTGATTACTAAGTGCTCTTAGACTTAGAGTTTGAATCTAAGTTTTTAAAAGTTTTTCTTAAATATTACTATTTTATTTTTTAAACTAAAGTATAGGAGTTATAAGTTAATCTCTATCCTAAACCATATGCTTTTATGTTTTAAAAGTGTCACATGAGGAAAAGTAATATTTAAGTTTAGGGGTTTTTGATACACCAAAATAATATGTTGTTTTAAGTATACATTTTATGCTTATTTTTTATGATATTGCACTTTAAGGTAGGGTATTTTTTATTTTTTTGTTTCAGGAGTATCAATTTTAGTCATTTGGAGCAAAGGTAGCAAAAAGGACAAAATTTGGAGCCAAAACGGTGAATATTAGGAATTTTGGCGCCTAATTAACGTCAGAAGGGCCATTTTACAGAGAGGTGGGGCCTGATGAGCCAGATTAGCGCTAGAAGAGCCATTTGATAGAGAACTCGTGTCTTAAGAAAGTTGGCGCTTGATGCGCTAGAACCATCTCCAGATGAGCCAGTGTCGGCACAATTTTTAGGGGGGTCCTCTAGAAGTTATCGGATGCCAGAAGTAGAATCTTGTTGCCCGCTTCGGAGGGACAATTAATGTATATATATATATATATATATAGAAAATATATGAAATCAAACTGGTCCCATATCCTTCAAAGTTTATATGAAAGAGCACCACACCTCAAGCTATGTATCTATCCGGAAAGATAAACACATGACTTGATAGTGGAGGTCAACTGAATAAACTAAGAAATATATGACATTTGTTTGGTCTGCAAAGCTATTTCTATTATAAACCAACAAATTCCCCTATTTATAATGAAAAATTAAGTAGGGGTTCTATTAAGTTGGGTTTGAAAAAGCTTCCTATAAGGGCAAGCCCCTATAGTTAATTACACCTTATATAATCGAAGTTACCTAAGAAAAATCTCGAAAAAAATCAGGGAATATTTTCTTCATGAGTTTTAAAGGATTAGACTTTTCAAAAAGATTAGACAAAGAGGTGTGTAAGGGGAATGACTCAAATTTGAAACATTTATTTATGGAATTCAAAATAAGAAGCACTAGAGGTTGTCACGGATCCAGAGGGGAACCTCGGTGGCTTCCCAATCTATCCTACTATTTGTCTTCAATCATCTACACAATATTGATCAATCAATTGAGCTCAATGTCATGACTAGCCTAACCTAAACCCAACTTCTAGCCATTTTGACCAAAATTGTACCCATGAACCAAAATTGACTTAAACATGCCTAATCCAATAAATTAATGACACCATAACCACCAAGTACACTCCATTGACCAGGCCAAACCATCTTAAACCTCCCAAATGAGCTATGGACCAAGGGTTGGGCCTTAACCAAAATATCTCCTCCATCATCACTTGTCATTGAGGGTTAAAAATCATTAACCCTCTGCTTGGCTCACCTGATCACCTGGACACCACCCCTAGCCCTGTCAGCCGGCCTAGTGGCCATAAAATGCCAAAACTGAGAGCCACCACCCTTAAATCAAACCCAATTCCAACCCTAGAGGCAAGCTCAACCCAATGGTTTTTTAGAGCTCCTCAGCCCTCCACATAAGCACCATTCTCCACCCATCAATTGGCCCTGGTGGCCAGCCTTAGCTCTTCTATTTAATCAGCCCCTCTATAGCCAAGAAAGGAGAGTTCCAAATTTTTTGGAAAACTCTGTCAAAATCTCACCAAAGACTCTCCACGCATTTATGAGCTTAATTCAACCATCTTCCACCTCTAATTCCCGCTGTGAGAGCCCAATTTTGAGCTCAAACTTTTAGTTCAGAACAAAAAATCTCCCCATAGTCCACCAAACTCAAATTAATTGTGCAGAAATTATCCCTAGAGCAAGAAGGGTTGATTCCCCATCAAAGCCCCCTCTGAAACAGCCTCTAACATAGTTGTGGACAAACACCTGAAATCCACCTTGATCAAAATCATTCCTAGACAATTTATCAGGGCTTGAGACTTCATATGGAGGTTTGTTGGACCCAATTGAAGCTATCACAACCATCTGATTGAGGCCTCCCCTCTCAGACAAAGGTATTAAGCTCTAACCCTAGCCCGAGCTTATTTTCATTCTTCAGTTGTAATGGCTTTATTTCATACTTGATTAACCATATAGAAGTGTTCGTCTTAAGTAGATGAAGGTTTAAAAAGAAACCCCATGTAATTTGGTTGAGTCTACGTGAAGATCTTAAGGCTTTAGTATAAGCAGCTTACGGGTCAGGTCACTTGGGGACAATAACGGAGAGTCCTCTGATCGCACGTGTATCCAACCAATGGAGGAGATCAAGCCAGACAAGCAGATGGTTCATGAACCCGGGCCACATAGCAGTTGAGGTGGATGGTGATGTTGAATGGGAGCACGCTGCCTGTGAGTTAAGATTCGTCATAGGTTGAGTTGGCACCGTGCTAGATAAGTAGAAAAATATAGATTTTTGAATTATTTTAAATGCCTAAACTTGAAAAATCCATTTCATTCTCTAGAAATATCATAAAAATAAAACAAAAATTCCATCTTGCTCAGTGAACAAAGGAGAATAATGTGGACTAAAAAGAAAAATTATTTTCTTATTCCTTGATTTTAATGAATTAAATACCCTCTAGAGTATTTTAATTCATTATGATTAAACATTACTCATAATGACTTAAAATTTTGAGAGTTTATTCCTCATGACAGAGACTGTGTCCTCAAATTTTTTCAAGGTTAGAGGACATCTCTATGTTTCTAGCCCTAATTTTCAAGATAAGGTGACCATTTTGGCCATTTTAATTATAAAAATTAAAATATCAATTGAAAAATTATGGGAATAATTATAAATGTTTCCCACTGTCAGAGAAGTCTAGGTAAAATATCATGAGTCCTTGAATTATCTTATAAATTCTTATATTTTATTAAATGTAAATATCTTATGTTAATTTTTCTAAATTATATACTTATCAAAAATTAACAAAATTAATCCCACATTGTTCATAAAAATCATGTCTATTCACTGTAAAAATTTAAAAATTATTTGATTAAGTTCAAGTATTAAAGTTGATTTTCTAAGGAACCTTGTATATTTGTACAAAAATATTTATATTAAATTAAATACACTTGGGAAAATTATGAAAAGTGGTTTTCTAAGTTCGTTGTGATTAGAGACACTTGGGAATAATAAAAATTACTTTTTGGAAAATATTTAATTTTTAAGCCTTATTTTGAATTTTAATATGATTAAAAATAATTAAAAATCCTAAAAATATCAAAATATTTCAAAATATGCCTAATTGTCCTCTGATCACTTGGGACTCATTAAAATATTTTTCCTAATTTTCCTAAGTTAAACATAAATTTTAAATGGCTTAAAAGTGGACTTCCCTTATCCTCCCATTAAAATAATTATAATAATTTAATTCAAAAAATCGTGAAATTTTTTCCAAGTATTCCTCTGACCTAAGGAAACTTCTAATAATTTTCTCATAAATAAAAAAAAACTTTATTTTGGAAAGCCCGATGAATCGATTTTTAGAGAATCCTATTTTCTAAGCTTTATTAAATATTTAAATTAAATTCAATTTTAAGTAGTCCACATATTCTCTTCTAATATTATAATTACCTCATGGATATGACACTTTAAACCCTCAAAGTCATTTGAGCTGTGGTTAATGAGTTATGTGGTGAAGTGCCCCGAAGGCAAAATAATCATTTTACACTTTGGTGCCTTAATCAAAATTTAGGATTAACCAAGGTAAAAATGGGTAATTTCGATTTTAATAATCATGCTTAAATGATTGAAATACAATGAGACTAAAAAATAGAAACTCACTCACCACCCTTGCCAAACATGAAAAAAATTATAATTCTCCTAATCTTCATGACATGGAAATCAATCATGATCAGATGATTCTTAAGTGATGGGCTTAAGTGGAAAAAATGATAGTTTACTTTTCTTAAGCCCAAAGTTGAGGATGATTTAACTTTTTGATAAGAATACATATCACTTGAATCAAAAATCTTGATAATCACCATTTCACCTATCATGATTGTTAAAGGCTTAGTAGTGACCTATGCTTGACATCTAAACTCAATTGATCGGATTTAGAAGATAACATGATTGGTGATTAACATATTTAAACACTACAAGCCTGACCTTGGGGGCACCACAACCTTTAAATGATCTAAACTTGCCTTATGGGCACTCACTCACATAACTTTTAAATAAAACATCAATTGATTGATCGATTACCCTATCCTTGAGATAATTATATTATCAGGTTTCACTGACGGGTTAGTCACACTTCAACCTTGGATGATTAATGGAATAATATGACAAGTCCAAAATGAACTCAAAATATTTTAAAAGATCTTCAAAGTGAGCTAGGGTCATGCATGGAGAACTTTGAAATCTATTGGACATTCTGAAGAGCAAATTGGACTTGTTATGTTTTGTTCTAAAATCATCTACTAGGATCTTCTGAGATTCAATAAAATCATAACTTGGGGTTTTGTAGCTAAACCTTCATCTACTCTTACAATTTAAATTCCTTGTAAAATTATATACATGCCTTGCAAGTACTGACCTTTCTGGTGGTGGAATGAGAAAAATCGGCAGGTGCACTTGTAAATTAATGCATTTACCTTTCTATACTTCTTATCTCGAGCTTACATGTTAAACAACGATGTCACCCTGCATGAAAACCAAAACTTCTTGGATAGCCACAAAACCAAAACTTAAAACTAAAATCAATTAAGATAAAATTTACCACCAAAACATTCAAAATATAAGATAACTCAGAATTTAATCACCAATATCACAAAACAACAATTGCAATTAAATTAAGACGTCTCTATCGGATGATCGAGAATCCCTCGGTAGAGGTAACCTACAGCTACTAATGAGATTTCTCACGATCTAAATGAATGTATGGAACTCAATAATTGGAGCTTAGTAAATTCATTTGTAATTTTAGCTTAGCAAATTCATTTGGACTAAGTGAATCTGATAGAAAGTAGTGGTACCGGAACGAGGAAACTGTAGGATCCTAACCGGTGTCACTCTAATCAACTTTAATATGCCCTATAATATTTAATGAATCATAGCCATAGGGACATATCATTCGACATTATGACCTGATACATTAGAAAACTTAAACTCATCATGGAGACTAGCTTGGAGCTAGCATTATGGGCAGCACAACCACCTTCAACAACAAGAAGATATACAAGACCATATCATTCCTTAGAATTAAACAACATGCCATAGGATTTTGAGGTGGTTTAATTATTCAACATAAATCCTCAACCGTTTCTTTAGGCATTTGTACAGCTCTATTGTACAATATAAGTCCTAACTCCTCTTAGGATTTCAAGGTTGTCGTTCGTTACGACCTAAATCCTCACATCTTCAAGGCTATTTATGTGATCGTTTCACATAAGTGTAAGCTCTAATTAATAAAATTGACTGGATGAAACATTTAAATATTTCTCCTCAAAACTAAAGCCAAACCATAGGATAGCTTGGGAAGTCGTCGAGGTTCTCCTCCGAATCTATGACATCCCTTAGTTCTTTCTCCTTTGGATTCCAAAAATAAAATGCTCCTAATTTGAGTCATTCCCTATTCACACCACAGTTCGATCTCGTTGAAAAGTCCTATCTTTTGAACTCTTTGAAGATAACATTTCCTAATTTTTATCGAGAGTTTTCTCAGGTGACTTTGGTTTTCTAAGATGTAATTAACTATAGGGGCTTGCTCTTATAGAAACCTTTCCTAACCCAGCTTAATATAAATCCTATTTAATTTTTTTTATTAAATAGGGGAACTTATCGAAAAATAAAATGGTTTCGCAAACCAAACGAATGTCATACATTTCTTAGTTTATTTGATCAAGCCTCACCCTCAAGTTTTGTGTTTATCTCTCGGGATGGATACAGGTTTAGGTATAATGCTCTTTCATTTAAATTGTGAAAGATATGGGATCGGTTTGATTTCATCTTTTGTAAACTTATATATATATATAAATATATTTATATACATATATATATGTGTGTGTGTGTGTGTGTGTGTGTGTGTGTGTGTGTGTGTGTGTAAATTAAAGGCCTTTCTAAAGCGGGTGACGGGATTTCAATTTTGGAGATCGACGACTTCCAATGGGCAACTCCACAACCCAAAAATAGTGCCAACAGCTCCTTGCTACTCCATTGGGGAGTAACAAATACTCTCTTTATTAATTAAGAAATATTATCTTCATACATCGGTAATGTGTCCACGTCCCTCTTGGACTAAATTACCCTTCTTTTGTTGGCATGATTTATCCATTTCTTCTTTCAGATAGTACGGTCAACTCCTTTGGATTTCAGAATTGTCTGTTCAATCACCTTTGAATAGAGAGCGTCAGGAGGCCATTAAAGACTTTTTAATCCTTGGCCCCCAATAGGTGTGTTAGTGGTCTAGTTTAACTTGGGCATTGTGCATTGTAAAGTCGGTCCCACACTGGTTCTTAAACTACACTTTTTTCTTTTCGAGTTTGATTTGCTATTGTACAAATTAATTCAGATTGTGTCGTGCTGCGCGTGCTCTCTAATTTTATTATATTAATTAAATCTTTGTACTTTTAGACTATTTTTACTTAATTTTAAAATCTCCATAAAATAAATAAAGACTTATCTGGTCTACAGATCGACCTCTGCTAATTTTTAGTGCTCGCACTAAGATTACAAGGTATTGGGTAAATAGCTAACCCTAGAGCCATGTTTTCTTTGAAGCTGTTGTAATAGAGTTCCCAATGCTCACCTTTCCCTGCAACCTACCGACGAGACATAATGCCCGTAATGTCAATTACACCATCAAGTTCAGGGTCGGATTTGAAGATCTCAAGGTCCTTCTCAGAAAAACTCCGTTCGTCATAATGAAGGTCACTGCTACAGAGGTTCAGGAACCGTCTATTGAGTTTAGCCTGAGCTGCCCTCAAAACTTCACTTCTTAAAAGAAAGGTCAAGACTACTGCCACCATTGCACCTACCAAGCCTATTGTTCCTGTTTCTACTAAGGGAAAAGAAGTTATGATCATTGAAGACCCGACTGAGGGATTGGTTGCCCCACCATCAGTATTTACGATTGAATAAAATTTTTGGACTGCACCATTAACCCGAAATCAAAGGAGAAACCGCAGCCAGAAGGTTCAGAGGGCTACTAAAGCCCAAATTTCTAAGGAAGTGCCTGTTGATGATGTTCCTCACCAAGATAAGTCAGGATTATTGGAGACCTATCTACTTCTGCAAGGGAGTAGGTTCCATCTCCAACTCGATGCTAATTGGTACGAAAGTAGCCAAAAGATTGCTGCTACATTTTTGTCACTCCATGGACATGGTTGTGAGAGTAAGAAGCCTGCTTCTATTACCCGAGTCAGTTCAGTTGTTCAAAAACTAGCTGCCAAAGAAAGTCGTTCAGTTGGCCAGTTACTCAAATGTGTGGGGTGTGCAGTATCCCCACACATGAAGAAAGAAATTCTAAAAGACATCAAATCTACCACACAATCTAAGAAATCAGCTAAAGCTATGTCTGCTCGCATTCCTATCTGGTTTCGCTTGGGAAGCAGAATTAATACCACCATTGATACTACTAATTCTACTGCCACAAGACTCACGGGTCGTCGACCAGTTAAGTCGCATTTGTGTCCGAGAATTCTATCAATTTCCAGTCACAAGGATGTTCTTAATGTTTTGAAGAATAAGACAAAGAGGTTACTTAGTAATGTAGCTAGTCTGCGTCTTGGGGAGCATACTTCTCTTCAACATGTCAATGTTTCTTCTGAGACACTCCATCTCAAGACATCACCATAAAAAAAGGTGGGTACCCAAGGTCGCCGTACCGATACGGTCCAGTAAGCCCACAAGATAGGATCATGGAATGAAGCAAGGGTCCAAAGTATCTGACATCGTTGTAGCAATTGCTAGTGAGATGGATGAGAAAGCAGGGGATGTCCAACAAAGTCCTCTAGAACTCAAAATATTACAAGAATCAATAACTAAAGAAAAGGTCGAAAGCTCAGAGTTGAGATTTTTTAGTTAGCCTGAGAAGATGGAGTTTCCATCAATGATGATGAAGATTTTGACTTCAATGATTACCTCGAGAAAGATTACATGGATATCCATGTCATTGAGACCAGAGCTGCTACATCTACATGCAATGTTCAACCTCTCATCTAAGAGAATGTCGTAGATGAGCTACGTTGGGCTTTTTTCCAAAGGGACGAGCAAATCAGCCAAATGGAGAGAAGAATGGAAGAGATGGCCACTGCCATGACTGTCGTGGCCACAATTCAGGGACAATCTCAATCACCACAATTAGCTCTCCAAAAATCAATCAACCGAAGATTATACACATCACATATGAAAGTAGAGAAGTCGCCTCAGCAAAGAGAGATGATCAGCAAAAGAAGGATTCTCCATAAAGCGCCATTGTAAGAAAGGAATTTAAGCAAATGGTCGAATAAGTTTGAAAGGCCTTAGGTTAATCTAAAGGGTGGTGCATTGGTTTTGAAGGGTAGACCTTACCTGGAAGAGTTTGATGTCATACCCTATCCTAAGGGTTTCGTGTCACCAAACTTTAAGATATTTTACGGTACTGAAAATCCCAGAAAACATATAGCACATTTTTTAGCCAGTTGTGGTAATAAAGGAGGAAACAAAGCTTTACTCTTTCGACAGTTTGTCAGCAGCCTATCAGGTATCACTTTTGATTGGTATGTCAAATTACCCAATGGATCAGTGAAGACATTCTCCAAGCTAGACCAGTTGTTCGAGAAAAGATTTACCAGAGTGCAGCATCCTGTGTCTATTAGAGATATTGTGGTAGAGAAGCAAAAACCCAATGAAACTTTTGTGGATTAAATTTTGAGGTGGTCAAACCTCCGCATGAAATGTGAACCTCAGTTACAGGAACATCACACAAGCATCCATGGGCCAGAAGCTTTCATTCTCAAGGGACTCATCATTAAATCCTTCGAGAAGCTACTCAATAAAGCTAGCAATCTTCAAGAAGAAGTTTAACGTATGGATTCTCATGAGAAGGCCGAGAATTTTAGGACAACCAAACTATTTGAAAAAAAGTCTGGAATAGTGGCAACGGTTGATAAAGGAAAACAACTAATGAAGATACAAGAAAAAAATTCTCTTCAGTCGTCATCGTAGCATGTTCAACAACGAACACAACAGTATGGCCTATCTAGCTAGCAATCGCTTCAAGGAGGATCATATCGAGCAGAGAATACAAAAATGTCCATTGTGGACGTAGGAAAGTCGTGTATTCATTCAAAGATGAAGTCATGACCAAAATGATCAGAAGTCTGATGAAGAAGCCTGAGTTCAGATTACTAGATCTGAAGAAGCCCAAAGAGGACGACAAGAAGAATAAACCAAATCATTTTCCATATCACAGATTGCTCGGACACACCAAAGAGGAATGTTTTTTCTTCAAGGATTGGCTGGAGAGAAATCTTAAGGAAGGGAATATAATGATCCCAAAAGAATATTTAAAAAAACCTAAAAAAGGCTTTATAAATATGATTTTGGCCGAGCCAATCTCTCTGATTGACCCGTATACTGGAAAAGATGGAGGAGTACAGTCTGGAGCAAATCCTCCAAGAAAATACTAAACCAAATCCAAAATGCATCAAGGCAAGCCTCCATTCAGAGTCTTCAGCCTGTCAAGCCCAAGATGAAGATTTTAACAGGAGATCTGTCACTGTCAAAGAAGAAGAAGAAGCATACCACCACGAAGACTGATAGTAAGGGGCGTAGGATAAGGGCTGCCGTTGCTAAATTAGTTGTCTCAAATTCGGGGAAGAAAATCCTCAAACCCCTGACCTTGTATGATTATCTTTTTGCCCCTTTAGAGTCTTAAATATAATGATTATGATTTCGGCTACATTTTAACTATTTTTAGTGATAACATAATCGATTATGACCAATCTAACTTTAATCTTGATTTGCAAAATGATCCTCAAATTGTACTTGAGTCTGATAAACTCACTAAAAAGACTGAAGAAAACATCGACGATACTGCTTATGACAGTGATGGGAGTGACGAACCACTCCTCGAGTGCCATGACGCACCACTCACTTTCAACTTCTATCTTTCTAACAAAGAAGAAACACTAGAAGATTCGATAATGGTATCCCAAGAAGAAGAAATTAGAGAAGTGAACTTAAAGAGCTAGAGGGTATTACCCCCGAGGTCAGCTACGACGGATAAAGGAAAGCAAATAGTAACTCGAGAAGTGCTACCTCCACCTCAGCTACTGGAAGAACCACATAACTAAGATTAAATTGGAGGATCATACAAAGTGGATCATAATGTGCTAGCTCCTCTTAGGAAGTTGCCAACCATATTAAGTATCTACGACGCTCTAATCCTGTCAAGGGAGATGAGAGAGACTCTCTGGGTACAGCTTTGCTTGACCCAAAGATTTGCTTAGCCTAATTGGCCAGCACATCCTTGGATGAAGTTTACTCGTTGAATGAATACTCTGGGGTAACCTTCACAGATGAAGGCTTGTAGCTCAGTATCGCCGATCATAATCGTCCACTCTATATCTCTGTTAACATTGGCAGATTTGTGTTGTCCAGAGTTTTGGTTGATCCTAGAGCATCTCTCAACTTGATGAGCCTTTGAAAATTGGCCTGATTGGACATTGAAGCTCAGGAGCTTACGACCGATAAAATGATGCTAAGTGGATTCAACCAAAAGGGAGAGAGAGCACTTGGATTAATTACATTACTTATGAAGGTTGGAGAACTAGTAACAACCACTAAATTACATATTATCGAAGACAAGACCTCATTTAACGCCCTACTGGATCAATCATGGATGCACGAACACAACATGGTTCTGTTTACTCTACACCAGTGCATTAAGTACTACAAGGAAGGACAAGAACATTGTATCAAAGGAGATTTACAGCCTTTTTTAATTCATGAAGTTGTCATTCAAGAAGATGTCGACCACTATGCACCTCCAAAGAAAACCATCTTCTTTCATGAAGTTATGGCAAATAAAAGTGAAGATTCAAAAGAATTACAATGACAAGACCATTCAACTTCTCTTTAGCAATCTTCCACCACTCTTTTGCAATGAGTTGGTGGGGGTTCTTTTAGTTCGCGCACCTGAGGTCGAGGTCAAGGCCGGGGATGTGGACGAGCAAAGACCAATTTATGTTTTGAATGAACTAGGCCGACCATTAACATTGATGATGAACAAAGTTCAGAGGATGAAATAATGATGACAAAATAGAAGAAACCACAGTATGAGATATCTTTAGAAGACATGGAGAAAAGCTAATATGAGACAATTTTTTATCGGATAAACCACTATGTGAACAACATGACCTTACTCTGATTCTCCCTCAAAAGGTCAAGAGTTTAGAGGTCAAGGAGGTTCGTAGCGCTGGTTCAAAGCTGATCAAATTTTATCATGCTTCTTCTTCTACTTATCTAAAAAATCATGTAAATTTTGATGACGATCCTAATGAATTAATGGAAGTGCCTTTTGGTTTCTTCTCGCCTTATGTACAAAAATTAATTCAATAGGGACATTTGCCAAAACGAATGCCAAAAAATAAATTACAACTTTTTGAAAAATTATGAGAGGTTAAAAGTTGAACTCCTAACTCAAAGGAGGGTCTCCGATTTGGTACAGTCAGACCATTCGATGATTCAAAATTTTGTATGGTTATTACTAGTGAATCAGAAGAGGATTGCCTCGATGTGGAGGATGACTCTACCGATCAGCTGATAGAAGACACTCTGCCAGAATTTGAGGAAGAAATCAAATCAACTATTGATGAATTGAAGGGAATCAACCTCAGGATAGAAGAGTAGCCCCAACCAACATATATAATTTATGTACTCAACGATGAAGAATTATTAGACTTGATCAAATTGTTAATAGAATTCAAGATTGCTTCACATGGAGTGACGATGAAATGTCGAGGCTGTCAGCAAAAGTTACAGTTCATAAACTCGGGTTGTACAAAGATATGACCCCAGTAAAAAAAGATCTAAGAAGAATACGCCTTGAGATAAAGCAACAAGTCATTGCCGAATTGAAGAAATTAATAGATGCTAACTTCGTGCGGGAGGAGCAATACCCCACATGGTTAGCTAACATTCTACCTGTCAAGAAAAAAATATGGAGAAATCCGTGTATGTGTTGACTTTAGGTTTGAACAAAGCATGTCAAAAGGACAATTTTCCATTGCCAACACCAGAAATGATGGTCGATATTACTTCGACACATTAAATTTTCACTTTCATGGATGGATCATCGGGTCACAACCAAATCAAGATGGCTCCCGAGGTTGTAACACTTACAGCATTCAGAACACTTATTGGAATTTTCTGCTACACAGTGATGTCATTTGGATTGAAGAATGTTGAAGCAACACACCAACGAGCTATAATGAAGATCTTTGATGACCTCATTCACAACCAAGTGGAATGCTACTTGGATGATTTGGTCATCTAGAGTAAATAGAAAACAGACCAGTTGTATGATTTGAGGATCGTGTTCAAACGATTACGATAGTACAATCTTATGATGAACCCCTTAAAGTGCGCCTTTGACGTTACCTCTGAGAAATTTCTAGAATTTGTTGTTCATCATAAGGGAATCAATATTGACCTAGATAAAAATAAACCTTGTAACAACTACATTCCTTCGAATAAAAATTAGCATATCTGAGATGCTTTATTTCTATTCTCTTATGAAGGTGTGAGCCCTTCTTGGCATTGGTTAAAAAGGATGCCAAATTTATTTGGGAAGAGAAATGCTAGCTGTCTTTCGAGGACAATAAGAAATATTTAATGACACCTCCTGTTTTGGCAGCCCCTATCCAGGGAAAACCTTTACTTATATCGTGACCTTAGATTACTCTCTTGGATCCCTCTTTGCCCAAGTAAATGACGAGGGAAAGGAAAATGCACTCTACTACTTGAAATGTCATCTAATGTCAATGGAGATAAGGTATCTGCCTATTAAGAAGCATTGTATAGCTTTGATTTTCACTGCCTAAAAGCTCAGATATTACATGTTTTCTTATAAGGTTACCTTAATATCAAAAGTTAATCCGTCACAATATTTGAAGACCCGACCAATGCTCTCTGGACGTCTAGCAAGATGGTCGATGATTTTGTTACAACTTGATATAAATTTTGTTCCCCTCCGTGCTATCAAGGGACAGATTTTAGCAGATTTTCTCGTTGCACACCCACTTCCAGCTGGTTCCTCTCTTAATGACAAATTACAAGATGAACAAGTATTACAAATGGAATTCCTCAGTACGCAACGCTGGAGATGTACTTCTACGGAGCTTCGTCAGCCAGAAAAGGTAGAGGATCATGCACAGTTATACCAGGCAAAGCAGGAATTGGTTTGATCATCATCATGCCAGATAAGGGTATGTTGTGATTCTCCTACCACCTGACAGAGCCGTGTACCAACAATGAAGCAGAATATGAAGCCTTAATTACTCTGTCGGAATTAGCAATCTTTATGGATATAATAGATATTACCATCTATGGCGACTCACAACTTGTCATCCAACAAGTTGCCAGACAATACAAAATTCAAAAACCAAGGTTAGCAGAATACCACCAATACACAATGAAGATGCTTGAGCAGATTCCCAATGTAACTTTCTACCAGATTCCTTGCGGAAATAATGTCCATGCTGACGCTTTAACAAAACCTGCAAAAGAGTTGGAGTGTCCCCCAATGGATTCCATTGACATTACAGTACGAGGGAGACAGGTTTTGTCTTGAATGGACCTTAATAATCTACATAAGATCAAAAAGAAGATGAAATGATGATTGCAGTTGTTGATATTAATAAAGATTGGTGTAAGACATTAATAGAATATTTGCAGACTGGAAAGCTGTCAGAGGACAAGTCAGCAGCACACCACATCACAAGAAGGCTATGTTATATGATTTAGAAGGCAATGTCCAATACAAAAGATCATTCGACAAGATGTGGTTGTGATTCCTGAGCAGAGCAGAAGCATAGAATGTTATCAAAGAATTACATGCCGGATAGTGTGGCGCACACCAGTCAGGGCCAAAGATGAAAATAAAGATCAAGAGACTCAGATATTTTTGACTGACAATGATGTCCGACTGCATGGATACAACCAGAAGATGTCACCGATACCAAGTGCAATGGATGGCTTGCACTAACCTCCTAATAAGTTACACTGAATCATCACCTCATGGCCATTTTAGTGTTGGAGCAAGGACACAATAGGTTTGATAGACCCTCCATCCTCGAAAGGACACAGATTTAAACTTGCTGCTACAGATTACTTTTCAAAATGGGAAGAGGCAGTGCCATTACAAGAGGTTACAGTACAACACGTCCTTCAATTTTTTAAACACCAAGTCATCTAACATTTTGGAGTTCCACAAAGAATAATTTCCGATAATGGAACAGACTTCAAGGGCACCAAAATCAACAATTTTGTTAAGCGGCACTGGATGGACTAGAGATACTCTATGATCTACTATCCTAGGGAAAATGGCCTTACTAAAGATTTCAACAAGACACTGATACATATTTTGAAGAAGACATTAGATGAAAACAAAAGAGATTGCATAACAAACTGTTAGAAGCCTTGTGGGCCTACCAGACAATGTTCAGGACTCCCACTTAGTGTACACCCAACATGCTCGTATACGGGTCTAAGATCATACTACTGCTAGAAGTCAAGATGACGCTTCTCCAAAACGCTGTAGCCAATCAACTTACAACAGAAGAAAGTGCAAAACTCAGACTCGAAGAATTAGAAATTCCCATAGGAAAACGACTAAAAGCATAACAACATCTAGAGCTTTACAAAGCGAGGATGGTACAAAATCATGACAAATTAGTCCACCCATGGACATTCAAAGTTGGTGATCTCGTACATGTTCTCAAAAGGCCTATTCTTGCACGCTACTAGATAGGTGAAAAAATTGAGCCAACTTGTAAAGGACCATTTGTCATAGAAAAAGTCTACTTAGGAGGAGCCTACCAGCTGGTGGATTTCTGAGGTGAAAGAGCAATGTTGTCAATCAATGAACGATACTTGAAGACATACTATGCTACTTGACATTGCTTGAATTAATATTATGAAATTTTGATCATTCTAGGGTTATTTATTTGGCCAAATGTCTGTGAGCGGCTCCAAAAATTTTGTAATACAATTAACCTCAATAAAATGAAAATTTTTGAATTTATACACTTCAATTTTTTTCTTTCTACTTTTAAGTTTGATATTCTACTAAATTAAACAAAAAATATAGATAAATAAATGATCTTACCACCAACATAAACTAAAATTTTGCATAATAAATGCTTTGTTTTTTTCTTGTTCATGCTAAATTTCAATACACTGATGTTTTTTCTGTTGTCTGTAGAGAAAATGTCAGGATGGATGTTGATTTTTACTTTTAAGGATGGCTGGAATCTCACACGAAACAAGGAAAGGGAACCGTAGGCTGGCATCCTAGACTTCGATATGGATTTCGATCAAGTCGGTGTAGACTATGAGGGTTCCCTGATGGATGGGTCAACCGTCGATAAAAAGAAGGGCTACTGTCACTGTTGAAGGTCAACACCATGGAAGATTCCTCACTGAAGGGAAAGAAAGTGATAATGTAGCAAGATCTGATGGAGGGGACTAGTCACTGATGATGATGAGAGACTGTCAGATGCAGCGCTACAAAGAGTGTGATGTAGAAATTCTAGTCGTCGAATGCATAACTTTCCTGCGTGAAGAGAGAAGACGCCAGAAGGAAGCAAAAAACTTGCTTACTGAGATTTCTAAGGGAAAAATCTATGATCCATACATGAGAGAGGCTTCTTCCAGCCTGCCTACCACAGAGGATGAGTCTGAGTTCACTGTAGAGTCGATGATACCAGAGGTTCCGGATGAGGTTCGTGCGGGTTGACCGGCATGCAACGCCAAGATTCCCACGTGGATACCAGCTACAGAGGTCTTTTTGGAATTCCCGTACTATAATTTCCTCCACCTAGATAGTTGCAATACTTTGGAGGAGTATATATCCACCGATAGTGGATTTCTATTCACGGATCACTTAATGGAGGAATCCTACATTCCGCTGGACACATAGACAACACCAACATGAATTCCTGCTAATACTGAAATGAGGGAGCATCCTCGACAGTCGACAATCATCATCATGGCAGAATACTACAAAATGAGTAAAATAAACAAAAGAGAATTTGAATTTTATGAAGAAGTTCAAGGAAGATTTGTCAACATATTAGAAGGCTTGGAGCTGTACACCAGAGTCTTCTCTGAAAGCGACGAAATAAGCATTCTAGACTGTATATTCAACCTAAGGTACAAAAGTTAAGCGGGACTTCTATTGGAAATAACCTATTCTGAACCACAAAATTGGATGTGTGGAAAAGGCAGAATCACCATACAATGTGGTTGTTGTTATAACTTCACCAAAGACAGACAAGGAAATCCCCCGGGGATTCTGAGGCATGATGAGGTGGATCCATTGCCACCTACAATAAAGTGGATGATTAAAAGGATGGTTCGATGGAGCATACTTCCATCCGATTACATTCCTAACAGTTGCATCTTCAATATCTATGATGAAGGCGACTGCAGCCCCCCGCATATAGACCATCATGATTTTGTAAGACTTTTTTGCATGGTCTCTTTTATGTGTAAGAGCAATATCCTATTCGGGAAATAAATACATTTCATTGGTCTTGAAAAGTTCAGAGGATCCGTGGAGATTCTGTGACCAGTGGGTTCAGTACTGATTCTTAAAGGAAATTGAGCAGACATTGCCAAACTTTGCATCCCAGAGGTACGACACCGCATGGTGTCTATAACTTTCAGAAGAATGGATAGCAGCAAGATTCCATATGGATTCCAATCAAATCAAGAATTAGAAGAGCTATAGCCTTACGAGCTATAAGAGGGTTGCACCTTTAAGCACATGCAAAGAAAACACTTGTCCTGGAGCGCGGCTTAGTATGTCAGCTCGATTGGGTGCTCACTCCACCAACGTTGGACAGTCAAAGGATACTTTTTTGTACTACATTTTGACATAGCATTAATGATGATATATGTATCAGATATGTACCTAACATGAGATGTATTCAGATGTACTTTTGATGTGTTCAACATATTGTACCTTTTGATGCTTCAACCTATGTTCAATCTATAACTCTTATTGGAAGTAGATTAATGAAATCTCTTTCAGAATTCAGTCTGTTAGTTTAATTGTCCTTTTATGCAATGGATAAAGAGCCATAAAACCATAAGTTGGTTTCAAACTACAATGAATAAAGAACAAAATAATATAAACTTGATAATAATAAATTTAAATAAAATACCTTATTTTGAAAACCAACCAACAAAAATTAAATTTTGAAAATATATTTTTAGTATATAAATGTGATAAAAACAACAAGAAAATAAAACAAATATGTTGAGTTGATTCTCTCGATTTCAAGGTCTCTTACTCTTTGCTCGTGCAGCACGAATGTCCTTGTCTTCACTAATTCTCTTCACAATTGATCTCGAGGAATATAGTTGGATAAAACTTATATAAGTTTGACTCCACTATGTAATGGTGCCAAAAGCTTGATGCAGTATTTATGATTAAGAAATTTAAGCAATTAATGTTGGGATTCTATACAAGTATACATATCGTTATCAAGTAATAAAGGACTTTCTGTTTAAGCCCCGAATATCGATCCCACAGGGAATGTTTAACTTTAAAGTGATAAATTTACTAGGAAATTCACAGAAAGTAAAACGAAATTACTGTCATTAATTTTGAATGCTAAAATATTATCAAAATTAAATTATTTAACTATTAGCAAAACTAAAATGTAAAGTTTAAACAGTAACTACAAAACCACTAAACTATGTTTATGTGATAAAGATTTTTTATGTGAAAAAGCATCTTTCCCAGAACAATGTGATTATTGGATAAAATTAGATGAGATAAATGGTTTTAATATGTATTGTGTCAAATAGGAGCAGTTTTAATTCTCTACCCTGATTCAGTGTTATAGAAAATCATTGTCTAATCCCAGGTTTAGTCCCTAAATCTGTGGCTAAACTAGGAGGATACTGGCTCCCACTCTCTCTTCACCTGAAGGCTAACTCTCACTTTACTTTTTAAACACTAAGACCGAATTGAGGATTTTAGTCTGTCACCCTAAAATCTCCATTTATTCACCCAATAAGTATATTTCCCTATTTATTTGCACTTAATTCTATGAACAAAATACTCCTTCATGGAATTAAATGTGTTCCTCACTCTATTGTAGAACTCTTACTCCATTTCCTGAATCATATGTTTCATAATATATTTTAGCAATTTAATTGGCCAGATCAAAAAGTAAATTAAGTTTGGAGTTGAAAAATCATCACAAATTATTTTATATTTTAATATTGGCACATCCATATTATCTCTTCATTTCACCATATCTCAGACTAGAGAGAAATATAAAGAAAAAAACTTAGACTTTATGGAAAAGATACAATAAAACGTAAATTTCATATATAAAAGAAAGATTGTACAACACTAATAAATAAACAACAATTATCTAAAACTCTTTCTCAAAGCAAATGTCTTGTAGTCCCTCCTAGGAAATGTAAGAAGAAGCAATCTCTCACTTTTCTCCTTCTCCAACACTCTCAGAGAAGAATTGAAACTTAATCTCAGCATAAAAACTCTTTACTAATAGACTCCTGAATGGTGGTGGAATGAAGATGGAGAAGGTGTAATGAGGCGAGGTGTCATGAAAATGAGCAAGAAGGAATGAAGAGGAGCCCCTTTTCTAATCAATTTAGGCCCCAAATAGAGCCTAGGTTTGGTTCTCTAACCCTTCAAAAAGCGTCCAAATTTGTTAAATCTTCTAGAAACAAGGTCTGAACCAACATTGGCACCNTAGAAAGCTTTTCCAAATCCAGCTTAATATAAACCCTATTTAAATTTTCATATTAAATATGGGAACTTGTTCTCAAATAAAATGGTTTCGCAGAGCAAATAGATGTCATATATTTTTTAGTTTATTTGATCGTGCCTTATCCTCAAGTCTTGTGTTTATCTTTCGGGATAGACACAAAGTTTCGGGATAGACACAAATCTTCTAGAAACAAGGTCTGAACCAACATTGGCACTGTTGGCGTCCATTTTGGCGCTATCGACGCCAGTGGTTTGTATTTAATTCTATGCTCTCTGTCAAATGGCGCCGTCAGCGCTGCTTCTGGCGCCATCGACGTTGAGTAAAATCTATCAACCGTTTTGTAGGTTTGTGCCATCGGTGCTGAGTATTTCTTCAAAAATATCATTTTGACTTCTAGTTCCATCCTTTTCGCTTCCCTTTTGCTTTAAGTCATAATNCCTAACTTACATCTTGCTAGTTTTCTTGAAAATTTTGCTACTTTTAAATATGACGGGGTGTCTAAANCCTAACTTACATCTTGCTAGTTTTCTTGAAAATTTTGCTACTTTTAAATATGACGGGGTGTCTAAAGATGTTATTAGGCTTAGAATTTTTCCTTTTTCATTAAGGGATAAAGCTAAAGCTTGGTTAAATTTTTTAGCACCTTGATCAATCAGAACTTGGGGAGAACTATCATAAAAATTTTTGGTTAAATATTTTCCACTCTAGAAAACTGCTAAGCTTAATAATGATATTACATTTTTTTATCAGTTTGAAGGGGAATTAATATATGAATCCTGGGAAAGATTTAAAGATATTCTTAGAAAATGTCCACACCATGCTTAACCAGATTGATTACTAATTCAAACATTTTACAATAGATTAGTGGGATCACTTAGATTTTTTATAGATGTTGTTGCAGGTGGGACACTAATGTCCAAACCTTTTGATGAAGCATACTCTTTAACTGAAGAAACGACTACTAAAAATTTTCAATGACCTTTGAATGGGTAAATCCTAAGAGAGTAGCTAGTTTTCATGATTCTAATGCAATGTCTATTTTAGCATCTCAAATTGCTGCTTGATCAAATTGGAGTGAACTATTCTCAAATACCGCATGTATTAGAGGAAAATTCACTAAGGCAGAGACTCAATCATCTTATGAAACTTTAAATGCTATAAATAATTGAAATAACAATCCCTATTCTAATTATTATAANTCCTAGAAGTAGAAGGAATATCGCTAGTCTTACTTCTAGATCTCCAATCAACATGAGATTCATAAGTCTTTATGCTAACAAGCCTAATAGGTCTTAGAGCCTCAATTCTCTTCTCCTTTAGTCTAAAATCAACTCCTGCCTATTCACAGAAAATAAGTGTAGGGTGTGCCAAACCACCAGTGGTCTCTCCCAAAGCAATTGATTGAGCGTTCAGATAAATAATAGAGCCTACATTTATCCTCATCACTTGCTAAAAATAGAAGTTCAGAATAGCTCTATCCTTGGTCACCTCACTATGATGATTTGTCAGTATCATTCTCCCAGAAATAAAATAGTGTAATACTTTAGCTACTACATTAAGCATAGAAAGAGGAAAGTTTACCTTCNAGCTCTATCCTTGGTCACCTCACTATGATGATTTGTCAGTATCATTCTCCCAGAAATAAAATAGTGTAATACCTTAGCTACTACATTAAGCATAGAAAGAGGAAAGTTTACCTTAAAACCATTCTTTACTTTCTAAGTTCCTTTTCCATCAATAAGAAAAGAAATAACTTCATCCAAGGCCTCATTTGTAGTAGAAAACAAATTATATTGGCAACTGTAAACATCTTCCATAAAACTCAATAATTTTACTTGGAGAAAACTCCACCCTTTTCCCACGAACAAAAACGAATTCATCTAAAGCCTCCGTAAAATTTGCGTAGAATTCCATCACTACACCAATAATCGCATCAGCAGTAAAATTAAAAAAATATCCCACTGCCGAGCATTGATCAATCACTCGACTTCTCCACTAGGATTTTTAAAACCACGATCTAGAATCACTTTTTTATTTTCAAGTAGACAATTGAATTGAGCACTAGCCCTGAAGCTGACAAATTTTTTTTCATCATAATCTACTTTTCTTTTCTTCCATTGCTCGTTCTCCAGGCCATGGTCAATCTAGAGAAGATTAACTCTGAAGTTCCTTTGCCTTGAAATCGCCTCAAATCCAAGCAAATGTGACCCTAGGTGCAAAAACCTGAGGTTGAAGGTGACTCAAGGGGTAAAAATGGCATTTTACTATGCAAACCGTGAATTTAAGGGTTGAGGGCGTCGTCGGCGCCCATTGCAGAGCTGTCGGCGCCAAAGTCCTAAAAATTCCATTTTTTGAATTTTTTCAATTTTCAATTTCTTTTCAATTTTTTCCAAAGTCTTTTTGGTATTTTTAAACCCAAATTTTTAACAAACAATATATCACAAACAAACATTTCACGAACAAACATTTTCAAAAACAACAACAAATTAACTTNTCTTCTTCCTTAAGTTGATTCAAGTGAAACCAATTTTTAATTAGGCATCTCCTCAAGCTTCTCTTCACATCTATTTCTTTTTTTTTTATTTTGTTTTTCTATTCTCTCTTTTTTTTTATGTGAGGAATACTATATTTGGATAACCTTTAATGATTTTGAAATTCACCATCTTCTCCTTAAAGTTAAAAACTTTTCACATTCCTTCACTTAACAGATTTATATTAGCTTAACGATTTCATAAAGTTTAATTCTATTTTTGTTACATGAATCTCTAAAATTTTTAATACTTCAAAAACACAAATTTCTTTACTTAAAATAGAAAAACATAGTCTTCTTCTCTTATACCAAATATATTAATCTCTAAAATGAACCTTAATTATTGAAACTTTTTACTTAAGCTTACTATATATATTTAAAAACATAAAAATAGTTATCTAAAGTTAACCTCTAATACCAAATGTCATGTTAAATTTAAAATTTTTTAAAATATAACTAAGTGAGGACAAATAAAATTAAGTTTCTTTCTTTTAAAAAGGAAATTTTCTTACCCCCCCCCCCCAACTTTAATTTTTCAAAGATTTAGCATGAAGAAATAAAAAAATAAAGGGTGAAAGAAAACATTAAATACATAAAGAAAAGACTTACCTATTAAAGGTTTTGATTTTTGAAACTTAACTCTGAAATATTGCAGGTGCTAATATGAAAAGCTGCAAGACCTAAAACAATAAATTGCACATAATATATATAAAATCTGCTGAGAAATAGTTAATTACAATACATTTAACAAAATACTAAAACTAACAATAGAACTAAATTGAATTTCAAATAACAAACAANTACATTTAACAAAATACTAAAACTAACAATAGAACTAAATTGAATTTCAAATAACAAACAGNCTAAATCAAATCCACACAATCACATTAAATACATAAATATTTTTAAACTAGTAGGGAGTTCAAATTATTAAATTTTATGCCTCATCATTAGTGCTTTATCCTCCTCTAATATCTGCCATAGACTGGTAATAAACGTATAAATTATAGAAGGTTTGATACAGGAATTGATTAGTCAAATTTTCTTCGATACAACCTTTTTCCTTAAACATCTGCACTAATCCTACTTCAAATGTTCTATTATGATCAAAATTCTCCATCATCCTCCAATCAAGGTTATCAAAAAGGTACTTAAGATCTCTTATTGCATTTGTAATACTCTGAAGTTCTCTTTCAATTTTCTTCTGTTTCTTTTCCAAAGAAAGTGAACTTCCAACTGTTGGTGGCATCAATGGAGTTTAAGCATGTGACGAATGATCCAAAATAGTATCTACTGCTTCATTCCCATTCCCAACATAATTATCATCAATACGAATCATGGGCTCTCAAGGTAAAAAAACTTTTTCCTAACTTTCATATGGAACTTGAGATTGATTGCAAAGTAGGAAAATTGTAGAAGGATGCCCAAGTCCATAAATTAGCCCACCCATAACAAATTTAAAAATAATAGATCCTATATCAATGGGTTTTTTCATTTTAATGCAATAATTTAAAATAGCACTTTCTTTGGTGACTTTACTAATCTTCATGGTAGGGAGTAATTTTGCATNACTTGAGATTGATTGCAAAGTAGGAAAATTGTAGAAGGATGCCCAAGTCCATAAATTAGCCCACCCATAACAGATTTAAAAATAATAGATCTTATATCAATGGGTTTTTTCATTTTAATGCAATAATTTAAAATAGCACTTTCTTTGGTGATTTTACTAATCTTCATGGTAGGGAGTAATTTTGCAGAAATGAAGAAATGCCACTACTTTGATATTGGATTAAGTGATGAAATAGAGAAACTAACATATCCTTCATCTCGCATTTCCCAAATATCAATTTCATCTGTCAGAAAATTATAGACATCTTGTATCAAATGTCTGGTAGGAATAAGATTTGTATAATGACATATTGGAACATTTTCTATCATATACAACTCATTAATTCATGTCAGAGA
Source organism: Phalaenopsis hybrid cultivar (assembly GCA_002079205.1). NCBI lineage: Eukaryota > Viridiplantae > Streptophyta > Magnoliopsida > Asparagales > Orchidaceae > Phalaenopsis > Phalaenopsis hybrid cultivar. Next base: position 38,735 of record JXCR01145535.1, on the reverse strand, counting down.
AAATGGTACAACCTTTCCTCTTATGAAGAATACTCCTTGGGTAATTCCATGAAAGTTGGCATAGAATTTCTTCACCACTAGTACAACAACTGCAGCGGTAGTGTAGCACAAAACTTCTCATCGTCTTTGTATAATAATTTTATCAATCGGAGAACTTGGATTAATCAATGGATGATTGACAAAGACTCTTTCTTTGATCAATGTCTTCTTAGTAATAATTTTGTCGTATAATCTCAGCACATTAAAATTGATAAACTTTCTTCTATTAAAAACTTTATGTCAAGAAATATTTCTAGAATTGGATTCCATGGAATTTGAAAATAGAAAGTTTTTAGTCTTTCAAGGCAATTTTTAAGACTTAAAAAACACCTCTAGATGGTTATTAAAGAGGAAAATCCTACCAAAGTCCACCAATTTCATCCTAAACCGTCAAACTGCTATCAGCATCGTCGGCGCTCCCAATGGCACTGTCGGTGCTATGGTCAGTTTAGTGGGCGCCGTCGTTGCCAGAGGCTAAAATTG
>JXCR01145535.1:5219-37974 GCA_002079205.1 Phalaenopsis hybrid cultivar | reverse complement strand
ATATATATATATATATATATATATTTGTGTGTGTGTGTGTGTGTGTGTCTGTGTGTTGCCTCCTATGAAGCGCTTAGTTTAACATTGTCAGCCCGATGTACCATCTGTGTAGTTGGGTTGACTTAACATTAATACTTCTTTAAATTTTGGTATGTGTCCTTCATAATAATATTTCAATCGATTCCCATTAACCTTAAATATCTTTCCAGTGTTAGGATCTTTAATAACAACAATTCCATACTGATAGACTTTAATCACTTTAAATGGTCCTAACCACCTGGATTTCTATTTTCCTGAAAATAATCTCAATCTTGCATTGTATAATAGAACTTCTTGTCCAGGCTCAAACTNCTATTTTCCTGAAAATAATCTCAATCTTGCATTGTATAATAGAACTTCTTGTCCAGGCTCAAACTTTTTTTTAATAATCCTCCAATCATGTCGTAATTTTATTTTCTCCTTATAGATTANCAAACTTTTTTTTTAATAATCCTCCAATCATGTCGTAATTTTATTTTCTCCTTATAGATTATTACATTATCACATGCTTCATTTCTAATCTCCTCAAGTTCATTGAGTTGCAATAATCTTTTTTCACCAGCATCTTTTAGATTAAATTTAAATTCCTTAATAGCCCAAATGCTTTATGCTCTAATTCTACGGGTAAGTAGCATGTTTTTCCAAGAATAAGTCTATATGGGGAAATTTCTATAGAAGTCNTTTAGATTAAATTTAAATTCCTTAATAGCCCAAATGCTTTATGCTCTAATTCTACGGGTAAGTAGCATGTTTCTCCAAGAATAAGTCTATATGGGGACATTTCTATAGGAGTTTTATAAGTAGTTAGGTGTGCCTATAATGTAGTGTCTAATCTAGCACACCAATTCAATTTATAGGGATTTACAGCTTTTTCTAAAATTCGTTTAATTTTACGATTTTATATCTCTGCTAGACCGCTAGTCTAAGGATGATAAGTAGTAAATAATCGATTCATAACATCATATTTCTTAATCAATTTTTTGATTCTCTTATTACTAAAATGAGATTCTTCATCAGTAATAATAACTCTCAGCGATCCATATCTTGTAAAAATATGTTTAACTAAAAATTTAGAAACACTCCGAGCAACACATCTGGGTATAGCAATAGCTTCAATCCATTTGGACATATAATAAACAACAAGTAATATATATTTTTTTTTTCAATTCAAGGCATAAATGGTCCCACACATCAAAAACTTTCCACTTCTAATGTGTAATTTAGAGATATTTCTTTTCTTCTAGAAATATTTCCTACTCATTGACATCAATCACAAGTTTTAATATATTCATTAACATCTCTAAAAAGAGTAGGTCAATAAAATCTAGTTTGCAAAATCTTATATGTAGTTCTATTTGTTCCAAAAAGTTATCCAAATTCAGAATCATGAAATCTTTCAATTATTTGTTGAGTTTCCTCATAAGGCACACACCTTCTAATAATTAGATATTTACATTGTTTATATAAATATGGGTCATCCCAAAAATAAAATTTTGAATCTTATATAAATTTCTTTAATTGTGGATTTTTTATCTCAGGTGGTAAGATATCACTTACAATAAAATTTAGNCTTTACATTGTTTATATAAATATTGGTCATCCCAAAAATAAAATTTTGAATCATATATAAATTTCTTTAATTGTGGATTTTTGATCTCAGGTGGTAAGATATCACTTACAATAAAATTTACTATATCAGCATACCTCGGTACATTCATTTCATCAATACTATATAATTGTTCATGAGGGAACTTTTTTAACATTTCATTTGTAAAATTAGTAAATATTTCTCTTTCTAGTTTAGATAAATGATCAGCTATTTGATTATCATTTCCCTTTCTATCAACTACGGTAAATTCAAACACTTGCAACAAAAGTATCCATCTAATTAATCTTGGTTTAAGATCTTTCTTTTGCATCAAGTATTTAAAAGCAGAATGATCTGTATGCACTATACATTTAGTTCCAATTAAGTAAGGTCTAAATTTATCAAAGGCATAAACAATAGCTAGTAACTCTCTTTCAGTAGTAGTGTAGTTAATTTGAGCATCATTTAGAGTTTTACTAGCATAATATATTACTTTAAAAACTTTGTTGTGCCTTTGTCCTAAAACAACCCCAATAGCATAATCACTAGTATGACACATTATTTCAAATAGTTTTTCCCATTCAGGTTGAACTATTATAGGTGGAGTGATTATTTTTTCTTTCAATAATTCAGATGTTTTTATGCATTCCTCGTTAAAATCAAATTTCATATCTTTTTTTTAAAAGTTAGCATAATGGCTAAGTTATTTTTGAAAAATTTTTGATGTAGCGCCTGTAGAAACCAGCATGTTCTAGAAAACTTCTAACCCTTTTAACAATAGTAAGAGGTGGTAATTTTTCATTAACTTGAATTTTTGCAAGATCTACTTTCATGTCATTTCAAAAATTTTATTCCTAAGTACAATACCTCTTGCAACCATAAATTGACATTTTTCCTAGTTTAGTACTAGGTTGATTCCTTCACATACTTCCAAAACTTTTTTTAAATTATTAAACATAAGTTAAATGAAGTTTTGACTACAGAAAAATCATCCATAAACACTTCAATTCCACGTTCAATAAATCTACTAAAAATTGGAATCATACATCTTTGAAATGTTGCAGGCGCATTGCATAGTCCAAAAGACATTCTATGAAAAACAAATGTTCCATATGTGCTTGTAAATCTTATTTTCTCTTGATCCTCTATAGCAATTAGAATTTGGTGACAATCGGTATATCCATCTAAAAAGTACCAATATTTATTTCTAGCCAATCTATCCAGCATTTGGTCTAGAAAGGGTAAAGGAAAGTGATCTTTTCTGGTGGCCATATTTTATTTTCTATAATCAAAACTAATTTGCCAACCAGTAACTTGTCTTATTGGTATTAATTCATTTTTCTCATTTTCTTCAATAGTCACTCCTCCTTTCTTCGGAACACAGTGAATTGGACTTACCCAAGCACAGTTTGAAATAGGATATATAATTCTAGTATCTAGCCATTTAAAAATTTCTTTTTTACAAANCTCCTCCTTTCTTCGGAACACAGTGAATTGGACTTACCCAAGCACAGTCTGAAATAGGATATATAATTCTAGTATCTAGCCATTTAAAAATTTCTTTTTTACAAATTCTTTCATTATTGGGTTTACTTTCCTCTGAGCATCAGCTTTAAGTTCGTATTGCTCATCTAATAGAATTTTGTGCATACAAATAGAAGGACTAATTCCTTTAATATCTGCTAAAATCCATCCAAAAGCCTTTTTATATCTTTTCAACACTTTTATTAATTGTTGTTCTTGAATTTCTGTTAACTCAGAAGATATAATAACAGATAATGTAAATGCCTATCACAATAATACATATTTTAAATGTGCAGATAATATCTTCATTTTGAGTTTAGGTGGTTTAATACTTGATGGAATAAGATGTTTATTATCGTTTTCCAACAATTCTAAAGTTTTAAATTTATTCTGAATACAATCCTAATCCTCTTCTTTTATTTCATCCTCATTTTCAATAAATTCTTCTTGCCTTAATTTTTCTTTAAACTCTTTCTTAAATCGCTCATTACTTTGATAATCAGTGACTTCCATCCTAAAACATTCATCGTCTTTCTCTATCGTAGGATATTTCATAGCTTTTGCTATATTAAATGATACTCCTTGATCATTAACTCTCATTATTAATTCTCCTTTTTGCACATCTTTCACAGCTCTCCCTGTTGTAAGAAATGGTCTCCCCAAAATAATAGGAATCTCTTTATCTTCCTCCATATCTAATATTATAAAGTCTACAGGGAAAATAAAATTATCCACTTTTACTAATACATCTTCTATAACTCCTTTCGGATAAGTTATTCATTGATCAACTAACTAAAGAATTACAAAAGTATGGGAAATTTCTCCCAAATCTAAATGTTTAAACATCAATAGAGGCATAAGATTGATACTCGCTACTAAATCACATAAAGCTTTTCCAAAAAAAAATTTCACTAATAGCTCAAGGTATAGTAAAACTACCAAGATCTTTTGATTTTTCAGGAAGCCTTTTCTAAATAATAGCACTACATTCTTCACTGAGTGCAACGGTCTCAAGATCTATAAACTTCATTTTCTTGTTTAGTATATCCTTCATAAATTTCACATAAGTTAGCCTTTGTTCCAAAGCTTCAACAAAAGGAATGTTTATCATTAACTTCTTAAGGATTTCCAAATTTTTTGTAAATTGTTTATCTTTATTCTTCTACTTCAGTCTTTGAAGAAATGGAGGTAATGGTTGTTCTAAAGGACCTTATGTTTGTTCATTTTTATTTTGGTTACTTTCCATTTCTTCCTTCTCTTCATCAAATTCAGTTTCTCTTTAGATTCTTGTTTCAACTTTGTTTCCACTTTGTATTTGAATAGCTTTAATTTGCTCCTTATTTTGAACTTTTGGATTAACTTCCACAGTACTCGTAAGAATTCCATAAGGACTGTTACTGAGTGCAGTAGCAATTTGTCCTAATTGATTTTCAATATTTCTAATAGTAACCCCTTGATTCTGTATTTGATTTCCCATGTTCAACATTACTTTGTCCATTGTCAACTTCTTTTCCTTAACTTGTGGGTTAGGGTTAGAGTTAAATCGAGCAGGATAATAAGGTCGATAATTAGGATTTCCTTGGTTGCTCAAATTTCTGGAAGGATTCACCAAATTGTTATAATTATTCTAACTAAAATTAGGGTGATTTTTCCATCGGGTTATAATAATTAGAATAGGGATTGTTATTTCAATTATTTATAGCATTTAAAGTTTCATAAGATGATTGAGTATCAATTCTCTGCCTTAGTGAATTTTCCTCTAATACATGCGGTATTTGAGAATAGTTCACTCCAATTTGATCAAGCAGCAATTTGAGATGCTAAAATAGACATTGCATTAGAATCATGAAAACTAGCTACTCTCTTAGGATTTACCCATTCAAAGGTCATTGAAAATTTTTAGTAGTCGTTTCTTCAGTTAAAGAGTATGCTTCATCAAAAGGTTTGGACATTAGTGTCCCACCTGCAACAACATCTATAAAAAATCTAAGTGATCCCACTAATCTATTGTAAAATGTTTGAATTAGTAATCAATCTGGTTAAGCATGGTGTGGACATTTTCTAAGAATATCTTTAAATCTTTCCCAGGATTCATATATTAATTCCCCTTCAAACTGATAAAAAAATGTAATATCATTATTAAGCTTAGCAGTTTTCTAGAGTGGAAAATATTTAACCAAAAATTTTTATGATAGTTCTCCCCAAGTTCTGATTGATCAAGGTGCTAAAAAATTTAACCAAGCTTTAGCTTTATCCCTTAATGAAAAAGGAAAAATTCTAAGCCTAACAACATCTTTAGACACCCCGTCATATTTAAAAGTAGCAAAATTTTCAAGAAAACTAGCAAGATGTAAGTTAGGAACTTCAGTAGGTGTCCTCCAAACTAATTATTTTGTGTCATTTGGATAATAGCAGGTTTAAGTTCAAATGAATTAGCAACAACATCATTATTTTGAATAGTCATGTGAAGTTCATCTGCTGTCGTATTAACATAATCTTTTAAAGGTCTTTGTCGATTTTTAATTATTTGATTATCCAAGTTATTCCATTTCGTTTAAATTTTTAATTTCTTTTTGTTATTTTTGAATTTTTCTTATAGTACATTCTAATTCTAAATCATATGGTACTAAACCATCACATCCAATATTTCGCATAAATAAATATAATTAGCGAAGAAAGATTTCTTGAAAATACTTTTAAATATATTGTTATTTATTTTTGGAATTTTGATTTTATAATTAATTTGTATATTTAGTATTTTTAATACTCTTATCTCTAAATTTCCTAATTTACCAAAATCTATTTAATTTATCGTTACCTTCCCCAGTAACAGCGCTAAAAACTTGATCCCGAGAAATATAGTTGTGTAAAATTTATATACATTTTACTCCTCTATGTAACGGTGCCAAAAGATTGATGCAATATTTATGATTAAAAAATTTAAGTAATTAAGTATACGTATTGTTATCAAGTAATAACAGACTTTCTATTTAAGCCCGGAATATCGATCCCATAGGGAAGGTTCAAATTTGAAGTGATAAATTTACTAGGAAAGTCAAAGAAAGTAAAGCAAAATTACTGTCACTAATTTCGAATGTTGGAATATTAGCAAAACTAAATTATTTAACTTTTAGCAAAACTAAAATGCAACGTTTAAATGAGATGAGATAAATAGTTTTAATATGTATTGTGCCAAATAGGAGTAGTTTTAATTATCTACCCTGATACAGTTTATAGAAAATCATTGGCTAATCCCAGGTTTAGTCCCTAAATCCATGGCTAGGCTAGGAGGATACCGGCTCCCACTCCAGAGCTCCCATTCCCTTCACCTGAAGGCTAACTCTTGCTTTAATTTTTAAACACTAAGAACAAATTGGAGATTTTAGTCTGTCACCCTAAAATCTCCAATTCTTCACCCAACAATTATATTTTTCTATCNGCTAATCCCAGGTTTAGTCCCTAAATCCATGGCTAGGCTAGAAGGATACCGGCTCCCACTCCAGAGCTCCCATTCCCTTCACCTGAAGGCTAACTCTCGCTTTAATTTTTAAACACTAAGAACAAATTGGAGATTTTAGTCTGTCACCCTAAAATCTCCAATTCCAGACTAAAATCTCCAATTCTTCACCCAACAATTATATTTTTCTATTTATTTGCACTTAATTCTATGAACAAAATACTCCTTCATGGAATCAAATTTGATCCTCACTCTGTTGTAGAACTCATACTGCATTTCCTAAATCATATGTTTCACAACACATTTTAACAATTCAATTAGCCATATCAAAAACGTAAATTAAGTTTAGAGTTGAAAAATCATCACAATTTATTTTATAATTTAATATTGGCACATCTATATGATCTCTTCATTTCATCATATCTCAGAGTAGGGAGAAAGATAAAAAAAACTACACAGGCTTTATGAGAAAGATACAACAGAAAAGAAATTTAAAATATAAAAGAAATTTCATACAACACTAATAAACAAAAAACACTAATATGAAACTCTTTCTCAATACAAATCCCTTGTAGCCTTTCCTAAGAAATGTAGGAAGAAGAAATCTCTCACTTTTCTACTTCTCCAACACTCTCAGAGAGGAATTCACACTTAATCTCACCACAAAAACTCTAAACTTTTAATGAAAAAACACTAATAGACTCCTGAATGGTGGTGGAATGAAGATGGAAAAGGTGTAATGAGATGAGGTATGGAAACAATGAGCAAGGAGGAATGTAGAGGAGTCCATTTTTTGATCAATTTTGGCCCCCAAATATAGCCCAGAGTCGGTTATCCAATAGGTGCATCCAAAACTCTTGAAAAATAGTCCAAATTTTTTGAATCTTCTAGAAACAGGGTCTGAAGNGTCCATTTTTTGATCAATTTTGGCCCCCAAATATAGCCCAGAGTCGGTTATCCAATAGGTGCATCCAAAACTTATGAAAAATAGTCCAAATTTGTTGAATCTTCTAGAAACAGGGTCTGAACCGACATTGGCGCCATCAGCGCCAGTGGTCCATATTTAATTCTATGCTCTCTGTCAAATGGCACCATTAATGCTGAGTAATTCTTCAAAATTGCCATTTTGTCTCTTGGCACCATCGGCGCTGAGTAAAATCCATCAGTCGTTCTGTAAGTCTGCGCCATCGGTGCTACTTCTAGCGCCATCAGCGCTAGGTATTTCTTGAAAACACCATTTTGAGTGTAAATTCCATCCTTTTTGCTTTAGTCCTAAAAATTAACAACCTACAAGAAAACATAAAAATATCTTCAATTAAGTTTTAACATCACCAAAAATGAGTATAAAATATGGGTCTAAAAATACATATATTTTTGGTGTATCAAAAGTCCCCGCAGAATTTCACATTTTGTGCAAAATCTCACAAAATTTCACAAAATTTTCTCACCAATACCTATTTTCACATGACACATATCTATGGTCTTAACACCACAAATTCACTACATTATTTTCATATTGTTCTCGGTGATAGTACTGAGACAATAATTCTTTTTCTTGCCACCCTTTGGGTTGGATATGAGTCCCAGTGCTTTCTTCCCAAATGTGGCACATATCTTTGAGAATGGTATAAACCCTCCTTTAATGGAACACAGCATCTGATTCTCTACCCATATCTTTGAGAATGATATAGGACCCACCCCCTTTAGTGGAACACGACATTCTNCATGACACATATCTATGGTCTTAACACCACAAATTCACTACATTATTTTCATATTGTTCTCGGTGATAGTACGGAGACAATAATTCTTTTTCTTGCCACCCTTTGGGTTGGATATGTGTCTCAGTGCTTTCTTCCCAAATGTGGCACATATCTTTGAGAATGGTATAAACCCTCCTTTAATGGAACACAGCATCTGATTCTCTACCCATATCCTTGAGAATGATATAGGACCCACCCCCTTTAGTGGAAGACGACATTCGATTCTCAACACATATCTTTGAGATTCGTATAAGACCCCCTTTAGTGGAACACGACATCCGATTCTCTACACATATCTTTGAGATTGGTATAAGACCCCCTTGAACGGAACATAACATCTGATTCTCTACACATATCTTTGAGATTGGTATAAGACCCCCTTAAATGGAACACGACATCATATTTCATCCCGCTATCAGCACCTAAATTCTGATTCCCATCTTTCGAGGTTGGCACCTAAATTCTAACTCTCCTTTTTGAAGTTGATAACAAAATTTCAATTCCCATTTTGGAATCAGTATCTAAATTTTGATTCCTATCTTTTGAGGTCGGTACCTAAATTCTGACTCTTCTTTTATGGATTGATACCTAAATTTCAATTCCCATTTCAGAATCATTGCCTAAATTTTGATTCCTATCTTCCGAGGTCGGTACTTAAATTATGACTCTCCTTTTTGGGATTGATACCTAAATTTCAATTCTCATTTTGGAATCAATACTTAAATTCTAATTCCTATCTTTTGAGGTCAGTACCTAAATTCCGACTATCCTAAATGGGAATCAGTACCTAAATTTTGATTCCTATCTTTTGAGGTCAGAACCTAAATTCTGACTCTCCTTTTTGGGATTCATACCTAAATTTCAATTCCCATTTCAGAATCAGTACCTAAATTTAGATTCCTATCTTTCGAGGTTGGTACCTAAATTTTGACTATCCTTCTCCTAAAATCTCACCAGAGACTCTTCAAGCATCCCTGAGCTCAATTCAACCATCTTCCCCCTCTTATTCCAACGGTGAGAGCTCCATTTTGAGCTCAAAATTTCAGTTCAGAATAGGACATCTCTCGACATTCCACCAAACTCAAATTAATTGTGCACACACCATCCGTAGAGCAAGATGAGTTGATTCCCCATCAAAGCCCCCTTTGATACAACCTTCAACATAGCTCTATACCAACACATCAAATCCACCTTAATCAAAATCTTACTAGACAATTCACCAAGCCTTGAGACTTCATCTGGAGGTTTGTTAGACCCAATCAAAGCTACTACAACCATCTGATTAAGTGCTCCCCTCTCAGACAAAGGTATTGAGCTCTAATCCTGGACTGAGCTTATTTTGTTTCTCCATTTGTAAAGGCTTGATTTCATACTTGATTGACCATATAGATGTGTTCATCTTGAGTAGATGAAGATTTAAAAACAAACCCCATGCAGTTTGGTTGAGTCTAAGCGAAGATCTTAAGTTTTTAGTTTGAAGGGCATACATGTTAGGTCGCTTAAGGATGATAGCGGAGAGCCATCCGATCACACATGTATCCAATCAACATAGGAGATCAAGCCTGACAAGTGGATGGTGCGTGAACCGCGGTCCGCGTGGCATCTAAAATTGATGACTATGTTGAATGGGAGCCCATTGCGAGTGAGTTTGGAGCCACCTTAGGTTGAGTTGGCGTCACGCTGGATAAGTAGAAAAATAGGAATTTTTAAACTATTTTAAATGCCTANCTTTTTGGGATTGATACCTAAATTTCAATTCTCATTTTGGAATCAATACTTAAATTCTAATTCCTATCTTTTGAGGTCAGTACCTAAATTCTGACTATCCTAAATGGGAATCAGTACCTAAATTTTGATTCCTATCTTTTGAGGTCAGAACCTAAATTCTGACTCTCCTTTTTGGGATTCATACCTAAATTTCAATTCCCATTTCAGAATCAGTACCTAAATTTAGATTCCTATCTTTCGAGGTTGGTACCTAAATTTTGACTATCCTTCTCCTAAAATCTCACCAGAGACTCTTCAAGCATCCCTGAGCTCAATTCAACCATCTTCCCCCTCTTATTCCAACGGTGAGAGCTCCATTTTGAGCTCAAAATTTCAGTTTAGAATAGGACATCTCTCGACATTCCACCAAACTCAAATTAATTGTGCACACACCATCCGTAGAGCAAGATGAGTTGATTCCCCATCAAAGCCCCCTCTGATACAACCTTCAACATAGCTCTATACCAACACATCAAATCCACCTTAATCAAAATCTTACTAGACAATTCACCAAGCCTTGGGACTTCATCTGGAGGTTTGTTAGACCCAATCAAAGCTACTACAACCATCTGATTGAGTGCTCCCCTCTCAGACAAAGGTATTGAGCTCTAATCCTGGACTGAGCTTATTTTATTTCTCCATTTGTAAAGGCTTGATTTCATACTTGATTGACCATATAGATGTGTTCATCTTGAGTAGATGAAGATTTAAAAACAAACCCCATGCAGTTTGGTTGAGTCTAAGCGAAGATCTTAAGTTTTTAGTTTGAAGGGCATACATGTTAGGTCGCTTAAGGATGATAGCGGAGAGCCATCCGATCACACATGTATCCAATCAACATAGGAGATCAAGCCTGACAAGTGGATGGTGCGTGAAACGCGGTCCGCGTGGCATCTAAAATTGATGACTATGTTGAATGGGAGCCCATTGCGAGTGAGTTTGGAGCCACCTTAGGTTGAGTTGGCGTCATGCTGGATAAGTAGAAAAATAGGAATTTTTAAACTATTTTAAATGCCTAAACTTCAAAAATCCATATCTTTCTCTAGAAAAATCTTGAAAATAAAATAAAAATACCATCTTGCTCAATGAACAGAGGAGAATAATGTGGACTACAAGTAAAATTTATTTTCTTATTCATTAATTTTTACGAAATTAAATACCCCCCTCTTGAGTATTTTAATTCATTATGATCAAAAGTTTTCACCATGACTTGAAATTTTGAGGGTTTATTCCTCATGACAAAGACTATGTCCCATGATTTTTTCAAGGTAAGAGGACATCTCTATGCTTCTAGCCCTAATTTTCAAGCTAAGGTGACCATTTTGGCTATTTTAATTAGATAGATAAAAATATCATTTGAATAAATTATGGGAATAATTTTAGTAGGTTTGCTATGGTCAAGGAATTTTAGGATAAATATCATGATGTCTTGAATTATCATGCAAATTTTTATATGTAATTAAATGTAAAAATTTTTTGTTAATTTTTATAAATGACATACTTATCAAAAATTAACAAAATCACTACCACATTGTTCTTAGAATCATGTCTATCCACTGTAAAAATTTAAGATTTATTTGATTAAGTTCATGTATTAATGTTTATTTTCTAAGGAACCTTGTAGTTTTGTACAAAAATAATTATATTATATTAAATACATATGGAAAAAATATGAAAAGTGGTTTTCTGAGTTCCTTGTGATCAAAGGCACCTGGGAAAAATAAAAAATTGCTTTTTAGAAAATACTTAATTATTAAGCCTTATTTTAAATTTTAAAATGATTAAAAATACTTAAAAATCCCAAAAATATCAAAACATTTCAAAATATGCCTAATTGTCCTCTGATCACTTGGGACTCACTAAAATATTTTTCCTAGTTTTCCTAAGTTAAAAATAAATTTTAAAAGTCTTAAAAGTGGATTTCCCTTATCCTCCCATTAAAATAATTATAATAATTTCACTCAAAAACTCACGAGATTTTGTCAAGTATTTCTCTGACCAAGGGAAACCTCTAATAATTTTCTCATAAATAAAAAAAATTATTTTGGAAAGCTAAATTAATCAATTTCTACAGAATCCTATTTTCTAAGCTTAAGTAAATATTTAAATTTATTTGAATTTTGAGAAGTCCACATATCCTCTTCTGATATTGTAATTACCTCATGGATATGACACTCTAACCCCTCAAAGTCATTTGAGTTGTGGTTAATGAGTTATGAGGTGAAGTGCCCAAAGGCAAAATAATCATTTTATACTTTGGTGCCTTAATCAAAATTAACGATTAACTAAGGGAAAAATGGGTAATTTTTATCTTAATAAACATGCTTAAATGATTAAAATACAATGAGACTATAAGGTAGAAACTCACTCACCACCCTTGCAAATCATTAACAAAATTATAATTCTCCTAATCTTCATGACTTTGAAATCAATCAAGATCAGATGATTTTTAAGTGATGGGCTTAAGTGGGAAAAATGATAGTTTACTTTCTTAAGCCCAAAGTTGAGGATGAATTAACTATTTGATAAGAATACATATCACTTGAATAAAAAATCTTGATAATCACCATTTCACCTATCATGATTGTTCAAGGCTTAGTAGTGACCTAGGCTCGACATATAAAGTCAATTGATCAGATTGAGAAGATCACATGATTGGTGATTAACATATTTAAATACTACAAGCCTGCCCTTAATTGTGGGCACCATTATTTTTTTAATAACCTAAACTTGCCTTAGTGGCACGCACTCACATAACTTTCAAAATTAAACATCNACATGATTGGTGATTAACATATTTAAATACTACAAGCCTGCCCTTAATTGTGGGCACCATTATTTTTTTAATGACCTAAACTTGCCTTAGTGGCACACACTCACATAACTTTCAAAATTAAACATCTAAATTGATTGATCCAGTACCCTATCCTCCAGATAATCAAATTATCAGGCTTCTCTGAGCATCGGTGTAGTCACACTTTAACCTCAGATGATTACTGGATCAAAATGACAAGTCCAAAATGCACTCAGAATATTTCAAGATATCTTCAAAGTGATCTAGGGTCATGCCCCGAGCACTTTGAAATCTATTGGACATTCTAAAGAGAAAATTGGACTTGCAAGTTTTGTTCTAAAATCATATACTAGGAACTTCAGAGATTCAATAAAATCATAATTTTTGGTTTTGTAGCTAAACATTCATCTACTTTTACAACTTCAATTCCTTGTAAAATTATATACATGCCTTGCAAGTACTGACCATTCAGATGGTGGAATGAGAAGAATCGGTAGGTATGCTTTTAAATTAAAGCATTTACCTTTCTGTACTTCTTGTCTCGAGCTTGCATGTTAAACAACGATGTCACCCTGCATGCAAGCCAAAACTGCTAGGATGGACACAAAACCAAAACTAAAATTAAAATCAATAAAGATAAAATTCACCAACAAAACATTCCAAATATAAGACCACTCAAACTTTAATCACAAACATCACAATACAATAATTGCAACTAAATTATGACGTCTCTTTCGGATGATCAAGAATCCCTCAGAGGAGGTAATGTACGATTGCTAACGAGATTTCANTCAGATGGTGGAATGAGAAGAATCGGTAGGTATGCTTTTAAATTAAAGCATTTACCTTTCTGTACTTCTTGTGTCGAGCTTGCATGCTAAACAACGATGTCACCCTGCATGCAAGCCAAAACTACTAGGATGGACACAAAACCAAAACTAAAATTAAAATCAATAAAGATAAAATTCACCAACAAAACATTCCAAATATAAGACCACTCAAACTTTAATCACAAACATCACAATACAATAATTGCAACTAAATTATGACGTCTCTTTCGGATGATCAAGAATCCCTCAGAGGAGGTAATGTACGGTTGCTAACGAGATTTCACACGGTCTAAATGAAAATATGGAACTCATTAAGTTGAGTTTCGTAAATTCATTTGGACTAAGTGAATCTGATAAATAATAGTGGTACCAGAGTGAGGGAACCGTAGGATCCTAACCGGTGTCGCTCTAATCAACTTTAAAATGCACCAAAATATTTAAAGAACCATAACCATAGGGACATCTAATTTGACATTATGACCTGACACATTAGAAAACTTAAACTCGTCATAGCGATGATCTTGAAGCTAGCATTATTGGCAGCACGACCACCTTCAACAGCAAGAGGATATACAACAACATATCATTCCTTAGAATTAAACAACAAGCCATAGGATTTGAGGTATTTTTCTTATGCAACATAAATCCTTAATCTCTTTTTTTAGGCCTTTGAACAGCTCTGTTGTACAATATAAGTCCTAACTCTTCCTAGGATTTTGAGGTTGTCGTTTGTTACGACCTAAATCCTCATATATTCAAGGCTATTTGTGTGATTGTTTCACATAAGTGTAAGCCCTAATTAATAAAATTGATAGGATGATACATTTAAATATTTATCATCAAAACTAAAGCCAAACCATAGGATAGCTTGGGAAGTCATCATGGTTCTCCTCCGAATCTATGACATCCTCTAGTTCTTCCTCCTTCGGATTCCAAAAAACTAAATGCTCTAAATTTTATTCAATCCCCTTTCACACCTCTTTGTCTGATCTCATTGAAATTTCCTATCCTTTTAACTTCTTTTAAGATAAGATTTTATCATTTTTTTTGAGAGTTTTCTTAGGTGACTTCAGTTATCTAAGACGTAATTAACTATAGAGGCTTGCCCTAATTTGAAGCTTTTTCGAATCCAGCTTAATATAAACCCTATATAATTTTTCATATTAAATAGGANTTTGAGAGTTTTCTTAGGTGACTTCAGTTATCTAAGACGTAATTAACTATAGAGGCTTGCCCTAATTTGAAGTTTTTTCGAATCCAGCTTAATATAAACCCTATTTATTTTTTCATATTAAATAGGGAAACTTGTTGGCAAATGAAATGGTTTCAGAGACCAAATGGATGTCATAAATTTTTTAGTTTATTTGATCGAGCCTCACCCTCAAGTCTTGTGTTTGTCTTTCAGGATATATACAAGGTTTAAGGTATGGTGCTCTTTCATTTAAACCGTAAAACATATGTGATCAGTTTGATTTCATATTTTTTAAACTTAACTATATAAGTAAATTAAATGCCTTTTCGAAGTGGGTGCCAGGATTTTGATTCTGGTGACCGACAACTTCCAACGTGCAGCAGCACAACCCAAAAATATTATTGACAATCACGGGGCAAATTAAGATTACCCCATTACTCGATGAATCTTTAACATTTTAACAATCTCGAGGACATGTTACTTAAATAATTAGTTGCTAATTCACTTAAAAGTTATTTAGGTGAATGCCTTTAAGGCATACTTAGGTCATTAAAGACTTTTGTAGCCACCATTAAAGCTGGGCTGATAATATTAATCATCAATCACATTATCCTCTAAATCTCATCAATTAAATTAAATATCAAGCCTAGATCACTACCAAGCCTCTTAATAAATCTAAAGGGGGAAAAATTGGCAACTTTTATAATTTTAATTTAGGTGATTTGGATTTTGATTAAAAGAAGTCAGATCATCATTAATTGTGAACTTATTCATAAGTGAAACATTCTCTCCTTAGTTTAAGTCAATCACTTGGAAATCATTTGATTTTTATTGACTTCCAAATTCTGATGATTTAGAAAATTTATAATTTTATTCTTATCATGGAAAGGTATCAAGTGGGTTTCTACCTCTTACCCATTATGTTTCAATCATCAAAACATATTCATTAAGATCAAAATTGCCCATTTTCCCTTTGTTTATTCCTAAATTTTTTATTAAGGGACAAAAGTCTAAAATGCCTACTTTATCCCTCGGGCTCTTCACCTCATAACTCATTAAGCACAATTCAAGTGACTTAAAAGATTTTAGAGTACTTTATCCATGAAGTAGTTAAAATATCAGAGGAGAAAAATGTAGTTTCCATACTTTAATTTAAATTATTATTATTTTTAACTTTAGAAAGTAGGATTTTGAAAATTAATTTATTTAATCAATCAAAATAAACTTTTTGGTTTATGGAAAAATTATTAAAGGTTTCCTTAGGTTAGAAAAATACTTAGACAAAATTTCATGATTTTTTTTNTTAAAATATCAGAGGAGAAAAATGTAGTTTCCATACTTTAATTTAAATTATTATTATTTTTAACTTTAGAAAATAGGATTTTGAAAATTAATTTATTTAATCAATCAAAAAAAACTTTTTGGTTTATGGAAAAATTATTAAAGGTTTCCTTAGGTTAGAAAAATACTTGGACAAAATTTCATGATTTTTTTTGAATCAAAATTTTAAATTAATTTTATAATTATTGAATGATTTTTTGTGATTTAATTAAATATAAAATGTGTTTTATTTACAAAAATTACTTTTTATATTACATTAAACTTCTTTGAGTCCAAGGAACTAAGAGAAATAAATTTTATATTTTTATGATTTAGATTTTTTTTATTATAATTATTTTAATGAGAAAAATAGGAAACTACATTTTAGGCCTTTATAATTTTTTTTAAACTTAAAAGAATTGGAAAAAATATTTAATGAGTGTTAAGTGATCAAGAAACCATTAGAAACACTTTGAAATATTTTTGTTTTTTTGAAATTTTTATCTTTTGTTAATTATTTTTAATTTAAAATAAAGCCAAAAAATTAAGTATATTATCCAAAATGATTTTTACTTTTACTAAGTGCTCCTGATCACAAGGAACTCAAAAAACCACTTTTCATAATTTTCCTTAGTGTATTTAATTTAATATAATTATTTTTGTATAAAAATACAATGTTTTTTGAAAAATCAATTTTAATGCCTAAACTTAATCAAATAATTTTTAAGTTTTTACAATGGGTTAATATAATTGTTATGCACAATGTGGAATTGATTCAGTTAATCTTTTATTAATATTTAATTTACATAAATTAGCACAAGATATACAAACTTAATTAAATACATAAATGTATAAATTAAATCATCATAATATTTTTCTTATGCTTCCCTAACTACAAGAAACCTACTAAAAATTATCCCATAATTTTCCAAGTGGTATTTCTATTTATGTAATTAATTTAAGCCAAAATAGTCTTATTATCTCAAAAACTAGGGTTAGAAGCATAGAGATGTCCTCTGACCTTAGAAAAAATCAATGAATATAGCCTCTGTCAAAAGGAATGAACAATAAAAATTTCAAGACATGATGAGCAATGCTTAGCCATAATAAATTGAAATACCACAAAGAGTATTTAATTAATTAAAAATCAAAGAGTAAGCAAATATTTTTTANATAGCCTCTGTCAAAAGGAATGAACAATAAAAATTTCAAGACATGATGAGCAATGCTTAGCCATAATAAATTTAAATACCACACAGAGTATTTAATTAATTAAAAATCAAAGAGTAAGCAAATATTTTTTNTAATCTTTTATTAATATTTAATTTACATAAATTAGCACAAGATATACAAACTTAATTAAATACATAAATGTACAAATTAAATCATCATAATATTTTTCTTATGCTTCCCTAACTACAAGAAACCTACTAAGAATTATCCCATAATTTTCCAAGTGGTATTTCTATTTATATAATTAATTTAAGCCAAAATAGTCATATTATCTCAAAAACTAGGGTTAGAAGCATAGAGATGTCCTCTGACCGTAGAAAAAATCAATGAATATAGCTNAATATTTTTTTTTTTAGCAGCAAATATTTTTTATTTTTAGCCCACATTATGCTCCTCTATTCACTGAGGAAGAGGATATTTTTAATTCATTTTTATGGTTTTCTTATGAAAAGATAAGAATTTTTTAAAGTTTTGGCATATAAATAAATCCATCAAGTCCATATTTTTCTACTTAAACATGCGGTGCCGCCTCAACCTCGGCAGCTCCGAAGTCTCAATGCGGTGCTATTCGACGCTGCCAGCTATGTAGTGGCCTCGTTAGCCCGCCTTTTTGTTCCATCAGCTCGTCCGGCTCCATCATGACCATCCATTGAATAAATGCGTGATCAAACAACATTCATTCATCTTCCCTAAATGACTTAAATTGTAAACCATTCACACTAAAACACTAAGATCTTGAGCTAGACTCAACCAAATCAGTTTGGGTTTGTTCCTACACCTTCATATATTCAAGACGAACACTCACTACCTTTATCTGAGAGGGGGGACTCAATAAAATGGTTGTAGTAGCTTTGATTGGGTCCAACAAACCCCGAGATGAAGTCTTGGGTTGTGGTAAATTATCTAAGTATGATTTCTATCATAGTGGATTTTAGATGTTAGTCAAAGTCTATGCTAAGGGTTCTCTGTGATTGCGCATTTGTGAGGGGTCTTCTTCTATCACTCTAATGTTGGTGTGGGCACAGTTGATTAAAATTTGGCAGACTGTGGAGGTGTGGTGAAATCTATCATGGTTTTGGGGCNGCGGTGTTATTCGACGCTGCCAGCTATGTAGTGGCCTCGTTAGCCCGCCTTTTTGTTCCATCAGCTCGTCCGACTCCATCATGACCATCCATTGAATAAATGAGTGATCAAACAACATTCATTCATCTTCCCTAAATGACTTAAATTGTAAACTGTTCACACTAAAACACTAAGATCTTGAGCTAGACTCAACCAAATCAGTTTGGGTTTGTTCCTACACCTTCATATATTCAAGACGAACACTCACTACCTTTATCTGAGAGGGAGGACTCAATAACATGGTTGTAGTAGCTTTGATTGGGTCCAACGAACCCCGAAATGAAGTCTTGGGTTGTGGTAAATTATCTAAGTATGATTTCTATCATAGTGGATTTTAGATGTTAGTCAAAGTCTATGCTAAGGGTTCTCTGTGATTGGGCATTTGTGAGGGGTCTTCTTCTATCACTCTAGTGTTGGTGTGGGCACAGTTGATTAAAATTTGGCAGACTGTGGAGGTGTGGTGAAATCTATCTTGGTTTTGGGGTAAATTTTTGTGAAGAAATTGGCTTTGTGAAGTGGTTGTTAGTGGCTAAGAGCAAGGGGATTGAACTTATGAAGGTTTGAAGAGGCTTTGGTGAGATTTTGGCAGAGTTTCCCCAAGGCTTTTTCAAGCTCTCTCCCCTTTGGCCATGGAGAGCTTCATTTATAGCAATGGCTATGGAGCTCAGCACTGGGAATTGAGGGCTAAAACTTACCGAGGTTGAGGGAAGAAAGGCTCTAATGGCCAATGGGACATAGCCAACTCAGGGAGGTTTAATTTTGGGTTTTGCCATTTTGAGCTCCATTGGGCTGGTTCTTTCCGATGGTTGAAGTGGTGGCTGGCAAAAGTTTAGTGACCTTTTGGCTCAAGGAGGTTAGAGGGTGGCTAGTTATCATTAACCCCCAAGGGTAAGCAATGATGGAAAAGATATTTCAAGTACAAACTAAATATGGGTGAAATCCTTTAAATCAAGGGTCCATTAGTCCATAGCTTATCAATGGTTGGTTAAGTGAGTTTAGAATAGTCACTAAGGTCTAGAAGTTGGCTGTAGAAGCTTTGGCTTGATCAATTTGGCATAGCTTGGCCAATTTTGGTGCATGGGTTCAATTTGGGTCAAATTGGTTTGAAGTTGGGTTTAGGTTGGGATAGCCATGACTTTTGACTCATTTTATTGATTAGTGTGATATAAATGATTGTAAAAAATGGTTAAGAGAAGATTTAGAGTGATTTTAAAATGATTTGGAGGGAAAATTTGAAGGAATTTGGGCATTTTGTCAATTTTATGGGTGTTGGGTTAAACTTGGGTTTTGGTTAGACTAGAGTTGGGCTAAGTCAAAATTGAGGGTTTAAAGTTTTTTAGGGGGGATGTTATGAAGAGTTCTCAACAATAATTGTGTGTCAATTTTGGGATTTGGGCATTCAATTTGGTGACATTCAAAGATTGGCTAAATTGGGGCAAAATTGGGGGCTTTGGATTTAGGTGACATTTGGTTCAAAAAATGGGTCAATTGGGTTAGGATTTGGTATGAATTAAGTCTTTTTATGATGAATTTAAGTTTATAATTGAGTTTGGGATGAATTGGAACCAAATTGGTGGACATTTGGGGTGAATTAGGGTAATTGGGTCTTTAAGGGCATCTTGGGCCTTTTGGTCAAAATGAGTCAAATGAGTCAAATTGAGTTAAATTGAAGGATCCAGATTGATTTTGGGGTCATTTTTAATGATTTTAAGGTTTTGGGAAAGTTTGGGCAACCAACGGCATTTCGGTAATTTTGGCAAAATGAGGGCTATTTTGATAATTTTGGAAATTTTTTGGGGTTTTGGGCAATTTGGGTTGTTTTAAATTTGAGATGATTTTTTNAGTTTGGGCAACCAACGGCATTTCGGTAATTTTGGCAAAATGAGGGCTATTTTGATAATTTTGGAAATTTTTGGGGGTTTTGGGCAATTTGGGTTGTTTTAAATTTGAGATGATTTTTGAAAAAGTTTGGGTATTTTGGTTGAAATTGAGAATTTTGGTCAAACTTAGGGTTTGGGGGTGTTTTGGTAAATTGGGTAGATTTGGGGGCAAAAGGCTAAGTTTAGTATTTTTGTGAAATTAAGGTGCCAACCACCCTATTTGAGCTATGGACCAATGGAATCTCCATATAGGTCCTCTATATAATAGTCTTATATAAACACTAACCTAGGGCTAGTGGGTCTAGGGGACCATCTACATTAGCCTCCCAAATGATTAAAAGATCAAAGTTAAGTAGACTTGGTGTTTAAGGTAGTGAGTGGAAGTGTAATGTGCACGTGAGTGACATTGTGTACACCAGCTCAAGACCAACACCTAAAGTCAACCCTAAGGTCAAGCTATCCTATGGGAACTCTCTTTGATCTCCCCTATAGTGGCCCCACCTACAAAGTGCTAGAGGTTAGGATCAATTTATGGAACTTCAAGTTGAAAAAAGAAGAGTTTAGAATTTCTAATGGTGAGGGTTCATTTCTAGTCCTCTAGAAATATTCAACAAGATATTCCTATGGCTAGACTCTAAGCTACTAAATAGGAAAAACTAGACCTCAACCAAAAGTGATATTAATTGCCAAAGATAATTTTTTGCAGATAAAGGCGGTTTGGGACAATATTTGCACAAATTTCAAAATGGACACTTGTTCTAAACACCCCTTGGAGTGATTCATTGAATCTAGACAATTTGGAAGTTTCTTTTACAAAGGGATATGTTTCTTGGATAAATGGACATGTTTTTTGAATTTAAAAGGGTTGACTTTTGGATAGAATTTAGGAGGGAATTTCAAATTCTTTTTGGAGGGAGACGGTTTTTAATAAAAGATAGGTTTAAGAGAGTGGATAAGTGTGACGTNTTGAATTTAAAAGGGTTGACTTTTGGATAGAATTTAGGAGGGAATTTCAAATTCTTTTTGGAGGGAGACGGTCTTTAATAAAAGATAGGTTTAAGAGAGTGGATAAGTGTGACGCGTAGGGGGGCNTATATATATATATATATATTTTCAAATGATTTTAATTTCTTAACAATCCATATACTCATTATAAAGGGGATGGATACTTAATTAAATTTGAACCCTTATTCACAAAAACTTTATTTAGTTTTCATAAATTTTACTTTTGAATGTTTAACAATTAGTTTAATTAACTTTATCTTTTTACTGCAATTTATTTGATATTCACTCTATTACTTTATATTCGAATTTAGTACTTCACTTTTGGGGTTTAAAATTGTAGTTTACATTATAATCTTAAGAATCTACTTATAGGCATTTCTAACTTTTCAATGGGATCGATATCTAGGACTCCATTAGAGCCCTTTATTACTTATGTGATGTATATACTTGCATTACTTTTAGGGAATTTGGTAGTTTAAAAGATTTTTAAAATATAAAACTATTTTGACTAAAGTTATTTTTGTTGGAATTAATTTGCTTATTTACTATTGTATCTGTCGTGTGTATTTTGTAATATTGAAAAATATTTACAAAATTAACACACTAAATCCACCCGCATCACTAATCCAGAGTTTGGTCCGTAAATCTGTAGTTTATTGAGTGGATAATATCTGCCACTTCAGAGCTCTCACTTCTCCCTCATATGAGGGCTAACAATCTTGCTTTAGTTTCCATGAAATTTGACAAAATTGAGGATTTTAATCTGTCACCATAAAATCTCTAATTTTGTGCCCATCAAAGTATATTTTCCTATTTGTTTGTATGCAACCCCATGTATTACATTCTCGCCCATGAAAATTAATATGGCTCTTACCTTATTATAAAAAGCAAAGCCCTTTCAAATCGTATGTTCCTCAACAAATTTTAACCCTTTAATTGGCTAGATCAAAAAGTAAATGAAAATTAGAGTTCAAATCAACAAAATTTATTGAAATTTAAATCCATACAAAACAAAACTAATTCTTCACAAAATCATATCTCACTGTAGGGAGAAAGATAAATAAGGCTACTCAGAATTTATGAGAAGGATACAATACAACATGGATTTCATGTATAAAATAAGTTTACAAAATAAAGAAAGAGAAGAATACAACTTATCTCACACTCCTTCCTAAGCAAATCACTAGAAGTTCCCATTAAGAACTTTCTCTCTTTACAATCACACTCAATTCTCTCTTAGAAGTGCAATGAAGAAGAAATATCTTACCTACCCTCTCCTTTTACAACCCTGGAAGAAAATCCTCTCTTATCTAAGACTTTTCTCTCACGCCAAAACCTATCTCTCAGTTTCATGCTCCCTCCTTCTCTATACTCCTCTCCTTTCTTAAATATGACCGACCTTCTTTAAAAAGGAGTTCAAAAATCACTCCAAATTTTCCCTAAAAATTCACATCTTTTAACATCAAGAGATAAATCCCTTCATCCAAGAGATATATCTCTTCATTAAAGAGCATTTCAAAGTGTCTAGATGCATTGAACTATTGCATGGGATGTTTGAATTGTTTGGAACCTTCAAAAACCGCTCAAAAATAGTCACAAACTGCCTTACTCTAAACTACTATTCTCTAGATTATAGCGCTTCTGATGCCGCTTCTCGGTAAAATGGCACCTCTGGCGGCAACTCTCTAAAAATGGCTCCTCTGGTGGCAACTCTCTAAAAATGGCTCCTCTGGTGTCAGGATCATGAAATCTCCATTTTGGCTCCAAATTTCCTCCTTTTTGCTAATGTTTTCTCTAAATGCATAAAATTGATATACCTGCAACAAAAACATGAAAATACCCTTCTTTAAAGTGCAATATCACAAAAATAAGAATAAAATATATACATAAAATAGTACATTATTTTTTGTGTATCATTTTTCAACTTAGGAAAATATTAATTGAATTAGTAGTGACCCAAGTGTAGAACATCAGCACTAGTGGAACCCCTAATCTGGAGAATATTGAACAATGAGTGTAGTGACTACCCTGAATAAAATGAGAATTTCAATGAATTGGAAATAAATCTGTTGAATCAAATACAAACTCAAGTTATAATATTAAGAGACATATAAAATCAGATGGTTTAGTTAGTTAGCCTAGTATGCCAAAGGATGTCAAGGGTAGTAGAAAGTCTTAACTTTGAACATGAAGATTTTGGTCCTTGAAGAGCAGGCTAAGTTGGAGGATTTTGGTTAGACAATGACAAAGGACAATTTTTATTTTCTCTTAAGTCACACCTTACATTGTGAGGGATATAGTTGAGCCTATAAGAACCACCCAGGAGAGTGCTGCAAGATAAATAGTTGGAAGGAAAAGATTAACCGAGTAAAGTCAGATCCAAAACCTAAAGAACCTGTGCAGAATCAAACAAATGATCTAGGAGAGATCAAGGTATCTTATTAAGACCCATTTCATACAATTTGTGAGGAAAAAAAACTAATATGGAAATAAGTAAATTAATTGAGAAAACTCTCAAATTAGAAAAGACATATAGGAATGATAATTTGAGTACACCCCTTACCCACCCTTGAGAAACTACTAACAAATTGATAGAGAAAAACTGTAAGAAAGACAAAAATTTGAGACTTTAATAAAAACTTTAGGCCCAAAAAAATATTGGGCAATATATTGATGTTCACTAAATTATAATTTTGACCCCAATGGAAACCATTTTGTAAAACTAAGTTTAAACGAAGCACTATCATAGGAGGCAACTCAATTGTTATCTGATGTACTGAGCATGTTCTTACATTCCTCCTTTTTTTTGAATTTTTTTATGAAATTTTATTTAATTTTTTTTTTGGATTGGTTCTAAGTTTGGTCCCTTTATGAAGTATTTAGTTTTAGATTGTATGGCGGGAGTCTAGAACCTTGATTTTTTCTTCTACTATACTTTTCTACCCCCTTTAATTTATACAATGTTATTTTAAATACAAAATTTTTTGAGATTATTGTGATTGATCATGTATTTACTCTTTCCTGTATTTAGTTTTTGTACCCATGTTTACATTTAACTCCAAGTTACATAAGTTATGGGAAAAAATAAGTTTTTTTGGGCGGGTATGAGTAACACACAAAACTCAATATAAGAAAAAAAATTTAATATGGTAACTCCTAAGGAGATTTTAGAACATAAGAACTTCTAACTGCACCTAAGAAATATCAGGATAATTAAAAAGGTTTATTTAAAATATTGAGTACAATATTAAATATGTTTTAAGTGTTTTTAACTTTTTATTATTCAATTTGGCACTTTCTTAATGTTTAATTGAAAGATAACATAAAGGAGTGACATTAAATAATCAATTTTTAGATTTATTGCTTAAAGAAAACTAGGCCTTCAAAACATCGTAGAAGTAAAAAAAAAATTCTTAGCTAGATATATTAATTATGAAGGGAAAAGAAAAAGAAAAATTAAAAAAAAATTAAAAAGTAAAGGAGAAAAAGAAGAAAAGGTAAAGTTAAAATTGAAACCCTGAGAAGAAGCTTAAGGTTTACACAAAAAGTTGAAAGAAAGAAAACTGGGAAGGTGGCTAGTAGAGCTTAAGTGATAAAACTTTTTCATGACTTTTTAATGAAACACATATAAAGTTATCATTAAGAGAAATGTATTGTAGGAATAGGTTGGCTAGTTCCACTTGAATAGCTGTAAAACATTAGAGTTCAGTGAAAATACTTTAGCGTCAGCAATTTAAGAATATTATGGTTTTCCTAGGGGCAGAACAAATAGAATTAAGGAAAAAAATCAGGTTAGTAAGCATTTAGAATAACTTTACCTACTGATACACTAAAAATATATGCATTTTTAGACCCATATTTTATACCTATTTTTGGTGATATTGCACTTTAATAGAAGGTATTTTGATATTTTCTTGTAGGTTGTTGATTTTCAGGGTTTAAAGCAAAAAAGAAGCAAAAAGGGTGAAATTTGGAGTCAAAATAGCGTTTTTGAGGAAATACTCAGCTCCGGCATCTCCAAGGTTAGCGCCGACAGCG
This sequence comes from Phalaenopsis hybrid cultivar, assembly GCA_002079205.1. NCBI lineage: Eukaryota > Viridiplantae > Streptophyta > Magnoliopsida > Asparagales > Orchidaceae > Phalaenopsis > Phalaenopsis hybrid cultivar. The sequence goes on along the minus strand of JXCR01145535.1, from coordinate 12,422 downwards.
CTAAACAACCAAAAGCTAGAGGATTTTTACTTAGCGCCGACGATGCAATATTAGGGCCGACAACGCCAAAGGTGGTTCAGATTCTGTTTCTATACAGTTTGATGTATTTGGACAATTTTTGAAGAGTTCTTGGAGGCACCTATTGGTGAACCGACCTTGGCCTTTATTTGGGGCCGGATTTCATCAGAATAGGGGCTCCTTGATACACCTAAAATATATAGTATTTTTAGATACATTTTTATGCCTATTTTTGAGTTATTTCACTTTAATTTAAGGTATTTGTTTTGTGTTTTTCTTGTAGATACATGTAAAAATGGAAAAAATGCTTAAAGGAGTGAAAAAGGATCAAATTTGGAGTAAAAAAGTGAAAAATTGTGCAACAGAGTTTTGATGCCTAAGCGCGAGATCGGCGCTTAAGCGCAGGTTAAACATAGAAGGCCACTCCTAACCGCCGAGACCCCGCGCTTAAGCTCTAGTGGCAGTTACTAGATTAAAATCAATTTTCACGAATTTTGAAGAGATTTTTTAAGCAACCATTGGCTTAATAGGTGCTTGTAACCACGATGGACAAAAATTATCATGAAAGGATCATCTCTTGGGCAAATACATCAAATCAAGCACATTTTAAAGAGATCCCAAGGCACCTCTCGGAAAACTATAAAAGAAAGAAGAGAGGACTTAGAAAAGAGTCCTGAACAAATTGGCAAGTTTTGAATGTTCTACTCTGGGGAGTTAGCTCGGAGAGATTTTCAGGAACCACTTTTATTTAGCTTATCCTTTTTGTTATTTTGTTTTGACTAATTGTAAAAAAGAAGAGATTCAAAGAAACTTCAAGAGTTTCGTGGAGGACTTGCGATAAGTTTTTATCTTTTTATTTTAGACTACTTTTGGTTTTAATTGAGACTTGTTGTTAGTTTAACAATATTTTATTCTTTTAAACTAACGTGTGATTTTGTTTTCTCCATGGATTCTGTGTAGTTTTATTTATCTTTCTTCTTAAAATGACAAGTAATTAAGCTTTGGATGGAAGTTGTGGAGAGTATTGATCTTTAATGATGAAAGAAGTTGTGATGATTTAAATCCATGGACTTCATTTACTTCTTGATTTGGCCAATCCAGATGTTAAAATTTGTTGTGAGAACATGTAAGAACCAGGTTGATATTATCTTAGTCAACAATTGGAAAGAATCACATGAGGTTTTATGAAGNACTTCATTTACTTCTTGATTTGGCCAATCCAGATGTTAAAATTTGTTGTGAGAACATGTAAGAACCAGGCTGATATTATCTTAGTCAACAATTGGAAAGAATCACATGAGGTTTTATGAATGAGAATGTAGTTCATATGACTGAGTGCATATAAATAAGGAAATATTCATTGATGTGTGTAGAGTTAGAGGACTTTAAAATGACAGGTTAAAGCCCCCAACTTGGTATTTTATTTTAGGTTCTCATATGAGAATGTTAGCCCCCAGGTGGAGGAAATCGAGGGAACTCTAGAATGAGAGCTAGTATCTTCCCAGCCTAGCCGGTCTTCAGAACTATTTNAGCCCCCAGGTGGAGGAAATCGAGGGAACTCTAGAATGAGAGCTAGTATCTTCCCAGCCTAGCCGGTCTTCAAAACTATTCAAACTATAAATTAACTAATGTTTATTATAGCATCTCTAGTAAGGGTAAAGAATATTATTGCTCCTATTTGGCACAACACAATTTTCATACTTCCACCATAAAATTCTTATATTTATTACTGGTTCATGATAAGAAGAAAGATATTTTCATATTAGTTAGTTTTCTTCTACAAAAACTTTAGTTATCTTTTTAAGTTGTTACCGTTTCGTTAAAATATCAAAAATACCAAAAATATTTAAATTTTAAATTCCTGCAAAAGTCTTATTTAGTTTAAGGAATTATCTTTTCAAAAGTAAAAAAAAAACTTTCTAAAAAGTGCATATTGCATAATCTTCTCTGTAGGGTTGAGATTGAGATTTTAATCAAAAAGTCTTATATTACTTGATAACGATACATATACTTGCGTAGTATCCCAAAATAAATATATATAAATTAAAAGGTTAAATTCTTATTTTTCTTCAGGATCAAGTTTTTTATTTTGTTGCAAAATATGTAAATATAAGTTAAAAAAAACCATCATAACTTTTGCTATACTTTGTATAAGCATTAAGTAGGGGATCAAGTTTTTGGGGTCGTTGTCGGGGAAGAAAACTAAGTAAATTTCTATTTTTAGAAAGTTTTATTTAAAATTTAAATGTTGTAACTTGAATTTGTATGTTTTATTTTATTTTATTTTATTTTATGTTAGGGTATGCGGTAGTTCAGGTTCTAAAGGACTAGTGCCCTACGATTCTGAATTAGAAAGAACTATTAGAAAAATCAGAAAAAACCAAAAAAATAAAAAATCTTTAAAAATCCAAAATAATTACAGNAGAAGTAAAAAAAAAATTCTTAGCTAGATATATTAATTATGAAGGGAAAAGAAAAAGAAAAATTAAAAAAAATTAAAAAGTAAAGGAGAAAAAGAAGAAAAGGTAAAGTTAAAATTGAAACCCTGAGAAGAAGCTTAAGGTTTACACAAAAAGTTGAAAGAAAGAAAACTGGGAAGGTGGCTAGTAGAGCTTAAGTGATAAAACTTTTTCATGACTTTTTAATGAAACACATATAAAGTTATCATTAAGAGAAATGTATTGTAGGAATAGGTTGGCTAGTTCCGCTTGAATAGCTGTAAAACATTAGAGTTCAGTGAAAATATTTTAGCGTCAGCAATTTAAGAATATTATGGTTTTCCTAGGGGAAGAACAAATAGAATTAAGGAAAAAAAATCAGGTTAGTAAGCATTTAGAATAAATTTACCTACTGATACACTAAAAATATATGCATTTTTAGACCCATATTTTATACCTATTTTTTGTGATATTGCACTTTAATAGAAGGTATTTTGATATTTTCTTGTAGGTTGTTGATTTTCAGGGTTTAAAGCAAAAAAGAGCAAAAAGGTTGAAATTTGGAGTCAAAATAACGTTTTTGAGGAAATACTCAGCTCCGGCAGNCCCATTAAGAACTTTCTCTCTTTACAATCACACTCAATTCTCTCTTAGAAGTGCAATGAAGAAGAAATATCTTACCTACCCTCTCCTTTTACAACCCTGGAAGAAAATCCTCTCTTATCTNCCATTAAGAACTTTCTCTCTTTACAATCACACTCAATTCTCTCTTAGAAGTGCAATGAAGAAGAAATATCTCACCTTCCCTCTCCTTTTACAACCCTGGAAGAAAATCCTCTCTTATCCAAGACTTTTCTCTCACGCCAAAACCTATCTCTCAGTTTCATGCTCCCTCCTTCTCTATACTCCTCTCCTTTCTTAAATATGACCGACCTTCTTTAAAAAGGAGTTCAAAAATCACTCCAAATTTTCCCTAAAAATTCACATCTTTTAACATCAAGAGATAAATCCCTTCATCCAAGAGATATATCTCTTCATTAAAGAGCATTTCAAAGTGTCTAGATGCATTGAACTATTGCATGGGATGTTGGAATTGTTTGGAACCTTCAAAAACCGCTCAAAAATAGTCACAAACTGCCTTACTCTAAACTACTATTCTCTGGATTATAGCGCTTCTGATGCCGCTTCTCGGTAAAATGGCACCTCTGGCGGCAACTCTCTAAAAATGGCTCCTCTGGTGGCAACTCTCTAAAAATGGCTCCTCTGGTGTCAGGATCATGAAATCTCCATTTTGGCTCCAAATTTCCTCCTTTTTGCTAATGTTTTCTCTAAATGCATAAAATTGATATACCTGCAACAAAAACATGAAAATACCCTTCTTTAAAGTGCAATATCACAAAAATAAGAATAAAATATATACATAAAATAGTACATTATTTTTTGTGTATCATTTTTCAACTTAGGAAAATATTAATTGAATTAGTAGTGACCCAAGTGTAGAACATCAGCACTAGTGGAACCCCTAATCTGGAGAATATTGAACAATGAGTGTAGTGACTACCCTGAATAAAATGAGAATTTCAATGAATTGGAAATAAATCTGTTGAATCAAATACAAACTCAAGTTATAATATTAAGAGACATATAAAATCAGATGGTTTAGTTAGTTAGCCTAGTATGCCAAAGGATGTCAAGGGTAGTAGAAAGTCTTAACTTTGAACATGAAGATTTTGGTCCTTGAAGAGCAGGCTAAGTTGGATGATTTTGGTTAGACAATGACAAAGGACAATTTTTATTTTCTCTTAAGTCACACCTTACATTGTGAGGGATATAGTTGAGCCTATAAGAACCACCCAGGAGAGTGCTGCAAGATAAATAGTTGGAAGGAAAAGATTAACCGAGTAAAGTCAGATCCAAAACCTAAAGAACCTGTGCAGAATCAAACAAATGATCTAGGAGAGATCAAGTTATCTTATTAAGACCCATTTCATACAATTTGTGAGGAAAAAAAACTAATATGGAAATAAGTAAATTAATTGAGAAAACTCTCAAATTAGAAAAGACATATAGGAATGATAATTTGAGTACACCCCTTACCCACCCTTGAGAAACTACTAACAAATTGATAGAGAAAAACTGTAAGAAAGACAAAAATTTGAGACTTTAATAAAAACTTTAGGCCCAAAAAAATATTGGGCAATATATTGATGTTCACTAAATTATAATTTTGACCCCAATGGAAACCATTTTGTAAAACTAAGTTTAAACGAAGCACTATCATAGGAGGCAACTCAATTGTTATCTGATGTACTGAGCATGTTCTTACATTCCTCCTTTTTTTTGAATTTTTTTATGAAATTTTATTTAAATTTTTTTTTGGATTGGTTCTAAGTTTGGTCCCTTTATGAAGTATTTAGTTTTAGATTGTATGGCGGGAGTCTAGAACCTTGATTTTTTCTTCTACTATACTTTTGTACCCCCTTTAATTTATACAATGTTATTTTAAATAAAAATNTTTATGAAGTATTTAGTTTTAGATTGTATGGCGGGAGTCTAGAACCTTGATTTTTTCTTCTACTATACTTTTCTACCCCCTTTAATTTATACAATGTTATTTTAAATACAAAATTTTTTGAGATTATTGTGATTGATCATGTATTTACTCTTTCCTGTATTTAGTTTTTGTACCCATGTTTACATTTAACTCCAAGTTACATAAGTTATGGGAAAAAATAAGTTTTTTTGGGCGGGTATGAGTAACACACAAAACTCAATATAAGAAAAAAAATTTAATATGGTAACTCCTAAGGAGATTTTAGAACTTAAGAACTTCTAACTGCACCTAAGAAAATATCAGGATAATTAAAAAGGTTTATTTAAAATATTGAGTACAATATTAAATATGTTTTAAGTGTTTTTAACTTTTTATTATTCAATTTGGCACTTTCTTAATGTTTAATTGAAAGATAACATAAAGGAGTGACATTAAATAATCAATTTTTAGATTTATTGCTTAAAGAAAACTAGGCCTTCAAAACATCGTAGAAGTAAAAAAAAAATTCTTAGCTAGATATATTAATTATGAAGGGAAAAGAAAAAGAAAAATTAAAAAAAAATTAAAAAGTAAAGGAGAAAAAGAAGAAAAGGTAAAGTTAAAATTGAAACCCTGAGAAGAAGCTTAAGGTTTACACAAAAAATTGAAAGAAAGAAAACTGGGAAGGTGGCTAGTAGAGCTTAAGTGATAAAACTTTTTCATGACTTTTTAATGAAACACATATAAAGTTATCATTAAGAGAAATGTATTGTAGGAATAGGTTGGCTAGTTCCACTTGAATAGCTGTAAAACATTAGAGTTCAGTGAAAATACTTTAGCGTCAGCAATTTAAGAATATTATGGTTTTCCTAGGGGCAGAACAAATAGAATTAAGGAAAAAAATCAGGTTAGTAAGCATTTAGAATAACTTTACCTACTGATACACTAAAAATATATGCATTTTTAGACCCATATTTTATACCTATTTTTGGTGATATTGCACTTTAATAGAAGGTATTTTGATATTTTCTTGTAGGTTGTTGATTTTCAGGGTTTAAAGCAAAAAAGAAGCAAAAAGGGTGAAATTTGGAGTCAAAATAGCGTTTTTGAGGAAATACTCAGCTCCGGCATCTCCAAGGTTAGCGCCGACAGCGCTAAACAACCAAAAGCTAGAGGATTTTTACTTAGCGCCGACGATGCAATATTAGGGCCGACAACGCCAAAGGTGGTTCAGATTCTGTTTCTATACAGTTTGATGTATTTGGACAATTTTTGAAGAGTTCTTGGAGGCACCTATTGGTGAACCGACCTTGGCCTTTATTTGGGGCCGGATTTCATCAGAATAGGGGCTCCTTGATACACCTAAAATATATAGTATTTTTAGATACATTTTTATGCCTATTTTTGAGTTATTTCACTTTAATTTAAGGTATTTGTTTTGTGTTTTTCTTGTAGATACATGTAAAAATGGAAAAAATGCTTAAAGGAGTGAAAAAGGATCAAATTTGGAGTAAAAAAGTGAAAAATTGTGCAACAGAGTTTTGATGCCTAAGCGCGAGATCGGCGCTTAAGCGCAGGTTAAACATAGAAGGCCACTCCTAACCGCCGAGACCCCGCGCTTAAGCTCTAGTGGCAGTTACTAGATTAAAATCAATTTTCACGAATTTTGAAGAGATTTTTTAAGCAACCATTGGCTTAATAGGTGCTTGTAACCACGATGGACANAGACCCCGCGCTTAAGCTCTAGTGGCAGTTACTAGATTAAAATCAATTTTCACGAATTTTGAAGAGATTTTTGAAGCAACCATTGGCTTAATAGGTGCTTGTAACCACGATGGACGAAAATTATCATGAAAGGATCATCTCTTGGGCAAATACATCAAATCAAGCACATTTTAAAGAGATCCCAAGGCACCTCTCGGAAAACTATAAAAGAAAGAAGAGAGGACTTAGAAAAGAGTCCTGAACAAATTGGCAAGTTTTGAATGTTCTACTCTGGGGAGTTAGCTCGGAGAGATTTTCAGGAACCACTTTTATTTAGCTTATCCTTTTTGTTATTTTGTTTTGACTAATTGTAAAAAAGAAGAGATTCAAAGAAACTTCAAGAGTTTCGTGGAGGACTTGCGATAAGTTTTTATCTTTTTATTTTAGACTACTTTTGGTTTTAATTGAGACTTGTTGTTAGTTTAACAATATTTTATTCTTTTAAACTAA
>JXCR01145532.1:29643-47201 GCA_002079205.1 Phalaenopsis hybrid cultivar | reverse complement strand
TATATATATATATATAATTTTAGAAAAATATGAAATCAAACCGATCCCATCTCATTTATAATTTAAATGAAAGAGCTCCATACCTTAAGCTATGTGTCCATCTCTACAGATAGACACATGGCTTGATGCTGAGACTCAATCAAATAAACTAAGAAAAGTATGACATCTGTTTGGTCTGCGAACCATTTTATTATAAGCTGAAAAGTTCCTCTATTTAATATGAAAAATTAAATAGGGTCTATATTAAGCTGGGTTTGGAAAATTTTCTTATAAGGGCAAGCCTCTATACTTAATTGGATCTTAGATAACTGAAGTCACCAAAGAAAACTCTCGATAAGAACTAGGGGATATTATCTTTAAGAAGTTTAAAGGATAGGAATTTTTTAAAGAGGTGTGAAATGAGAATGACTCAAATTTGGAACATTTTTCTTTTTGCAATCCAAAGGAAGAAGAACCAGGGGATGTCACAGATCCTGAGGAGAGCCTCAGTGACATCCCAGTCTACCTTATGGCTTGGTTTCAATTTTGGAGAGAGATTATTTAAATATTTCATCCTGCTAATTTTACTAATTAGGGCTTACATTCGTGTGAAACGATCACACAAATAGCCTGAAAGATGTGAGGATTTAAGTCGTGACTAACAACAATCTCAGAATCCTAAAACTTGTTAGGGCTTAAATTGTATAGCAGGGCTATACAAAGGCCTAAAGATTAGTTGAGGATTTATGTCACACTAGGCAGACAACCTCAAAATCCTATGACTTGTTATTTAATTCTAAGGAATGGTTTAGCTGGTGTAGACATGCTTTACTGTTGAAGATAGTCGTGCTGCCCACAATGCTAGCTACAAGCTCCTCATCGTGGTGAGTTTAAGTTTTAGAAGTGTCAAATTGTAGAGATTGAGAGAAGTATCAGGTTCGTAGGTCAAGTTTTCTAATGTTTCAAGCTCTGATGTTAAATCAAGTGTTTCCTAATTTCATGGTTATTTAAATATTATGGGGGGAGTTGATTAGAGTGACACCAGTTAGGATCCCACGGTTCCCTCATTCCTGTATCATTATTTTCTTTTGAACTTACTTAGCTTAAACAAGTTTTGACACTCATTTAAACCGGGGAGATCTCGTTGGCAACCGTGGGTTGTCTCCTCCGATGGACTCCCGTAAATTCAAAAGGACGTTTTAAATTTAGTGAAATTTCCAATGATTTATGGTTATCTTTGAAACAATTTTTTTTAAGTTTTTGAAAATGTAATTTTTGAAAAGTTGTTTTGGTTTGCAAGTAAAGGAAAGTACTCAACTAGGCAGTTATAGTATAGCAGAAAAGCTAAAACAAGAATAGTTGAAGATGTAACTAACAAACCCTAAGTTATGACTTATTGAATCCCGAAAGATCTTAATGGATGATTCTAGAACAAAATTTAGCAAGTTCAATTTGTCCTTCAGAATATTTAAGAGATTTCAAAGTATTCAGAGGATGACCCCATACTGCTTTAAAGATCTTTTGAAATATCTGAGTTCATTCTGAACTTATCATATTGTTCCATTAATCATCCCAGGCTAAATTAAAATTACTCTATTACTCGGTGAGCTTTGATATTTTAATCATTCCAAGGGTAGGGTACTCAATTAATCAGTTGATATCTTACTTAAAAGTTATGTGGGTGAATGCCCCAAAGACAAGTTTCAGTCATTAAAAACTTGATACCCACCACTAAAAGTTGGGATTGATGGTATTAATCATCAGCACCATTATTTTTTAAATCTCATCAAAACAGGTTTTAAAATTGAACCTAGATCACTACCAAACCCCTTAATGAATCTAATGGGAGAAAGATTTGGCAAATGTTAGAATTTTAATTTAGGTGATATAAATTTTGATTAAAATAACTGATCATTTATTAATTGTTGACTTAATCATAAGTGGAAAATTCTCTCCCTAATTTAAGCCCATCACTTGAGATTCATTGGATTTTGATCAACATCCAAATCTGATAATTTAGAAAATTTATAATTTTATTTTTATCATGGAAAGGTGGCAAGTTGGTTTCTACCTTTTACCCATTATGTTTTAATCATCCAAACTTGTTAATTAGGATCAAATTTGCCCATTTCTCCTTTGATTAATCTAATTTTGATTAAGGGACCAAAATCCAGAATGACCACTTTGCCCTTGGGGCTCTTCACCTCATAACAAATGAAGCATAATTCAAGTGACTTAAAAGATTTTTAGAGTACTCTACCCATATGATAATTAAAACATAAGAGGAGAAAAATGTGATTTTTTATATGAATTTAAATAATTGTTTTAACTTAGAAAATAAGATTTTTTCTTTTCTTTATTTAAATGACCAAAGTAAAGCTTTTGGTTTATGAGAAAAGTATTAGAGGTTCCCTTAGGTCAGAGAAAACAGTTAGGCAAAATACCATGATTTTTTTAATCAAAATTATAATTTAATTTTATAATTATTTAATGATATTTAGTGATTTAATTAAATAGAAAATGTGTTTTTTTACAAAAATTACTTTTAATATTTTTATTAAACCTCTCTGAGTCCAAAGAACTCATAGAAATAAATTTTATAATTTTTTATTTTTTAATTATTTTATTATTATTAATTTAATGAGAAGAATAAGAAAATACATTTTAAGCCTTTAGAATTTTTTTTTTGACTTAGAAAAATTGGGAAAAATATTTGAATGAGTCCTAACTAATTAGGGAACAATTAGGAAAATGTTGAAATATTTTTGTATTTTTGAAATTTATTAATTATTTTTAATTCAAAATAGAGCTAAAAAAATAAAGTATTTTAGTAAAAATGATTTTTATTTTTCCTAAGTCCTCCTAATCACAACAAACTCAAAAAAACAATTTTCATAATTTTATTAAGTGTATTTAATTTAATATAATTCTTTTTATACAAAAATACAATATTTTATTAGTAATCAACTTTAATGCTTAATCTAAATCAAATTATTTTCAAATTTTTATAGTGAGTTAACATGTTTTTTACACACAATGTGGCATTAATTTTGTTGATTTTTTATTAATATTTAATTTACATAAATTAGTACAAGATATTTGAATTTAATCAAATGTAGAAATTTACAAAATTATTCAAATCATCATAATATTTTTTCTAAGCTTCTCTCACCCTAAGAAACCTATTAAAATTATTCCCATATTTTTTAAAAGTGGTATTTTAATTTATATAATTAAAATTAGCCAAAATAGCCATCATAACTTGAAAATTAGGGTTAAAAGCACAAAGATGCTCTCTAAGCTTCAAAAAATCAGAGAAAATTACCCTTGTCATAAGTAATTAACTCCTAAAAATTTCAATCCATGGTGAGCAATGGTTGATCATAAATAATTAAAATACTTTAGAGAGTATTTTATTCATTAAAAATCAGAGAGTCAACAAATAATTTTCATTTTTAGTCCACATTATTCTCCTATATTCACTGAGCAAGAAGGTAGTTTTATTTTATTTATATGATTTTTCTATGAAAAGATATGATTTTTTAAAGTCCAGGCCTTAAAATAAATAAAAAATCCCTAATTTTCTACTTATCCAGCTCAGCCACTGCGTCAACCTCATCCGCTCTGAGCTTTACACGCGACGCTCTGCCATTTGATGCCACCAGACACATAAATTGCCACATGGCCTACCGTTCACATACAAAGAGTTTGTCCAACTTGATCTCCTCTGCGGTTCAAAATTTTATTTTTATTATTTTTCAATGAAAAGATATGATTTTTCAAAGTTTAGGTATTAAAATAAATAAAAAATCCCTAATTTTCTACTTATCCAGCTTAGCCGCCGCGTCAACCTTGTCTGCTCTGAGCTTTACATGTGACGCTTTGCACGCCACCAGACACATCAGATGCCACACGGCTCGCAGTTCACGTACCAAGAGTTCATCCAGCTTGATCTCCTCTGTCCATCGAATAAAAGCGCATCAGACGGCTCTCCATCATCATCCCCAAGTGTCTAAATCTGAGAACCGTTCACACCAAAACCTTAAGATTTTTGTCTATACTCAACCAAATAGCATGGGGTTAATTTCTAAACCTTCATCTAATCAAGACGTGTATATCCATACGGTAATTGAACATGAAATGAAGCTATTACACATGAAGAATCAAAATATGCTTGGTTTAAGGTTGAGGCTCAAAACCTTTATCTAAGAGGGGATGCCTCAATCAGATGATTGTAGTAGCTTTGGATGGACCCAATGAACCTCCAGATGTGTTCCCAAGAAATGGTGAATTGTCTAGCTATGATTTTGATCAAGCTTGATTTTAGGTGTTGGTCTAGAGTTATGTTAGAGGCTGTTTAGGATGAGGCTTTTGTGGGGAATCAACTCCTCATAATCTTGTGGTGGTGTGGGAACAGTTAATTAGAGTTTGGTGGACTGTGGAGGTGTGGAGAAATATGGCCTAGTTCAAGCTGAAATTTTGAGCTTAAAATTGGGCTCTCACAGGGGGAACTAGAGGGGGAAAATGGTGGGCTTGAGCTGAGGAGTTCTTGGAGAGTCTCTGGTGAGATTTTGGCACATTTTCCCCATGGATTTTGATGATCTCCTCTTTGGCCATGAAGGGGGTTGTTTAAATAGAGGAGCTTAAGGTGGCCACCAGAGGCAATTGATGGGTGCAAAACAGTGCTTAAGTGGAGGGATGAAGAGTTCTAGTGGCCAATCAGACCTAGCCAGCTCAGGTGAGTTTAAATTTGGGATTTGGCCAATGGGTGTTCCCTTGGGCTGGCTGTTTCCGATGGCTGAGATGGTGGTTGGCCAGGTTTAGTCATTTCTTGGCTCAGGGATGTCACAGGTGGCTAATTATGATTAACCCCTAAAGATAAGCAATGATGAGGAAGATATTTCAAGATTAGGCCAAAAATGGGATGAAATCCATTAAATTAGAGGACCATTGGTCCATAGCTCCTGTTGGGTAGGCTAGGTGAGTCTAGCCTGATCACTAGGGTGTACTTGATGGCTGTAGAAACTTTGTTTTGATCAATTTGGCATGGCTTGGTCAATTTTGGTGCATGGGTTCAACTTGGGTCAAATTGGCTTGAAGTTGGGTCTAGGTTGGGTTAGCCATGACATTGAACTCAATTGTTTAAGAAACTTGGTGTAAATGATTGTCATAAAGAGTTTAGAAAAGATTTGGAGTGGTTTTGAATAAATTTGGAAGTTCAATTTGAAGGAATTTGGGCATTTGATCAATTTGGGGAAGTTAGGTTACACTTGGGTTTAGGTTAGGCTAGGGTTGGGCTAAGTCCAAATTGAAGATTCAAAATAATCTAGGGGATGTTAAGAAGAGTTCTCAACAATAATTATGTGTCAATTTTAGGATTTCGGCATTCAATTTGGTGACATTTGGAGACATGACTAAATTGGGGATGTTGGACTAAGTTGATTTTGAGTGAAATTGAGGCTTTAAAAAGGTCAATTGAAGGTTCAATTTGGTATGGGAAAATGTTTTGAAGAGTTTATGATGCAAATTTGGGGCAATTGAATAGATATGGGGTTCAATTGAGTGAGATTTTGATTTTGGGACAAATTGGGGCCTTTTGATTTAGGTTAAAATTGGATTCCAATGTGGGTTAATTGGGATTGGAATTGGTTTAAAACAATCTTGAACATGATGAATTTGAGTTTAGAATTAAAATTTAGGAAATTAAGATCAAATTGGTGGACATTGGGGGTGAATTGGTGTAATTGGACCTTTAAGGGCAATTTGGGGCTTTTAGTCAAAGGTTGTCAAATTGGTAAAATTAAGCTCAATGGAATGTTCAAATTGATTTTGGGAGTTTTGGGAAGGTTTGGGCCACAAAGGGTATTTTGGTAATTTTGGCAATTGAAGGAGGTTTTGTGCAATTTGGGTGGTTTCAAATGGTTTGAAATGATTTTTGAACAAATTTGGGTATTTTGGGTGAAATTGGGAGTTTTGGTGAAATTAAGGTTTGGGGGTGTTTTGGTAAATTGGGTAGATTTGGGGGGCAAAAGGCTAAGTTAGGTATTTTGATGAAATTGAGGTGCAAACCACCCTATTTAAGCTATGGACCAATGGAGTCTCCATTTGGATCCTCTATGTTTTGGTCTTATCTAAACCCTAGCCTAGGGCTAGTGGGTCTAGGGGACCATTTTCATGAGTCTCCCAAAAGATCAAGGGATTAGAGTTAACAAGTTTGGTTTCAAGGTTGTGAGTAGGATGTAATGTGTTAGTGAGTGATGGTGTATGCACCGGCTCAAGACCAACACTCAGAGGGTTGACCCTAAGACCAAACAATTCTATGGGGACTCCCCATGCGCTCCCTCATGTTGGCCCCACCTACTAAGTGATAGAGGTTAGGACCAATATGTGAAACTTCAAGTTGATCATGGAAGAGTTTAGAATTTCTAATGGTGAGGGTTCCTTTTCTAGTCCTCTAAGAGTAGCCAACATGAAAGTCCTATGGCTAAACCCTAGGCTACTAAAGAGGAAACTAGACCTCGACCAAAAGTGAGTTCAATATTTATACATGTAATGTAGATGAAATCCCAAGAAAAGAGTACATTAAATGAGTAGCGAGCACTTTCATCTCAAGTTTAGGAGGCTTTGTAATTGAACGAATTAGAGGTTTGCTATTTTCATTAGTATCTAAAATCTTAAAACTTTCCTGAACATAATTTGAATCCTCAATATTTATCTTATTTGAAGACTCAATTTCATTTTCATCCTCAAGTTCTTATGGATTTATTTTGATTTTGTATCTCTCTCAAAAATAGCTATTTATTAAATAATCAATAGTATACATTCTGTAACAATTATCAACTTTTCTTTTAGCTAGATACTTAATAGATTAACACATTAAAAGTCACTTCCTGGTCATTAACTATCATAGTCAATTCTCCTTTTTGCACATCTATCATTGCTCGTCCAGTGGCTAAGAAAGGTCTAGGTATTTCTTTACCTTTTTCCATATCCAAAATAATGAAATCTATAAGAAAGACAAATTTATCCACTTTTACAAGTACATATTCTATAACTCCCTTATGATACGTAATAGATCGATCAACTAACGGAAGGGTTAAAATGGCAGAAAAAATCTCTTCTAACCCTAATCTTCTTAATATAAATAATGGCATGAGGTTAATGCTAGCTCCTTAAAAAAATAAAGATTTTCCACAAAATCTGTCTCAAATTGCATAAGGTATAGTAAAGCTACGAGGATCCTTTAGTTTTTGATGAAACTTTTTTCTGAATTATTGCACTACATTCTTCACTTAGTACAACAGTCTTATACTCTTCAAAATTCCTTTTTTTGTTTAAAATTTCTTTCATAAATTTAGCATAACTTGTCATCTGTTCCAAGACTTCAATAAAAGGGATGCTAATTGTAAGATTTTTAAATATCTTGAAAAACCTTGAAAATTGTTGATCTAACTTTTGTTGTCTAAATCTCTGAACAAATGGAGTTGGTGGTATTTCTAAGTTGATCTTAGTTTGAGAGATAGGTTTTCCTACCACCTTAGCAAAAATTTCTTCATATTTTTCAGTTTCTTTATTCTCCTTCTTAACTTCAATCTCTTTTTGAATTTCAACATTTAATTCCCTTCCACTCTTGAGTTGGATAGATTTAACTTACTCTTGCTCTTAGTTCTTGTCTTTAGGATTTATTTCAACAATATTAGAAAGTATTCCTTGAGGCCTATTGCTAAGTACATTAGCAATTTGTCCTAGTTGATTCTCAATATTTCTTATAGCAACACTTTTACTTTGTAATTGATTGCTCATTTGTAACACCATTTCTTCTATAGACAATTGTTGGTCGCTAGAATTGGGAAGGAGAGGTTTAATTTAATTTATATAAACATATATATAGTTTAAAAAAAAATATTATTATAAGTTTTGAAAAAATGAGTCTGAACCGATCTCATCTAAATAATAGTTTAAATAAACGTGCACAACACCGCAAGTGATACACGTATCCCAAGGAATAGACATACTACTTACTTGATTAAATAAACCAAATAATTTTGACATCTGTTTTAGTCTGCAGACCTTTATGAAAACCGATAAGTTCTCCTATCTAATATAAAATATCAGATAAGGTTTATTTTAAGCTGGGATCTTAAAGTTTTCTATACCGCAGTCACTTAAGAAAACACTCGATTTAGATCAAAAAATATTGTCTTCAAAAATTTCAAATGGTAGAAATTTTCAAAGATCGGACCAAGGAGTGTCAAATGGGAAAGACTCAAATTTGGAACATTGTTATGGAATGCATAGAGAGAAAACTAGGGGTTGTCACAGATCCTGAGGAGAACCTCAATGACTTCCCAAGCTATCCTACAATTGGGCTTCAATTTAAAGAAGGAAATTATTAAATATTTTATTCTACCAATTATTATTTATTTAGGGCTTATATATAACACAATCATAAAAATAACCCTTGAGATAGAAGGGTTTATGTCATAACGATCGACAATCTCAAAGCCTAAGATGAGTTAAGGCTTAAATTACACAACATGACTATGCTAAGGCCTAAAGATAAAGTGAGGATTTATGCTACACTTGACAAATAACCTTGAAATCCTATGGCTAGTTATTTAATTGTAAGGAAAGATTTGCTATTGTAGATTCACTTGTTGTCATAGAATGCTACTCTCGTAGTTAACTCCAAGCTCCTCATCGATGTAGCAATCATAAAGTTTAAGGTTCAAAGGTTTAGATGATGAGTTTGTTCAATCATTATAAGGGGGTAAAAGTTGATTAAAGCGATACCAGTTAAGATCTCACTGTTCTCTCGTTCCGGTACCACATTTTACTTTTGAATATACTTAGTTTAAATGAGTTGTTAAGCTTATTTTAAATTGAGTTCTCTTTAGCAACCGTGGGTTACCTCATCCGAGGGACTCCCGTAAATTCAAGAGAGCGTATTATGAAATTTTTGTTTTGTTGTTTTTGAAAAATGGTTTTGTAATTTTAAATTTTAGAAAAGGTTTTGTAGGTAATGTAAGCAGGTAAAGGTAAGAAAATGTAGTAAAGTAAAAAGAAAGGAAATTGCATTACAAAAACGTAAATTTGTACCTATCATCTTCTTGCACTCTCACTGAAATGTTTGAACTTACGGTGTACATATAATTTTGTGGGAAATTTAAATAATTGTAGGAATGGAAAGTGAAGAAAACCAATTTTAGGTGCATTTACCGAGTCCTAGGTCATAAGTTGTTAAGACCCTAAAAGTTTTTAATTGATGATTTTCTCGAATAAAGATAAATAAGTTTAATTGTCCTTCAAAGTATCCAAGGGATCCTAAAAATGTTTGGGGCATATCCCTAAACAGCTTTTAAAATCCTTTGAAACATTTTGAGTTGATTTGAACTTTTTATATTGTTTAATTAATCATACGAATTTAAATTTAGTTTCAATGAATTAATACACCCTATGCTCAGTGAACATTGATACCTTAATTATTCCTATGAGTAGGGTAACTATCACTCGATGTGTCATTTATGAATTATGTGAGTGAGGCCATTAAAGACAAATTGTCTTTATAAGGAATTCAACTTCAGTGTTGGGCCAATAGATTTTTCGAAACGTTTGTGATTAGTTATATTATCTTTTCTAAATCTCATTAAACATTCTTAGATCAAGCCTACTTCACTACTAAGCCAATTAAAATTTCATGGGTAAATTTGTAATTTTAAGAATGTTAAAATAGGCAAGCTTTATTCTAATTAATTGTTGTGTTATAATCCAATCAACAACAAGGGGTCTTTGATTAGTGAATTATGATCTTCCGAAATCAAACCCCTCACTTCAAGGTCACCCAATATAATTAACTTTCAAATATAATAATTGGAGGAATATATAATTATATCGTTGTTGTGGAATAGTGAAGAATTGGTTTCAACCCCTTAATCCCTTGTGTTTCAATCATCTAGAAAGGTCAATTATGATCATCCATTGACTGGAGCTTAAACTATTTACCCTTTAATTTAGCCTAAATATTGACTGGAGCTTAAACTCCATAATTACCATTTTGCTCTTTATGGCCTTATCACTTCATAATTCTTTAAATTCAACTCAAATGACTTCAAAATTTTCATGTTACCCCACTCATGGTTCAATTAAAATATCAGAGGAGAAAATGTGGTTTTTCTAATTTTTATTTAATTTATATAATTATTTTTAACTCAAAAATAAGATTTTCAATGTTAATTTTTTTAGTTAATCAAAGTAAAATTTTTTTGGTTCATGGAAAAACTATTGGAGGTTCACCTAAGTTAGAGGATCACTTTGACCAACTTTCATAATTTTTAAAATTATATTTTAATTATTATAATTATCTATTGATTTCAGTGATTAATTAAAATAGAAAATATTCTAATTAATTTTTATATTTTTATTAAATCTCTTTAAGTTCAGAGAACTAAAAGAAAAAACTTTTAATTTTTTACAATTTTTAATTTATTTATTCTAATTATTTTAATGAAAAATTAAGAAAAATACATTTTTAAAATTTTAAAATACAATACTAAATTAGGAAAATTATTTTAAAAGTCTCAAGTGATTAGGGAATAATCTAGAACAATTTAGTACATTTTCATATTTTTACAATTTTTAATTAGTTTTAATTTGAAAAGTGACTAAAAAATGAACTATTTATTTTAAAATAATTTTTATTTTTCCTATGTGCCCGTAATTACAAGCAACTCAAAAAACCACATTTTATAATTTTTCTAATTATAGTTACTTTATTTTAATTATTTTAATGCAAAAATGACATTTTACTTAAAAAATAGACTTTAGTGATTAAATTAGTTCAGAGTATTTAAAATTTTTATAAAGAGTTAAAATGATTATTATATATAATATCAAATCAATTTTTGTAAATTTTGAATTATTTTATATTTATTTAAATTTTAATGAGTTTTCATGATTTAATTAGCTATAAAATTATGTACAAAAATTAAAATACATTCTATATTTTTGTCAAAGTCCACTGACCACAAGAAACCTACCAAAATGAGTCCCATATTTTTCTGACTAATATTTTAATTTTAATAATTAATTTAATAAAAAAATAGGCAACTAGGCTTGAAAATTAGGGTTTCAAAGCTAGAGGTGTCCTTTGACCTTAGAAAAATAAGAGAACCCGCTTACTGATGTGAGGAAGAAACCCCTAAAATTTCAAGTCATGATGACCACTATTTACTTAATTAAAATTAGAATAGTCTAATTTAAAATGAGCGACTCATCAAATAATTTTTATTTTTACTTCACATTATTCTCAACTATTCACTGAGTAAGAGAATATTTTTATTTAATTTTTTCAATTTTTCTACGTCAAGTTATGCATTTTCTAATTTAACTAAGTTAAATAAATCAAAATAAATTCTATTTTCTTACTTAAACACCAGCAACCAAGTCATCCTACGACGCTTCATAAGGCCATGTAGTGCTCCGCTATTTGACACCGCCATTTGACTCAACGCTGACTCAGCCCACACATTACGTTTCATCTCCTAGCCCGGCTGCATGAGCGTCGTCCGTCCGATACACACACGATCGGACAACTCTCCTTCATTGTCCCCATCTGACCTAACCCGAGAATCGTCCACCTTCTAGGCTTAAGACCTCTCACTACACTCAACCAAATTGAATGGGGTTTACTCTCACACCTTCATCTAGTCCAGATGAACCTATCTATACAATCACATGCTCATGAATTTAAAGTTTTCTTCACAAAAGTTCAAACCAAGCATGAATTTTGGGAAAATGGAGTATACCTGAGTCTGACAGAGGAGGCCTTAATTAGATTCTTGGAGAAGATTTAGTGGAGTCCAAAGAAGATGATTAAAGAGTTTCTTTCCTCGGGTGAATGGACTAGGTATGAGTTCAGTGAGGGGGTGACATGGCCTTGATCTAGAGGCGGGCTAGAGGGCTCAGTATAAGGGGATTCTGATGGCAAACTTCCTCGTTTGGTCTAAGGAAGCTTAAGGATTGTTTAATTTGAAGTTTTTGGAGTTCTATGTGATGGCAAAAAAGGTCTTGATTTTTTGACTCAAAATTGAGCTCAGGCAGTGGGCGCAATGGCTGGGAGATGGTTCAAATGAGCTTAGGAGGTTTTGGAGAAGCTCTAGAAGCAATTTGACTTAGTCTCCCCAAAGTCTAATACACTCTCTATGTGCTAGTTAATTTGATGTGAATGATTGTGATGAGAAGTTTTGAAAAGAATTTGGGTGATTTTGAATTGATTGGATTGTTTAATTTAATGAAATTTGGCTCATGGTCAATTTTGGGGCATTTAAGTTAGACTTGGGTTTGGATTAGGCTAGGATTTGGATTTTCTTCAATTGATGGCTCAAATTGGTTCAATGGATCTGGATCAAGAGTTTTGAATATCATTTGGATTGGAATTATGGAGTTATGAGGTTAAATTTGGTGACATTTGGATTTCAAAAAAAGTTGAGGATTATGGTTTAGGTGGGATATGGGTGAGTTGAGGGCTCAAATTGATCAAGGGGAATGTTATGAGGTGTTTGGAACTCAAAATTGGGTAAATTGGTTTGGTTATGGGGTTCAAATTGGGGCAATTTGAGTATATGGTCAAAATTGAGAATTTTAAGTGGGCTTGGAATTTCAGTTTGAAATTGCATTCAATTGGGCTTTAATTTGGTTTCAAGTGTGATTAAGCATGATGAATTTTGATTTGGAATTGAAATTTGGGAAGATTGAAGTCAAATTGGTGGAAATTAGGATTATTTAGGGTAATTGGGCCTTAAAGGGCAAAATTGAAATTTTGGTTAAAATCTGTCAAATTGGTAAAATTGGACTTCATGAGTGCTCAAAATTGGTTTTAAGAGTGTTTGAAATGATTTTGGAGGTTTTTTGGGGAAATTTGGCCATGAGGGGCATTTTGGTAATTTTGGGCAAAATAAGGGTATTTTGGGAATTTTGGAAATTTTGGAATATTCTGAGCAATTTAAGAGTTTAAGATATTCTTGGACAAAATTGTGTAGTTTGGGTAATTTTTTGAAAATTTAGGGTTTCAAGGGTAATTTTGTAATTTTAAGAAAGTTTGTGGGCAAAAGGCTAAATTGTGTATTTGGGTAAGATGAGATCAATTGAGGATGCTAATCATAAAATTACCCTTTTTTGAGCCATGAGATGAAGGGAGCTCCCATTATGGATCCTCCACATGCCGGTCTTAGCCAAACCCTAGCTTAGGTCTAATGGTTTGACAGACCATCCACGTGAGTTTCCAAAAGAGTAAGGGATCAAGCTAAGCACGTTTGGTTAAGGGTTTAGGTTGTCAGTGTATGTGAGGGGTATCGAGTGTGTGTGTACAAGAGTGATCAAGACAACACCACCCAGGGCTAACTATAAGGCTAAACAGTCCTATGGGAACTCTTTTTGAGCTCCCCCATATTAGCTCCACCTACTAAGTGCTAGAGATTAGAACCAACATGTGGAACTTCAAGACGAGAAAAGAAGAGTTTTAGAATTTCTAATGGTGATGGCTCCTTTACTAGTCTTCTAGGAATAGTTAACAGGAAAGTCATATGGCTAGATCCTAAGCTTCTAAGGAAGAGACTAGACCTCAACCAAAAGTGAGGTCAAAAATAACTTCTTTTCCTTAAGTTTTTGGTTATTTGTAAATCTAAGAGGATAAGAAGGTCTATAGCTAATACTACCCTAGTTGTTCTATTTTTCTAATGAGTTTTCCTGATTGTTTTCTAATTACTGATTTTTGCCTCTAGAATTATTATTCTAGTAAAAGTTAGGGTGATTTTTCCAACCTGGGTTGTAATAGTTAGAGCATGAATTATTGGATCTATTATTAATTATGTTTACAGTCTATAATGGTTGTTGAGAATCAATCATCTCAACTAATGAATTTTCTTCTATCACATGGAGTGTTTGAGAAAAACTCATTCCAAATTGATCTATCTTCGTAGATGTTGCAGCATTTTGAGATGCCAATATAGAAATTGCATCATTATCATGAACACTGGCTACTTTCTTAGGAGTTACCCTTTCAGATACCCATTAAAAATTGTTCATAGCCATCTCATTAATTAATGCATAAGCTTCATCAAATGGTTTTGACGTTAATGAATCTCTAACAGTAGTATCAATAATAGAGCTAAGGGATCCTACTAACTTATTATAAAATGTTTGAATAATTAACCATTTAGTAAACCATGTTGTGGACATTTTCTAAGGAGTTCTTTAAATCATTTTGAAGCTTCGTATATTGAATCCTCTTCACATTGAGTAAAAGACATAGCATCATTTCTAAGCTTGCCAGTTTTTGAAGGTTGAAAATACTTTAACCAAGAAGTTTTGTGCTAACTCCCCTCAAGTTCCAATAAAAGTGGGTACTAATAAATTTAACCACCTCTTAGCTTTATCTCTTAAGAAAAAAAGAAAAAATTCTATGTCTAAAAACATTGTTTGACACTCCATCGTACATAATGTAACACATAGTTCTAGAAAACTTGCTAAGTGTAGGTTTTGAACCTCAAATGGTGTTCCCCCAAACTAATTATTTTGTACCATTTGTATAATAGTAGGTTTAAGTTCAAATGAGTTAGTAGCTACAATGGGTGTTTGTATGCTTCAGTGAATTGCATCTATTGTAGGGTTTCCATAGTCCGTTAATGGTCTTTGTAAATTATGATGTTCATTTTCAGCAGTTTGGTTATTAAGGCTATTTTGTGATATGTTCGCCATTTCTTGAGAATTATGATGTTCTTTTCATTTTCAATTTTTTTCTATTGGTTCATTCTAACTCATAATCACAGGGCACTAAACCTTCAGATCCTTCACTATGCATGAAAAACTCTTTCTCAATACATATATAAAAGAAAGTTGATACAATACTAATAAACAAAGAACACTTATCTAAAACTCTTTCTCAAAGAAAATCCCTTATAGCCTCTTCTAAGAAATGTAGGAAGAAGAAATCTCTCACTTTTCTTAATCTCACCATAAAACTCTAAATTATAAGAACAATAGACTCTAAATGGTTGTGGAAAAAATAATGGAAGAAATTGTGATGCGTAGAAGGTTGAATTGTGGTGATGAGATGTCAGCAAGAGTCAATTTTCTAATTAATTTTCACCCCAAATAAAGCCTAGATTCGGTTCTCCAATAGGTGCCTCCAAAAACTCTTCAAGAAGCATCCAAATTCGTTGAATCTTCTAGAAATAGGGGCTGAACAGACATTGGCACCGTTAGCGCCCATTCTGGCGCCGTCGGCGCCAGTGTTCTACAATTTAATTTGATGCTCACTATCAAACGACGCCGTCAGTGCTGGACAAATTTCAGCCTCTTTTGCTTAAAGTGTTAAAATTCAACAATTTGCAAGAAAACATAAAAATACCTTCCATTAAAGTGCAATATCACCAAAAATGAGTATAAAATATGTGTCTAAAAATGCATATATTTTTGGTGTATCAAAGTCTAAAATTCCATCATTTCCCCTACAGTGGTGCAAAAACTTTACCTGACCAGCAATTACACAATTATTTTACATTCTGAATGATGACCCAAAACTTAACAAATTTTAAATTTATCGGCTAGTGCGCAAAATAAATATGTGATGAAAAGATAGTGGGAACTACTCAGACTTCATGAGAAAGATACAACAAAACACAAATTTTATATATAAAAGAAAGTTTTATTGGCACATCCATATTATCTCTTCATTTCACCATATCTCAGAGTAGAAAGAAAGATAAAGAAAACTGCAAACTTCATGAGAAAGATACAACAAAACACAAATTTCATATATAAAAGAAAGTTCATACAATTCCATGTTATCTCTTTATTTCACCATATCTTAGAGTAGGGAGAAAGATAGAGGAAACTACCCAATTATCTCTTCATTTCACCATATCTCAGAGTAGGGAGAAAGATAAAGGAATCTACTCAGACTTCATTAAGACACAACAAAACACAAATTTCATATATAAAAGAAAGTTCATACAACACTAATAAACAAAAAAAACTTATCTGAAACTCCTTCTCAAAGCAAATTCTTTGTAGGCTTTCTTTAGAAATGTAGGAAGAAGATATCTCTCACTTCTCTCCTTCCAACACTCTTACAGAAAGTTTCACACTAAATCTCACCACACAAACTCTAAACTATAAAAGAAAAATCACTAATGGACTCAAATATGATGGTGGAAGGAAGATAGATTATGAAGAATGACAAAAAATGGAGTGTTGAAGAATGTCTTAAAGCGAAAATGAGTCACTTTCATGATGAATTTCGGCCCCATATAAAGCCCAAGGTCGGTTCTACAAGAGGTGCCTCCAAAAACTCTTCAGAAGTTGTCAAAATACATCAAACCTTCTAGAAATGAGGGCTGAACCGCCTTTGGCGCCATTGATACTAGTTCTGGCATCGTCGGCGCTGAGTAAAAATTTCAGCTGTTCTGTTGTTTTGCGCCGTCGGTGCTGCCCTTGGCACGGTCGATGTTGAGCACTTCTTCAAAAACGTCATTTTGACTCCAAAATCCATCTTTTTTGCTTCCTTTTTTGTTTAAGTCCTAAAAATTAACAACCTGCAAGAAAACATAAAAATACCTTCCATTAAGGTGCAATATCACCAAAAATAAGTATAAATCTGGGTCTAAAAATACATATATTTTTGGTGTACCCCCAAACTTACATGTTACTTGTCCTCAAGTAACTCCTCTACTACATAAAAATATGACTTATGGTAAAGAATTTAACTTCTAGAGTTCCATATTTAAGTTCTCTAAACATAATAGTATAACTGAAGAAAAATTCAAAACAACTCCAGTAAATACTAAAGGTGCTAGGATATTCAGTAATTAAGTCTAAGATTTCAGATCCTCTATTGCTTTCAAGAAAAAATGCATTTTGTCATATTAAAGTCACTTAGAAAATTCATATGAAAAAGCACTTCAAAAACTTTACTAATCATTAAGCTACTATTCAAATAAAAAGTTTACAAAATGTGTCCAAGTCTTTTTTCTTAAGTTAATTCAAGTGAAGCCAATTTTTAATTAGGCATATCCTCAAGCTTCTCCCCAGATCTTTTTTTTTTCTTTTCTTTTCAGGATCATTGTTAATCCATTTTTCTTTTCTTTGTTCTTCTATTTTTTCTTTTTTTTTGTATGTGAGGATTACTATATCTGGATAGCCTTTAATGATTTTGAACTTTACTATTCTCTTCTTAAAGTTTAAAACTTTTTACATTTCTTCACTTACAAATTTATATTAACTTAAAAATTACATAAAGTTTAATTCTTTCTTTTTACATGAATCATTTAAGATTTTTAATACTTCAAAAATACAAATTTCTTTACTTAAAAACAAGAAACATAGTCTTATTTTTTTTTACCAAATATCTTAGTCTCTAGAATTAACCTTTATTATTGAAAATTCTTTACTTAAATTTACTATATATTTAGAAACATAAATATAGTTATCCAAAGTTAACCCTTAATACCAAAGGTCATGTTAAATTTAAAATTTTTGAAAATATAGTTAAGTGAGGACAAATAAAATTAAGTTCTCTCTTT
>JXCR01145532.1:15646-29545 GCA_002079205.1 Phalaenopsis hybrid cultivar | reverse complement strand
CCCCCCCAACTTAAATTTTTTTAAAAAGATTTACACGAAGATCTTTAAAAATAAAAGTGTGAAGAAAGCATTAAATACATAAAGAAAATTCATACCTGTTGAAGATTCAAATTTTTACAAATAAATACTGAAATACTGTAGGTGCTAATATGAAAAACTACAAGGCTTAAAACATTAAATTACACATAATATATATAAAATTTGCTGAGAAAGAGTTAATTACAATACATATAACAAAGTACTGAAACTAATAACAAAACTAAACTAAATACTAAAACTGAAAATAGTTTTACACATTACAGTTTCACATTACAACATAACAACAAAGTCTCAACAATATCACAAAATAAACAATATAATCACAAAGTACAACACAAACAAGTAAACAAACAAAAAGATCACCAGTCATCATCTTCTTCTTCATCAACATTTAACTTCTGCTACTGATATGGAGTATAAACAGGGTGAATAAGGAACTGTGTTGTATGATCATCTCTCAGTTATTTCACTAAAGAATCATCATAAGCAACATCATATTCGAACTTTTGGTGAATCAGATCATCTGTATGAGCATTTTTGGCCTCCATGTTCTACATCCTATGATCCATCCTCAAAATCTCTCCCTACTGATCATCATCTGGTCCAATAACTACCTGTTACTGCGGTCACTTGAAGTAGGCTCACTAAAAGTAGAGGTCCTAGAAGTAGAAGGAATATCCCTGACCTTACTTCCAGATCTCCGATCAACATGGGACACATAAGTCTTAATGTTTGCAGGCCCAATCAATCTCTGAGGCTCAATTCTCTCCTCGTTAGGTCTGAAATCAACTCCTGCATGCTCACAAAGTGTATAAATGAGAGCAGAGTGTGCCAATCCACAAGTGGTATCTCCTAAAGCAATAGATTGAGTGTTCATATAAACGATAAAGCCTACATTTATATCCATCACTTGCTAAATACAGTAGTTCAGGATGGCTCTATCCTTGGTCACTTCATTATGATGGTTTGTTGGAATCATCCTCCCAGAAATAAAATAATGCCAAACCTTAGATACTACATTTAACATAGAAAAGAGAAAGTTGACTTTAACTCCATTCTTTACTTTCCAAGCCCCTTTCTCACCAGTCAGAAAAGAAATAACCTCATCTAAGACCTCATTTATGACAGAGAATAAATAATACTGGCATCTATAAACATCTTCTAATTGATAAAATTCATTTATTTTTTCTTGGAGTACACTCCACCCTTTTTCCTCGAATAAAAACAAAATCATCAAAAGCCTCCAGAAAGTTGGCATAAAATTCCATAACTATCCTAGCTATCGCATCGACAGTAAAATAATAGAAGTTTTCCCACTATCAAGTGATAATCAATCGTTCAACTTCTCCTCCTAGATTTTTGAATTCTCGATCCGGAATCACTTTCTTATTTTCTTGAAGACTATGAAATCGAGCACTAGCTTTAAAGCTAACAAACTTTTGCTCATCATATTCTATTTTTCTTTTACTTAATCTAGGTGTCATAGGAAATCTAGAAAAAATTGATTAAAATCTGAATAAATTCCAAAATTCCAAAAATCAAAATGTAAATCACTTAATTTTAAAGCCACTAAGTAAAAGTTTTTCACCAAAGCATTTTCTCAAAATCTCTAAAAAAAAACTTTTGGATCTAGGCAATGTGAGAAAAATCTTTGGTGAAAATAAAAAATTTTTAGATTAAAGTGTAGCTCTTAACTAGAGAAAATAAAACCCGAAGTTCCTTTGCCTTTAAATCATCTTAAATCCGCCCAAAATCAAGCCCTAAGTGTGAAAATTGAAGGTTGAAGGTGACTTTAAGGGTAAAAATGGAGGTTTTGCTGTGAAAATCACAAATTAAAGGGATTATTAATACTCTCGGGTTGCCAGCACTGGCGGATCAATAGGTTTTTCCATTTGAATACAATAGTTTAAAATAACACTTTCCTGGGTGACTCTACTAATCTTCACAGTAGGGAGTAATTTTGCACAAATAAGGAAATGACATTGCTTGAAATTAGATTAAGTGATGAAGCAGGAAAACTAATATATCCTTCATCTCGTACTTCTCACATATCACTTTCATTCATCAGAAAATTATAAACATCTTGCATCAAATCTCGCTTAGGAATGAAATTTGTATAATGACAGATTAGAACATTTTATATCATATACAATTCATTAATCCTCGCAGGAGTAAATGATATAGCCTTACCTCGTACGAAGACAACTCCTTGGGTAATTCTATGTAGATTTGCATAGAACTCCTTCACTACAGGCGGTAGTGTAACACAGAACTTCCCATCGCCTTTGCAAAATGATCTTATCAACTGGAGCACTTGGATTGATCAATCCATGATTAACAAATCATCTTTCCTTAATCAATCTCTTCTTCGTAATAACTTTATCTCATAATCTCTGCGCGTCAAAACTAATAAACTTTCTTTAATTGAAAACTCCATACCTTGAAGTATTTCTGGAATTGGAAGCCATGGAATCCAAAAATAGAAGTTTCTAGGCATCATAGGAAGTTTTTGGGACTTTAAAAACACCTCCTGACGGTTATTATGGAGCAAAATCCCGTCAAAGTATGCCAAAAGTCGTCTGAAATGTCAAACCACTCTCGGCGCTATCGGCGCTCCTGATTGGCGCTGCCGGCACTGAGGTCCATCTCCTTGGGCACAGTCGGCGCCCAGTCTGGTGCTGTCGGCGCCAGTGGCCAAAATTTTGCGACTTTCATTTTTCATTCAATTTAATTCCAACTTTTTCTCCAATACCAGTATTTGAATTAATTTATAATAAATGCAATTGTGTAGGATTATTATCTACTAATACATAAGGCACTTATCAAACAAAATAGTAACACATAGACATATATGTATGGGTTGCCTCTCACAACGCGCTTGGTTTAACGTCGTCAGCTTAACACACCATTTGTTTAGTTAGGTTGACTTAACATTAAAAATTATTTTAATTAAAAATTTAGAAACACTCTGAGCTTCACATCTAGGCACATCAATAGCTTCAATCCACTTAGACATATAATCAACAACAAGTAAAATATATAAATTTCTAAATGAAGGCATAAATGGTCCCATAAAGTCTAATCCCCACACATAAAAAATTTCAACTTCTAATATTAATTTAGAGCTATTTCATTTCTTCTGGAAATATTTCCTACTCGTTGACATCTATCACATGTTTTAATATATTCATTAACATCTTTAAAAATAGTAGGCCAATAAAATCTAGCTTGCAAAACTTTATATGCAGTTCTATTTATTCTAAAATGTCCTCTAAATTTAGAATCATGGCATCCTTTAATTATCTGTTGAGTTTCAATATAAGACACACATCTTCTAATAATTAAATCTTTACATTGTTTATATAAATATGGGTCATCTAAAAAATAGTCTTTTAAATCATATATAAATTTCTTTAATTGTGTATTTTTCGTATCAGGTGGTAAAATATCACTTAAGATATAATTCACTATATCAGCATACCACGGTACATCCATTTTATTAATACTATATAGCTGTTTATCAGGGAAATTTTCTAAAATTTCATTTGCAAAATTAGTTAATATTTCTATTTCTATCCTAGACAAATGATCAACTATTTGATTATCATTTTTCTTTCTATCAATCACAATAAAATCAAAATTTTGCAATAGAAGTATCCATCTAATTAATCTTGGTTTAGCTTACTTGTTTTGCATTAAGTATTTAATAGCAGAATGATCTGTATGCACTATACATTTAGTTCCAACTAAATAAGGTCTAAATTTATCAAAGGCATAAACAAGAGCTAATAACTCTCTTTCAGTGGCAGTATAATTAATTTGAGCATCATTTAGAGTCTTACTAACATAATATTTAACTTTAAAAACTTTGTCGTGCCTTTGTCCTAATACAACCTCAATAGCATGATCACTAGCATCACACATAATTTCAAATGATTTTTCCCAGTCAGGTGGTACTGTTATAGGCGCAGTGACTAATTTTTTCTTTAATAATTCAAATGCTTTTATACATTCCTCGTCAAAATCAAATTTATTATTTTTTTCTAAAAGTTGGCATAACAACTTAGTTATTTTTGAAAATTTTTTTATCTAGCGCCTGTAAAAACCAGCATGTCCTAGAAAACTTCTGTCGGCATTATTTTTGGTTGGAGGAGTTGCCCGTAAGAAGTTGTCGATCACCTGAATTGAAATCCCATTGCCTATTTTGGAAGGATGTTTTAATTTACATATAGATTCAAGTTTAGAAAAATATGAAATCAAACTGACCCCATTTTTTCATAGTTTAAATGAAAGAGCACTATACCTCAAACCCTATATCTATTCTGAAAGATAAACACATGACTTGAGGATGAGACTCGATCAAATAAACTAAGAAATATATGACATCCGCTTGGTCAGTGAAACTGTTTTATTTGCCGACAAGTTCTCTTATTTAACACAAAGAAGTAAATAGGGTTTATATTAAGTTGGGTTTGAACAAGCTTCCTATAAGGGCAAGCCCCTATAATTAATTACTTCTTAGATAACTGAAGTCACCTAAGAAAACTCTCGATTAAAATTATAAAATATTATCTTCAAGGAGTTCAAAAGGATAGGAATTTTCAAGGAAATCGAACAAAGAGTTGTGACATGGGATTGGATCAGATTTGAAGCATTTATTGTGGAATCCAAAGGAGGAAGAGCTAGGGGATGTCATGGATCTGGAGGTGACTTCCCAGTCTATCCCATGGTTTGACTTCAGTTTTGAGGAGAAACTTATTTGAGTGTTTCATCCTACTAATTTTATTAGTTAGGGCTTGCATTCGTGTGAAACATCCACATGAATAGCCTGAATGATGAGAGAATTTAGGTCATGAAAAACGACAACCTTGAAATCCTAAAACGAGTTAGGGCTTATATTGTGTAGCAGAGCAATACAAATGCCTAAAGATGAGGTGAGGATTTATGTTGCATGAGAAAACTATCTCCAAGCTCCTTGCTATGAAGAGTTTAAGTTTTCTAATGTGTTAGGTTGTGGTGTTAAATCAGATGACCCTATGGTTATAGTTCTTTAAAATTTTATTGGGGCATGTTAAAGTTGATTAGAGCGAAACCGGTTAGGATCCCATAGTTCCCTCATTCCGGTACCACTATTTTCTATTGGATTCACTTAGTCCAAATGAATTAACTAAAATTAACTTAATGAGTTCCATACT
Organism: Phalaenopsis hybrid cultivar; assembly: GCA_002079205.1. Classification (NCBI taxonomy): domain Eukaryota; kingdom Viridiplantae; phylum Streptophyta; class Magnoliopsida; order Asparagales; family Orchidaceae; genus Phalaenopsis; species Phalaenopsis hybrid cultivar. Next base: position 24,311 of record JXCR01145532.1, on the reverse strand, counting down.
TTCATTTAGACCATGGGAAGCCTTGTTAGCAACAATAGGTTACCTCCTCTGAGGGGTTCCTGATCATCCGATAGAGACGTCTTAATTTAGTTGTAGTTATTGTTTTTGTGATGTTTGTGATTAAATTTTGAGTTATTTTATATTTTGAATGTTGTGGAGGTGATTTTTATCTTGGTTGATTTTAATTTTGGTTTTGGGTTTTGGTTTTGTGGCTATCCTACCAGTTTTAGATTTCATGCAGGGTGACATTGTTGTTTAACGTGCAAGTTTTATAAAAATATACTGCGGAAAGTATAAGAAAAGACGGTACTGTAAACTGTAGAAAAAAGCATACCTAGCGAGCCTTCTCATTCCAACACCTTTGTCTGAGGGGGGAGGCCTTAATCATATGATTGTGGTATCTTTGATTGGTCCCAACAAACCTCAAGATGAAGCCTTATGCCCTGGTAAATGTTCTAGGTATGAATTTGACCAAGCTCGATTTCAGGTGTTGATTGAAGTCTATACTAAAGTTTGTTTGAGAGGGGGAATTTGTGAGGAATCAACTTCTTTTACTGTGGAGAAGATGTGTGCACAGTTAATTGAAGTTTGACTTAATAAGGAGGTGTGGAGAGATCTGTTTTAGTTTTTGGCAAAAATTCAAGCTCAAAATTGAGCTTCCACAGTGAAGCTCAGCGGGGAAAAATGGTTGGCTTGAACTGAAGAGGTCTTAAGGAGTCTCTGAGGACAGTTTGGCAGAGTTTCCTTAAGAAAATTTTAGCTCTCCTTTTTTGGCCATGGTTGTGACGTTTAAATAAAATTGGCTTAGGGTGGCTGTCATGGCCTCTATTTGGGTGCAATTTGAAGCTTAGGTGGAGGGCAGAGAAGCTCTAAAGGTTAATTAGGGTGAGGTATCCTATAGGTTTGAATTGGGTTTAAAGTTTTGGGGGTGGCTCATGGTTTTAGTGTTTTCCAGCCACTAGGCCGGCTGACAAGGCCAAGGGAGGAGGCCAGGAAGTCAGATGAGCCAGGGGGACGCTTAATTATGATTTACACACAAGGGTTAGTGATGATGAGGGAGATTTTGCAAGTTGGGTCCAAAAATGGATTAAAATCCATTAATTTGGGAATCCATTGGTCCATGGCATGCTTTAGTGGGTTTTTCATGGTTTATCCTGGTTCTTAGGAGGCGTTTGGTGGCTGTGGAGTCATAAAGTTGGTGGCTTTAAAGTGGCTAGGCTAATTTTCATGCATGGGTCCAATATGGGTCCAAATGACCAAAGCTTAGGTTTGGGTTAGGCTAGCCATGATTTTGAGCCCAATTGATTGATCAACATTGTGTAGATGATTTTAATGAACATTATTGGTGAAAGATTGAAGTAATTTTGAGTTCAATTGGAAGCTCAATTTGAAGGATTTTGAGATTTTGGTCAATTTGGGCATCTTGGACTAGACTTATGCTTATGTTAAGCTAGGCTTAGAATTTAGCTCAATTAAATGGTCCAAATGATCAAGGGAGATGCAACAAATTTTTTTCATGAAGGAATGGGGTAGAAATTTTGGGGCTAAGGCAATCAATTTTGTGGAATTTAGAGACAAGGCCAATTTAGGGCAAAATTGGGGACTTTTTGGATTTGGGTTGAAATTAAATGAAATTGAGGCTTCACCAAGGCTAATTGATGGTTAATTTGGATTTTTATGAGAGTTATGAAGAGTTTAGGATTCAAATTGAGATCAATGGAGTAGGCCATGGGGTTCAATTTGGTGGAACCAAGCCATAAGGCCAAAGTTGGGGTTTTAACTTAGATCAAAATTTGGCTCAAAGAATGGGCTAATTGAGCTTGGATTTGGTTTATATTGGTCATATAAAAGGTGAATTTGAGTTTAAAATTGAAATTGGAGGAAATTGGGACCAAATTGATGGACATTTGAAGTAAATTTAGAGAAATTGAGCCTTTAAAGGCAATTTGAGGGTTTTGATCAAAATGGTCAAATTGGGTCTTTTGGTAGTTAAGAAAAATGAAATTGGGAATATTTGGAAGGTTTAGGGAAATTTTGGGATTTTTTGAAATTTTTGAAATTTTGGGCTAAGGATGGGCATTTTGGCAATTTGGCAATTTTTTTGTGATTTTGGGTAATTTGGAAGCTTACAAAGGGTTTGAAATGATTTTTTGATAAAATTTGGGTATTTCGTGTAAGTTTGAGAATTTTGGCCAAATTTAGGGTTTTAAGGGTACTTAGGTAATTTCAGAGAGTTTGGGAGAAAAAGGCCAAGTTGGATATTTTTGGTAGAATTGGGGTGCCAACCACCATAAATGAGCTATGGACCAATGGGAACCCCATTTGGGTCCTCTATGTACTGGTAAGCCTAGGGCGAGAGGGTTTAGGGTAACATCTACATGAGTCTCGCAAAGCATTAAGGGATCAAAGTTAAGAATTTTTGGGTTTGTATTTGTGAGTGATTGTGAGTGAGATGAGTGTAAGTAAGTGCCTTAGCTCTAGACAAACACCCAGGGTCAACCCTAAAGTCAAATAGTCCATAGGAATTCTCCTTGAGCTCCCTCATAATAACCACACCTACTAAGTGCTAGAGGTTAGGACCACTATGTGGAACTTCAATTTGAGTAAAAAAGAGTTTGGAATTTCTAATGGTGAGGGTTTCTTTAATGGTTTTACAGGAATAGATAATAGGAAAGTCCTATGGCTAGACCCTAGGATACTAAAGAGGAAGAACTAGACCTCAACCAAAAGTGAGGTCAACAAATGGACCCCAATAGGTGTGGTGTGCTGGGCAAGCACACATGGCGTATTTGCGTTGACCGACGAGATCAACACAACCAATATAAACTCCTAAGTCAATAGAACTGGAAGGAGATGTAGAATTGTGTGTGTGATTTGTTTTCATTGGGGAATTAACAGATGAATATTTGATCGAAGTCAAGAGGTAAGAACTCTTGCTAGGGATTGGAGAGTTAGTGTTGAGTTATTTGATTTTGGTTGTTCATAAAGGATGGGGATCAGTATGTAAGTGCTGACCCCAAAGTGGGAATTGAAGTTTAGGTATTAATTTCAGAAGAGGGTCGGAAGTTAGAGGCCGACCTCGAAAGAAGAGAGGAATTAGAAGTTAAGGATTGGTTCTAAAATGAGAATTGATAGTTAAGGATCAATCTCAAGACCCGACCGACCTCAAAAAGAAGTGAATCAGAAATTAGAGATTGATTCTAAAATGAGAATTGAAAGTTAAAGATCAATCTCAAATGGGATTCATTAGTTAAGGACCGATCTCGAAAGAAGTGAATCAGAAGTTAAGGACTGATTCTAAAATGAGAATTGAAAGTTAATGATCAATATCAAAAGAGAGTCAGAAGTTAAGGACAAACCTCTAAAGAAGTGAATCAGAAGTTAAGGACTGATTCTAAAATGAGAATTGAAAGTTAATGATCAAACTTGAAAGAGAGTCGGAAGTTAAGGACCGACCTAGAAAGGAAAGGAATCATAAGTTAAGGACTGATTCTAAAAAGAGAATTGAAAGTTACTGATCAATCTCAAAAGAGAGTCAGAAGTTAAGGACCGACCTTAAAATGAAAGGAATCTGAAGTTAAGGACTGATTCTAAAATGAGAATTAAAAGTTATGGAGCAATCTCAAGAGGGAGTAGGAAGTTAAGGACCGACCTCAAAAGAAGTGAATCAGAAGTTAAGGACTGATTCTAAAATGAGAATTGAAAGTTAATGATCAATCTCAAAAGAGAGTTGGAAGTTAAGGACCGACCTCGAAATAAGTGAATCAGAAGTCAAGGACTGATTCTAGTATGAGAATTGAAAGTTAATGATCAATTTCAAAAGAGAGTCAGAAGTTAAGGGCTTACCTCGAAAGGAAAGGAATTTGAAGTTAAGTACTGATTCCAAAATGAGAATTGAAAGTTAATGATCAATTTCAAAAGAGAGTCGGAAGTTAAGAACCGACCTCAAAAGGAAAGGAATCTGAAGTTAAAGAATGATTCCAAAATGAGAATTAAAAGTTAATGATCAATCTCAAAAGAGAGTTAGAAGTTAAGTAACGACCTCAAAAAGAGTGAATTAGAAGTTAAGGACTAACTCTAAAATGAGAATCAAAAGTTAATGATCATTCTCAAAAGTGAGTCAGAAGTTAAGGACCGAACTTGAAAAGAGTGAATCAGAAGTTAAGGACTGATTCTAAAATGAGAATTGAAAGTTAATGATCAATCTCAAGAGAGAGTTGAAAGTTAAGGACTGACCTCGAAAAGAGTGAATATGAAGTTAAGGACTGATTCTAAAATGAGAATTGAAAGTTAATGATCAATCTCAAAAGAGAGTCGGAAGTTAAGGACTAACCTCGAAAAGAAAGGAATCAGAAGTTAAGGACTGCTTCCAAAATGAGAATTGAAAGTTAATTATCAATCTTGAACAAGAGTCGGAAGTTAAGGACTGATTCCAAAATGAGAATTGGTGGTGTTGAATCCAAAGATACATGTCCCGTGAAAAGGTTGCATTGTTGAAGAAGATTTGTGAAATTTTTGTGAGGTTTTATGCAAACGTGAAATTCCGCAGGTAAGTTAAGAGAATTGGTGCAACAAAGATAGTTGGGCAGCTCAAGCAAAGAGCAAGAAACAAAAAGGCATTTGACAAAAAGACAAATTTCTGAAAGAAACTTCATTAATCTGTTCCAATAAATGTTACAAATTGAATGTAGGCCAAAGCCTCCAAAAGTACAATATGCTAACTGCATCAAAGTACATCCACAAATGTTCCATGCCAAGTATATATCATAAGCTGGGCATGTCTAATACATATCATATCTGCTGTAATGAAATGTAGCAAAATGGAATCAACCCTCTAAATGTTTGTTCCTATTGTGACAAGCTTCTCATCGAGCAGACCTTCTAAGCCATGCTCCAGAATAAGAGTTCCCTTTGCATGTACTTAGAGGTACGACCCTCTCATAGCTCGTATGGTAGCAGTTCCTCCAATTCTGGATCTGGTTGACATCCATATGGCATTTTACTGTTTTCCATTTTTCGAAAGGTTACAGACACCCTACGGTGTTGCACCCCTAGAATACAGTGTTTGGCGACGTCAGCCCCATTTTCTTAAGGACTAACACTGAACCAACAGGCAACAGAATTTCTACAGCTCCTTTGTATTCATCAAGAACAATGATATCAATTTCTTTTCCAAATAGAATGTTGCTTTTACTCAGGAATGAAACCGTGCAGAAAGGTCTCACAAAGTCATGATGATCAATGTGCGGAGGTATGCAGGCTCATTAATCGTATATGTTGATGATGCAACTGTTAGGGATGTAGTTAGCTGATAGTATACTCCATTTGACCATTCCTTGGATCCACCTGATCGTGTCTGAGAATCCCTGGAGGATTTACTTGTCTATCGTTGGTGAAGTTGTAGCAACAGCCACATTGGATAGTGATCTTCCCCTTTCCTTGCATCCACTTTTTTTTTGGCTCGGAATAGGTTCATTCCATAAGTAGGCCTGGTCGACCTCTATCTCTCAGGTCAAAAATACAGTCGAGAATGTTTCACTCATCACTTTCTGAGAAGACCCTAGTGTATAATTCTAAACTTACCAATATGTTGATAAACCTCGCTTGCACTTCATCTTATAATTTAAAAATTCTTTTATTCACTTTACTCATCTTATAGTACTCTATCGTACTGAGAATTGGCGGCAGTCGAGGATATTCCCTCATTTCAACGTCGGCGGGAACCCAAGCTGGTGCTGATTATGGCATTAATGGAATGTGTGACTCGGATCCAAAGGGATATATGGCCCTGGACTCCACGGGATATATTGATCTGTTCCCAGTGGAACATACGACTCCCTCATCAGACAATCAGCAGTCTGAGACCCATCATCAGTAGATGTGTGATCTGACTTTTTGTTGAGATTGATTGTGTAAAGTTTAAATAAATATAATCATATAAAATTCAGATTCTACGCAAGTATACATGTCATTATCAAGTAATAACGGGCTTTCTATTTAAGCCCCAAATATCGATCCTGCGGGGAAGGTTTAAATTAAAAATGATAATTTGCTAGGAAATTCATAGAAAGTCAATTGAAATCACTATCACTAGCTTTAATTGTTGAGATGTAATCCAAATTAAAATTCTAAACTATTACCAGATCAAATATGCAAAATTTAAAACAGTAAATACTAATGTATTAACTATGTTTATGTAACAGAGATTCTTATGTGAAAAAGCATCAAATAGTAAATACTAATTTATTAACTATGTTTATGTAACGAAGATTCTTATGTGAAAAAGCATCCGCTTCACACTACAACAAGCTATGGTAAAATGAGATGAGATAAATGTTCATAATATGTATTGTGCCAAATAAATAGAAAATCATTGGCTAATCTCAGTGTTTAGTCTCTAAATCCGTGGCTAGGCTAGGAGGATACCGGATCCCACTCTAGAGCTCCCACTTCCCTTCACCTGAAGTCTAGCTCTCGCTTCAATTTCTAAACATTAAGATTGAATTGAAGATGTTAGTCTGTCACCCTAAAGGTTCTCCAATTCTACACCCAACAAAGAATATTTTACTATTGATTTGCACTTAATTCCATAAACGATGTTCTCCTTTATGGAATCAAATGTGATCCTTACTCTGTTTTAGAACTCATAGTCCATTTCCCGGATCATATGTTTCATAACACATTTTAACAATTCATTTAGCGAAAATGAAAAGTAAATTAAGTTCGGAGTTGAAAAATCATCACAATTTATTTTACAATTTAATATTGGCACATTCATATTTACTCTTCATTTCATCATGTCTCAGAGTAGGGAGAAAGATAGAGGGAATAACTCAGACTTCATGAGAATGAGAACAAAACAAAAATTTCATGTATAAAAGAAAATTCATACAACACTGATAAACAAACAATACTTATTTGAAAACTTTTTCTCAAAGTAAATCCTTTGTATCATTTTCTTAGAAATGCAGGAAGAAGATATCTCTTATTTTTCTCCTTCTCCAACACTCTTACAGAAAGTTTCACACTAAATCTCTCCACAAAAGCTCTAAACTATGAAAATAAAATCATTAATTGATTCCATTATGGAAGTGGAATGGAATGATGTGGTGCAAAAAATGAAAATAAAGGAGTGAAAAATGTAGAGGAGCATTTTTTCTGATGAAATTCGGCCCCAAATAGAGCCCAAGATCGGATCTCCAAGAGGTGCCTCCAAAAAATCTTTAAAAAATTGTCCAAATACATCAAACTTTCATGAAATGGGGTCCGCACCGCCTTTGGCGTCATCGGTGCTGGTCTGGTGCCCTCGACGTTGAGTAAAAAATCTCTATGTTATTTTATTTTGCGTCGTAGACACTACCCTCGGTGCTGCCGGTGCTGAGCATTTCCTTAAAAATGTCATTTTGACTCCAAATTTCATCATTTTTGCTTTCTTTTTTCTTTAAGTCCTAAAATCAACAACCTGCAAGAAAACATCAAAATACCTTCCATTAAAGTGTAATGTCATAAAAAATAGGTATAAAATATGGGTCTAAAAATGCAAATATTTTTGGTGTATCAAAATCCCCCAAACTTACATGTTACTTGTCCTTAGGTAACTCCTTTACGACATAAAAAAAATGACTTATGATAAAGACCTTAACTTTTAGACTTCCATATTTTAGTTTTCCAAATATAATAGTATAACTTATGAAAAATTCAAAACAACTTCAGTTAATATTAAAGGTGTAAAGATATTCAATAATTAAGTCTAAGGTTTCTGATCCTCTATTTCTTTAAAAAAAAATTGCAATTTGTTATATTAAAGTCACTTAGTAAATTCATATAAAAAATAACTTCCTAAAACTTTATTAATAATTAAGTTTTATTCAAATCAAAAGTTTAGAAAATGTGTTCAAGTCTTTTTCCTTAAGTTGATTCAAGTGAAGCCAATTTTTAATTATGCATCTCCTCACGCTTCTCCCCATATTTTTTCTTTCTTATTCTTTTCTTTTCAGGATCATTTTTAATCCCCTTTTTATTTTCTCTCTTTCTTTTCTTCTCTTTTTTTATATGTCACGATTACTATATCTGGATAGCCTTTAATAATTTGAACTTCACTATCCTCTTCTTAAAGTTAAAAACAGGAGGATTACTATATCTGGATAGCCTTTAATGATTTTGAAATTCACTATCCTCTTCATAAAGTTAAAAACTTATTACATTTTCTTCACTTAACAAATTTATATTAACTTAAAGATTTCATAAAGTTTAATTATTTTCTTTTTATATGAATATTTTAAGATTTTTAATACTTCAAAAACACAAATTTCGNCAATATTCACTGAGCATCAGGATATTCAGGATGAATTATTAAGCAACATAATAAAGTTTAAATGGACTCAAGTCTTTTACCAAACATTAAGAAGGTTGCATGGACCTGCTCCCTACTCTTAAACTGGTAAATACCTTAGGGATCCATAAAACTTAATATGTTTTACTTAATAATACTATCCTTAAAATTTAAGGACCCCCAATACACAACATAGAGTTAGGAAGGTTTCCAAAACTTTACTTTTCCAGCTCTATATACATAAATGCTCTGACATGCATTTTGAGTTTCAGGTGGTGGAACGAGAAGACTCGCCAGATACACTTTTATAGTTTACGGCATTTTATAATCTTT
>JXCR01145532.1:3644-14306 GCA_002079205.1 Phalaenopsis hybrid cultivar | reverse complement strand
GGTATAACTTTGGAAATCAATGATTTCACACCCTTATTTTATAATCAAAATGATTNATAACTTTTTTAGTTTATTTGATCGAATCTCACCCTCAACTCTTGTGTTCATCTTTCAGGATAGATACAAGATTTGAGATAAAGTGCTCTTTCATTTAAACTATGAAAGTTATGGGATCAGTTTGACTTCATCTTTTTCAAAACTAAATTTTTTTAACTCCTTCCGAAGCGGGCAACGAGATTTCAATTCTGATGACCGACAGCTTCTTACGGGCAAACCGTACACCTCCGAAGCGGGCAACGAGATTTCAATTCTGATGACCGACAGCTTCTTACGGGCAAACCCTACTTCAATTCTGATGACCGACAGCTTCTTACGGGCAAACCCCACACCAAAAATAGTGCCGACAGTAATTAAGAAAATTTGGGGTAGTATTTCTGAGATAATTTGTTTTAGTAATGATTTTAAGACTTTTTAGACATGTTAGAATGCATATTTGGACGTTAAGTTGCTCGGTGTTAAAACAAGTACTAGCGCGTAAGCGCAAGTGTTAAAAACCATGTGCTAAAATGCAATTTCTAGAAGTTTTAACTTATATATATTTAGCTTAAACATGTCATGGCAGTTTTAGGATGTTCTTAAAAGTTATTGGAAGGATTTAGGCCTATAAATAGAAGGGATTTGGGATGGAATTCCACCCAGAATCATTTGTAGCCCTAAAGTTTAAGAGAAATAGAGATTTGGAGCAATGTCTTCATGGGAGATGGATTTGAAGAAGAAAGAAGAGACAATGAGGAATAAATTCATTAGTTAGAGTGCACAAGAGATGTATAACGATTTTTTAGCCCTTAGTATCAAAGGAATAGCAAAAAAGATCAACAAAATTGAGGTTGACGTAACATCAATTGAGGTAAAGGTAAATGAAGTTAATACTCATATAGAGCATATTGGATGGAAATTAAAAATGCAATTTAGTCATACTAGTTATATAGATGAAGCCGATAAGGCGATGTATATGAAGTAGAAATGGATTGACGAAGATCGTATCAGAGCTCGTCATCACCGTCCGTTTTATCAACTATATATTCTAAATGCCCAAGGAGAGACTAATGAGAGACAAAAATTCATTATAAAAAATGCAGAATGGAATTAAATTCTATGCTAAGATTTTCTTGTTAAGATTTGTTTTATGTATTAGTGTTAAGTCTTGTTTTTAGTGTTTATGTGATTATGTATTTTATTGTGTAAGTTTGTTTAGTGTTTATATTTAGGAAAATTTTCTCATCCGAGACTCTTTGGAATGAGAATTATGTGTTGAATGTTGTTTGAATAGTTTGTGAAAGAATATAAGTGTTGGTTTGTGAAAATTTTGTGTTATTTTAGCCTCAAATCAAATTAGTTATATTGGAGAATTTTGAGAGAGAAGAGAGTTAAAGGAAAGGAAAATAATCATTTAAGTGTTATAAGTCCATTTAGGGGAGGTTTATTTAGGCTAATAGTGCAGTTTATTTAAGTTCAAAAATATCAAAAATTGTTAACTGGCGCCTAAGTGCCACAACCGCAATTTGAGAGACAGGCGCCTAAACACTACATATCTGCACTTAAGCGTCGGTTCACAAAAACTGGTTCGTAAATAGTTAAAAGTGAAAATTAAACCCAAAAAATGCCATTTTCGCTCCCGCCATCATCTTCTTCCTTTCGAGTTCTTGGTTTTGAGTTTAGGGCAAACCTTTTCTTGGAAATTTCTTGGTGGATTTGAGCCAAATTTGCTAGATTTGGATTTCTTGAGGTAAGATCTTCACTTCTATGTAGAAATTTTATAGTTTCACCATGTATTTTGAGCACATTATGGAGGTACCCAAAATTTACTATCATGGTAAAAAACTTGAGAAAATTTATAGAAATTACATATAAAGTGTACTTTAAGCTTATAGGAGTTAAGTTTAGTAGATTAAACTTGATCTTTGAAATTATTGTGGAATTTTGGGAAATTTGTAGAATGGCTCTAAGAGTGAAGAGGGGTAAGAGAAAGACCCACTTTGATTTGAGCAAGTTTGTTAGTTCAAATTTTGATTTCTATAGCGTGGCAGTTCTATGCAAACCTCCTTGAGGCGAAAGAGGATCGAGTGATGGTCAGAGGCAAATTGGTACCTTTTTCACAGAAGGTAATCAACATGTTCTACCATTTACCGCCGAATACTCTATGTTTTTATGCAAACTATAGTCATACTGAGATGAAACTAGATGAGATTATATCAGTTTTAATTGTTGGAAGGGTACTCTAAAAATTTATAAATGAGAGGAGAGTCAACTTTTCCACTTCAAAATTAAGTGCACCATCAAAGGCGTGACACTACTTTCTTTCAGCTTGTCTATTAGCGGCAAATCTTCTTATTGAAGTTACGAGGGAACGAGCATCTTTAAATTATTGTATTCAATAGTGCAGGTCTATCAACATTGGAGCTTTGATTTATCAGACTATCATCATTTCTGCCACTACCGCTACTACTGCAGGTCTGGGATTTGCTTCCTTGATCTTTTCTTTGTGTGAGCAAGCAAGTGTTAGATATGATCACTAGGAAGAAGTACTGCTGCCTCTAAAACTGATTACAAGTGTGAATGTGTAATCATATTCTTAGCACTCTATTTTTTGTTGGAGAGGAGGATTTTCGAGAAGTTATGAAATGTCGACGTCTGCTACATCCACCTCCGCTGCTTTAATATCGAGACCATCTACCTCAAGAGCATCTACTTCTAGAGGTGAGTCTACTGAAACTCAGGATCAATTATTGTAGAGGATGATGAATAATATTAATTTTACCTCAGATAAGGTCCAAAATCTAGAGCATTTTGTAGATCTTAATGATGGATGTGTCAGAAGACAAAGTGATTATGAAGAAAAATTTCACTCGTCTTTGGAAAGCCTCATTAGGGGTAACCAAGGAGTGGAATTCCCTTCAAATCCAAAATATCATCATTATGAGCCTACAACTTTTTGTGATAGCGATGACACTAATGATGATGATGAGGAGAAAGGACTAAGGTTGTTTTATGTGTGTAATATGCGATGTACTTTGTGGTGTGAACTTGTTACATTTAAGTTTGTGTACTTGTTGAATTAAAGGATGTGTTAGACTTTTTGTTTAATCAATTTTGTAATGTTTATGTTTTCTTAGTATTATGCTTTAAATTCTAGGGTAGTAATTGTTGTTCTGTGTTATGTAATGTGTTTTAGTTAGCTAGGAATGAACTTATTTCTATGTCTTATGAAATTTGAAAATCTTGCAAGCTTTAATTTAAAACTTTAATTTTAAAAATTTTCTACCCTGTATTTTCTTTTATCTCGTTATAGTGTTTGTTTGCCTTTATGTCTATACCCACTACTTAGAAGTCTAATGAATTTCTATATGTTAAAAAGTAAGAAATTTGATCAAAAATTAATTTTACTCCTGTTTTTAGTTTTATACTTGTACAATTAGGGTACAAAATTCCTGTAAGCATGTTATTTTTATTTTTATTCCTGCTTATATATGTTTTGTTGCTAAACTATTTAATCTTGTTAAAAATTTAAGTTTGGGGGGGTGTGAAAAATATTTTCAAAACATGAATTTTATTTGTTCTCAAATGAGCTACAAGTGAATTTGATTTGAAAAGAAAAATGATCATGTATATGAAATTATATTAGGGAAGTAAAATTTTGATTATACAAATGAGTAAGAAAATTTAGTTAAAATTTTATAAGTGACATAGAAAAATTTAAAGTTAAAAGTTCTTAAATGTAGAAATGATAAATATAATGAAACTATGTTTAGTAGAAGAAACTATATTTTTGAAAATTTTAGAAATTTATACTTTTATTTTTATAGTTAAATTTCTTTTATTGAAATTAAATTTCAAAACTATTATTATGTTTTTAAGTAAAAGAAAATTATCAACTCTTTGCTTTAGGAAAGGAAGAGTGAAATTCAAAATCATTAAATGTCTATTCAGATATAGTAATCCTTTTCTGAAAAAGAAAAAGAAAAGAAAAAAAAGAAAAGAAAAAGAAAAAGAAAAAGAAAAAGAAAAAAAGGAAAGAAAAGAAAAAAAAGTTGAAAAAGGGAGGAGAAGCTTGAGGATTAGAGTCTAATCAAAACTTGGTTCCACATCTGATCTTTTTAAAGTATAAGAATTGAGCAACTCTTAAGCTTAAGGATATAATATAGTAAGTAAAATTATACTTAACAAAAATTTTTAATTGAAGGAAATAAAATGCCTAAGTTCTATATTTAGAAAATCTACAAGTATTTCTGAATTAGATAGGAACTCATATTTTTCATACTTCTTCGCTTTAAGTTGGTCTAATTCACTAGAATTTTTTCTAAATTAGACTACTAAATTTCTAGAACAAAATTTTAGAAACTTCTAAACAAACTCATATACATAATTATACTTATTTTGTTTTAAAGATTGAAAAATTACTTGAGGATAAGTAACATTTTAAGTTTGGGGGATTTTGATGCACCTAAAATATGTAGTGTTTTTAGACACATTTTTGTACCCATTTTTGAGATATTGCGCTTTAATGGAAGGTATTTGTGTGTTTTTCTTTCAGGTATAAGTAAAAAAAGTGAAAAATGCTAAAATGAAAGAAAAAGGATCAAATTTGGAGCAAAAATACAAAAAATGGTTCAAAAGTATTTTGGCGCCAAAGCGCCATAACCGGCGCTTAAGTGCTGGTGAAACAGAGAAGGCCACACCTAAGCGCCAGAGGCCTCGCGCTTAAGCGCCAGCGACAGTTACTTAATGGGTTAATTCTTTTTGACAAATTTTGAAGATACATTTGAGGAACCTATTGGCTAAAATGGGTGGTTATTACCACCAAGGACAAAAATATAATTAAAGGACTAGTGAAAGGAGGCATCCCTTGGTAAATACATCAAACCATGACACATTTTGAAGAGATACCAAGGCACCTCTTGGAAAATTATAAAAGAAGAAAGTTGAGACTTTTAAAGGAGTCTTGAAAAAGAGTCCTAAAGTGTTTTAAAAAGTTCTTGAAAAGTTCATGGAGAAGCTTTTGGAGAAAATTTCAGGCAGCACAAATTTATTTTTTCTTCTGTTTTTAGTTTTATTTTAAAAGTTAAGATTGTTATAAGAGAAAAGAGATTCAAAGGAACTTTAAAAGTTTGGTGAAGGATTTGAGATAAGTTTTTATCTTTGTTTTAAACTACTTTTGGTTTTAATCGAGACTTCTTGTTGGTTTGATAATGATTTCTACTTTTAAAGTAAACTGTGGTTTGCTTTCTCCATGGATTTTGAGTAGTTTTCTTGTCTTCTTAAAATGATAAGTAATTAAGTGTTGGATGGAAGTTGTGGAGAGTATTGATCTTTAAAGCTCTTTAAAATGATAAGTAATTAAAGTGTTGGATGGAAGTTGTGGAGAGTATTAATCTTTAAATTTGGAAGAAATTGTGATGATTTAATTCCATGCACTTCATTTACTTCTTAATCCGACCCATCTAGATGTTAAAATTTATTGTGAGAACATGTAAGAACTAGAGTGGTATTGTCTTAGTCGACAATTGAAAAGAGTCACATGAGATTGTATGAATGAGAATATAGTTCATATGATTGAGTGAAAATAAATAAAGAAATAATCTTTAAAGGGTGTAGAGTTAGAGGAATTTAGAGTGACAGGCTAAAGCCCCTAACTTGATTTATTATTTTAGGTTTTGATACTAGATATTAGCCCCCATGTGGAGGGAACCGAGGGAACTCTAGAGTGAGAGCTAGTATCTTCCTTGCCTAACCGGTCTTTAGAACTATTCAAACTTTAAATTATCCAATGTTTTTTATATTATCTATAGTAAAAGTAAAGAATATTATTGCTCATATTTGGCGTAATATAATTTGAATACTTCCACAACAAAATTGATATACTTATTACTGATTCATTATAAGGAGAAAGATATTTCGTATTCAGTGCTTTTCTTTTACATAAACTCAAGTTATCTTTATTAAGTTTTTATGTCATTTTCAAACATTAAAAATACCAAAAAGAGTTTAAATTTTATTCTTGTGATAAAAACTATAATTTAAGTATTTGTGTTTTTAAAGTAGAAAGTTTGTTACTTTAATTACCGCATGTTGTGAACAATCCTTATGGGTTCAATATTCAGGACTTAATCAAAAAGTTTTATATTACTTGATAATGATATGTATACTTGTGTAGTATCCTNTATAATTAAGTGAGGACAAATAAAATTAAGTTCTTTCTCTCTTTCTAAAAATGATTTTTCTTCTTCTCCCCCGCCCCCCTCCCCAACTTAAATTTTTAAAAGATTTTTACATGAAGAACTTTAAAAATGAAGGGTAAAATAAATCATTAAATACATTAAAAAAAATTATACCTGTTGGAGATTCTGATTTTTGAACATAAATTTTGAAAATAATGCAGGTGCTAAAACAAAACCTACAAGCTAAAAACATTAAATTGCACATAATAAATATAAAATTTGCTGGGAAAGAGCTAATCACAAAACAAAAAAAAGTGTTGAAAATAAGAATAAAACTAAACTAAATTCTAAAAAAGAAAACAGTTTTCCACATTACAGTTTCACATAACATAACAAACAAAGTCTAAACAGCATCACAACATAAACAATACAGTCACATTATACAAACACAAACAAACAAACAAAAAGATCATTAGTAAATATCATCTTCGTCTTCATCTACATCCAACTTCTGCTGCTGATATGGAGTAAACATTGGGTGAACAGGGAACTGAACTGAATGTTCTCCCCTCAGGTATCTAACTAAAGCGTCATCATAAGCAGCATCATACTCCAAATTTTGCCAAATCAAATCATCAGTGTGAGCATTTCCGGCTTCCATATTATGCATCCTATACTCCATCCTCAAAATATCTCCCTGTTGTATCATCATCTGAACCAAAATTTCTCTGTTGCTGGGTTCATTAGAAGTAGGTCCATGAGAGGTAGAAGGGATATCACTAGAAGTAGAAGGAATATCTATAGTCTTACTGCCAGATCTCCAGTCAACATGAGATTCATATGTCTTAATGTTTGCAGGCCTAATAGGTCTCTAAGGCTCAATCCTCTCCTCATCAGGTCTAAAATCAACTCCTGTTTGCTCACAAAGTGTGTAAATAAGAGTAGGGTGTGCCAATCCATCAGAAGTCTCTCCCAGAGTAATAGATCGAGTGTTCATCTAAATAATATAGGCCACATTTATGTCCATAACTTGTTGAATACAGTAGTTCAAGATGGCTCTATCTTTGGTCACCACACTATAATGGTTCGTCGGAATCATTCTTTCAAAAATAAAATAATGTCAGGCCTTAGATACTATATTTAAACTAGTAAGGGGAAAGTTAACTTTAACTCCATTTTTTATTTTCCAAGCCCCTTTCTCACTAGTCAGATAAGAAATAACTTCATTTAAAGCCTGATCTGTAAGAGAAAAATGAATGATACTGACATCTATACACATCTTCTACAGAATAAAACTCATTTATTTTCTTTGGAGTAAATTCTACCCTTTTTACACAAACAAATACATAATCATCAGAAGCTACAGGAAGGTTGGCATAAAATTCCATTATAATCCCAGCTATCGCATCAGCAGTAAAATAACAAAAGTTTTCCCTTTGCCGAGCAATAATGAAAAGTTCAACTTCTCCTCCTGGATTTTTAAAACCTCAGTCCTGAATTACATTCTTATTTTAAAAAATGCTATGAAATTGAGCACTAGCTCTAAAGCTAACAAATTTTTTGTTCGTCATATTCTACTTTCCTTTTGCTTGATCTAGGGGCCATAGGAAATCTAGAATATTTTTAAAAATCTGAATAAATTTTAAAATTCCAAAAATCAAAATGTAAAACATTTTAAACTTAAGATCACTATATAAGAGTTCATCACCAAAAGATTTTCTCAAAAATTTCTCAAAAAATTTTTTCATATTTTCGGATCCATGCAATATGAGATAAATCCTTGGTGAAAATAAAAAAATTTTGGTTTAAAGTGTAGCTCTTACCAAGAGAAGATGAAATCTGAAGTCTTTTAGCCTCTAAATCGCCTAAAATCAGACCACAATCAAGCCCTAGCCGCCCAAACTGAAGGTTGAAGATGACTTAAGCATAAAAATGGTGGCCACAGTAAAAATTGCAAATATTTAGGGGTTAAAATCTGTTGTCGGGTCGAGGGCACCGTCGGCGCCGATTCCAGCACTGTCGGCGCTGAAGGCCCAAAAATTTCATATTTTGATTTTTTTTATTTTCAATTCTCTATCTACTTACTCCAAAATTTTTAGTATTTTAAGCACAAATTTTTATTTAACAATAATTCACAAAACAAAACATTTCACCAACACAAATTTTCAAAAATAACAACAAAATAACTTTTAAATATGGAAGTACACTTTTTACAAACACATTTTTTAATTACACAATCACACATATTAAATAAAGTATATATAAATCAAGGTCGAAATTAAGCCACAACACTAAATGCTGTCACAAAACTATACACACAATCAAAGTTCAGAATTCTAAAGAAAAAAAAAAAAAAAACAAAAAAACAAACCAAACCAAATTAAATTCTCACAATTACACTAAATATATATAATATTCTAAAATAGATAGAGAATTAAAAGTCTTCAATTATTACGCATCTTCTTCAGTGTTTTCTCCTCCTCTGATATCTCTCATAGATTGGTAATGATCATATAAGTTGTAGAAGGATTGGTACGAGAATTGATCTGTCGAATTTTCTTCGATCCACCCATTTTCTTTAAACATCTGAATTAATCCTGCTTCAAAAGTTCCAGTGTAATCAAAATTTTCTTTCATTCTCCAATCTATGTGATCAAAAAGGTATTTAAGATCTCCTACCACGTTCATAATACTCTGAAGTTCTCTTTCAATTTTCTTCAATTTCTATTGGTTGGTATTAATGGAGTTGAAGCATGTGAAGATTGATCTATGATGGCTTCTAATACTTCATTTCCATTTTCACAATAAATCTCATCTATACGATTCATGGGCTCCCAAGGTAATAAAGTCTTTTCCCAACTTTCATATCGAACTTGGGCTTGACTGCAAATCAAAAAGATGGTAGATGGATGCCCAAGTCCATAAATTTGTCCATTAGTAAGGATACCCATAATAGATTTAAAAATAATAGACCTATCAATGGATTTTTTCATTTGAATGCAGTAATTTAAAATAGCACATTCCTTGGTGACTCTACTAATTTTCATAGTAGGGAGTAATTTTGCAGCAATAAAGAAATTCCATTTCTTCAAAATTGGATTAAGTAATGAAGTGGAGAAACTAACATATCCTTCATCTCGTATCTCCCACATATCACTTTCATCTATCATAAGATTATACACGTCTTGCATCAAATCTCATATAAGAATGAAATTTATATAATGACAGATTGGAATGTTATCTATCATATACAATACATTAATTCTTGCAGGAATAAATGGTACAACCTTACCTCATATGCATACAATACCTTGAGTAATTCCATGTAAGTTTGCATAAAAATCTTTCACCATAGGTATAAAAACCGCAGACATAGTGTAACACAAAACTTCTCAATGCCTTTGCAGAATGATTTTATCAATCAAACCAGTATGATTGATCACTCCATGATTAACAATTTCTCTTTCCTTGATCAATCTCCTCTTTGTAATAACTTTATCATATAATCGCTACGCGTCGAAACTAATAAACTTTCTTTTGTTGAAAAATCCATACCTCATAGTATTTCTAGAATTAGAAGCAATGAAATCCAAAAATAGGAAGTCACTAGGAGTCCAAGGATGTTTCTAGACCTTTTTATACTCGTCCTGGCGGTTATTATGAAGTGAAATAATGCCAAAACCCCTCAAAAGTATTCTAAAACCGTCCGACCACACTCGACGCTGTCGGCTCTCCCGATTGGTGTTGCCAGCGCTGATGTCCGTTATATAGGTCGTCGTCAGCGCTCATTCTGGCATCGTCGGCTTCAGTAGCCAAAATTGCGATTCTTATTTTTTTATTCAATTCGATTCTGAATTTTCCTCCAATGCTAATATTTGACTTAATTTATAATANTTTTCTCCAGGATCAAGTTTTTGGTACTATTGCAAAGTAAGGAAAGACAAGTGAAAAATATAATCAAATACATTGTTATACTATTGCATATAAACAATATGGATAAGGCAGCATTTCCAAGGCATCCTTAATCTTATCTAGATAGATCTCGATTACCCGATCATGAATAATGAATCCTAGAAAATTTTCAGATGTAACATTGATGGAACACTTTAAGAGATTCATCTTAAGATTTGATTGTCGTAATCATTCGAACACGATCCTCAAATCATACAGGCGGTCTATTTGTTGCTTTCTTTTGATAACTTAGCCATCCACGTAGTACTCCACCTATTTATGGATGAGGTCATCAAAGATCTTCATCATAGATCGTTGATAAGTTGGTTTGGCATTCTTCAACCCAAACCACATCACTTTGTTGCAAAAGATTTCGATCGATGTTCTAAAGGTTATAAGTGTTGTGTCTTCTGGAGCCATCTTAATCTGAATGTATCCTGATGATCCATCCATGTCGGCACTATTTTTGGTGTGGGGTTTTCCCGTAAGAAGCTGT
>JXCR01145531.1:388483-401775 GCA_002079205.1 Phalaenopsis hybrid cultivar | reverse complement strand
TTGGTTGTATGCTTTTTGCTGATGATATTCTTCTCGTGGATAAAACGAGAGAAAAAGCCCAGTAAAACTTAAATTATGAAGGTCTACATTGGAGTCTAAAGGCCTTCGTTTAAGTAGAACTAAAACTGAATACATGGAATATAATTTTAGTAGTAATAGCTCCAGTGACAGAAGTGTGACTTTGGGTGATCAAATTATTAAAAGGTGTGAACGATTTAGATATCTTGGGTCCGTTGTCCAAAGCGATGGTGATATAGATGGGGATGTTAATAGTAGAATTCAAGTTGGTTGGTTGAAGTGGAGGAATGCTTCGGGCCTTTTGTGTGATAGAAAAGTACCGCTAAAACTAAAAGGAAAATTTTATGAGACGGTGGTGAGACCTGCAATGCTCTATGGCGCTGAATGTTGGCCTTTAAAAGAGAAGCATAATAATAAGTTAAGTGTTGCCGAGATGAGAATGATTAGGTGGATGAGTGGCTTTACACTTAGAGACAAAATGCAGAATGAATATATTCGTGATAGGGTTGGTGTAGCTCCTGTGACAGACAAAATTAGAGAAAACCATCTTAGATGGTTTGGTCACGTTAAACGTCGACCATCTGATGATCCGATTAGGAGAGTAGATGTTTTTGATTCGACTTGTTTTAAGGAAGGCAGAGGTAGACCTAGGAAGACTTGGGCTTATTGTATTAAAAATGATCTTAATTTACTAGAAGTAAATGAAAATATGACGCAAACAGGACGCAATGGAGTAAAAGGATTCATGTGGCCGACCCCACGTAGTGGGATTAAGGCTTTGTTGTTGTTGAAGTTTATGCCTTGCATCCTACCAAAATTATAAGAGCAGAAACTCCAACAAATGTTCTTATAAAAGCGATACACATAGTTGACTTTAATGAATGATATTCACTGTCAAAATATTAGAAAACAAAAGTAAAAATTAAATTTAAAACCCGTAACTATTCCCTATCTTTGTTTTTAAAACTGTTTGCCCCCTTCTTCATTAGAAAAATCACTCTGCTTCCTCATGCACATGCAACTCGAACTGAACTCTCCACTCTCTGTTTGACAAGCCGACCGTCTTCTGCACGACTGAAACCCTCTTTGTTCTTCCTCAGTTCAAAAAACATTTTTGATTCCCTCTGTCACTCATCTTCTAGCATGGCATGAAGCCTCATGCTGCCTTTTCCATCACCTTCTTTCTCCAGGCCACACCCATCTTCTCTCTGTTCGAGCAATATAGTCACGACTAGAGGTAGTGAGGAAAGCAATGATAGAGTAGTAGTGTATGAAGACATCCGAAACTCTCATTTTTCTGTTCTTTTGTTCCATCTTCAATTTGAACCTTGCTGAAGCCCTCTTCATCCTTCCCAGCTCACTCTGACCCATCAAACACGCACGATGCCTCCCTTTCTTCATCTCACAACCCCAGCCACATAAGTCGCACATGTTTCTTGTTCAAACTACAAAATTGAATCATTGTTTTTCCTCTATTTCCTCGTTTGAACTGCAAGGCTAAACGTCTCCCTGCTTCCTCATTTCGTACATGTTAGAGCCACTCGACTTGCTGTCGCTTAGCCTATCAAAAGCTCCTTTTTGTTCTGTCACACTTGCCTCGCCTGCTCGAACCCAACTCTCCAACTCTCCTTCATTTTCTGCCCTAACTCACCAAGCTGNCCTAACTCACCAAGCTGAGAATTGTAATTGCTAAACCCTTTCTACACACACACACACACACACACACACACACACACAGATATATATATATATATATATATATATATATGAGAGAGAGGGGGGGGGGGGGGAGAGAGAGAGAATCTTGCATTGTAATCCGTGAGCCGGTCAATCTCTTTTCACTGTCATTGTTGTCGCCTCATAAGCAAAGGTATAATGCAGGAACACGGTGCTTGCATCATTTTTTATGCAGGTTAATCGAAGGCCTATATGCGTCTTATATATCAATGGGGAGATTTTTTATATCAGCACTGTCTGATGATTCTGACCAACACACCTTATAGATAATTGGGCAAGCCAGACAGTCCCGATGCAGCCCACTTAAGCGTTGAAAATGTTGGGAGGCTATTGAAATTTCAGGTGAATTTGAACTTTTAAATGATTATAAAATTTGAGCGATTTGGATTTGTAAATGATATTAAAATCTAAATTATTTGGCCTTTGAAGTGATATGAAAATAAAAATAAAGATAAATATAAACTGCTAATTAAAACTCAAAGTAATCATTCAAATTATAGTGTAAGTCCTTTCAAAAGAACAAAATTTGATTTACATAGGACATACAAAGGCTTATTAATAATTTTGATAGCCCACCAATTAATGTGATTAGATTTCTTTCTTACTTCAAATTTGATCATGCCAAAAAATGATCATATAAAAAATTGTCATAGTGCAAATGCATTTTTATATGATCCATTTAAATACATAAATTTGGGCTAATTAAGCACATGAATGTCATTTTTAAATGCCAAACAATTACAGATCAAATATCATATTATGCTTTGCTAGAATTTAAAATAATCTGTAATTGCTCCTTGTGAGTGCATCAAAGATAATGAAATTGTATCTTACACGCATACAAAATATTGTGTAATTGTATTCTGTAAAACACAAAAAAATCATGTGATTGCACTGCATAAGCATATCTGAATACATACACCTTAATAATATGACACTTATGCAATCAACTAAACTTGGATGAGTTCAAGAATTGAATTTGCATATCAAGATATTTTTCCACTACAATATATTATTTCAAAATATATATGTATAGTCCATCAAGATACATGTAAATCAACAAATCAGCTTACATGTGCTCTAACTAATATATAAAATAGTCAAATATTTGGTTCGAGCATGTTGCACGGGTTAACTTAAAATCATGTTTAAAAAATCATGTTTAAGAAACCCGCAAGGGCTCTAACAAATTGACTAAATACCTAGACTTAAATGGCCTGAGCATGGGTGCAAATGAGGATTTTCACTCAAATTGATTTCACTTTGAAAGATGTATAAATTTTTTTTAGTTAAAAAGTCTATATGCTTATCCTAAGGATATAAAATCTTTATTCTGAAACCAAATTCAAAATAAATAAAGTATGAATGCTCTCAAATGAGCCACCTTATCCAAATTGCAAGGTTGCAAGTCCCTATTTATCAGCCCGATCCTTCTCCTCTCCACCTCATAAAGACTGGAGTTGATAAGATAGACATTTAATAGATATTCAGGTGTCAAATTTAAAATAATTTTCAAGCAAAGTGTTTCAAATGTCCAAATCATCGATGATGGCTAAGTTGATAAATGATTTCAACCTAATGGGGTTTATTTTCAAAGTTAAGTTTTAAAATTTGTTTGATCAANCATAAGCAAAGGTATAATGCAGGAACACGGTGCTTGCATCATTTTTTATGCAGGTTAATCGAAGGCCTATATACGTCTTATATATCAATGGGGAGATTTTTTATATCAGCAGTGTCTCATGATTCTGACTAACACACCTTATAGATAATTGGGCAAGCCAGACAGTCCGGATGCAACCCACTTGAGCGGGGAAGATGTTGGGAGGCTACTGAAATTTCAGGTGAATTTGAACTTTCAAATGATTATAAAATTTGAGCGCTTTGGATTGGTAAATGATATTAAAAACTAAATTATTTGGCTTTTGAAATGATATGAAAATAAAAATAAAGATAAATATAAACTGCTAATTAAAACTCATAGTAATCATTCAAATTATAGTGTAAGTCCTTTCAAAAGAACAAAATTTGATGNCAACATGCTATAGATATATATATATATATATATATATATCTATAGCATGTTGGTAGAGCAGTCTCTTTGAAGGTCCTAAGTCCCCTCATGTCACGGGTTTGAATCCCCCTCTGGCCAGTTTGCTAGTCGTGAGGGCGGTCCTCGAATAGTTAGGCACATGGGGGTGGTTGGGGGCTCGTATAATAGCCTCCGACCATTTGTTTAATTTATATATATATATATATATATGAACTCTATTCTTCGTAAGTAGGACAAAGTTGACAATATTCAATCATATGTCAATCTTGAACTCAATTGTTTACAGGCAAACAAGTTGTAAAGTAGAAATTGTTTAAATCAAGCAATTAACCTTCTAGATGATGGTTGAATTGATAGAAGATTTCAACCAAAAGGGTATATTTTATTTGTTTCTCTATAATTATGAATCCGATCCTTTATAAGAAAGTAAATATAAAGTCGATAAGGTCTAAGTCAAGTAATGAAATCTCCGATGATGTTGTGTTGACTTAATCTCTCAGTGAAATGGTCAACTTTAAAATTAATTTGCAAATCAAATTAACAAAATAACAAATCAAAATTTCCAAGTTAAAATCAATCACCTAATGACTTAAAACACATAGATCAAAACACTCAAATTAATTATCAATCACTTAAAGCTTAAAAGCAAGCTTTGTCTACCCTATGCAATAGTTTATTGAGGGTAATAAAGTTTTAATTGACTTGAGATCAGAAAGAGTGAATGTTGCATCGAGTGTATTACTATATTTATACTCAAAGTAATTTCACACAATAAGAAGGTGGCTCAAGTCTTTTTTCCGCATGAGTTTGTCTAATAGCTCCATAAAGTCCTTCAAATGACACCGTTAAATTATATGCACAATTGTAGCCCATATGTTCTCCAAATATTTTCTACCATTTGACTTGTGAATCATAACGATACATTTGATTGACACAAAGCCTTTTGTTAGCCAAAATTGACTTGAATTTTTTCCGTTAGGTTAACATCTACTCCAAATCTACAAAGTTCCCTTAGACAACATAACCTATGGCTGTTGACAAGGATTCTTTAGTCAGGTTGGGTCGATCACTTCCTTTGACTAAGTAGATTAAGAATCATAATAGCCCAGAACGACGAAACCATGAGAACATAATCAGGTTCGTCACTATTTCCCTCACCATCCGCTTCAAGTTTAATGTGATAATTTTATAATTTAAAATCCTAAGTTTGCTCGTACTATATGTTGAATATTCAATCATTATTAATTATCCTTAATTGAAAGTGCTCTCCCATTATCGAGAGGGATAATTAATCACAGGGGCTTGCGACTATTGGAAAACTCAAATCCCATATCAAGTTCTCGCAAATGAGGGTGAAATCTATGGGTAGTCTTCTATTTACAATTTAATCTGCCTTATGAAAATTTGGCCCAACATATTAAATATAAGCTCCAAACAATGAGAGTCCGGGACGTGAAATTTCGGAGCCCACAAATGATAATATGAAGATGCCACATAACGAAGTATCCAGGCATGGCCATTAAGCTTGTTCATCAAGAATTCTGACTCGTAGTGAGAGTTGTTAAATATGGAATCTATATTTCTAACTATTTCAGATAAAGCTTGATATTGGTTTTTCTTTAAAACGGGCAACTGTAGACTTCAAATCTATTCAAACTTAATTTTATAAGATGCTGGCTACTTAATTTAAGATTGATTCATATTTGATTTTTCACATTTTTGACTACCTATCTGACTCCAGCATCATTCGTACTCAATCCTGCACGCCTATCATTTCATATTACCATAATTAAGTGGGAAGAAATCAATAATTAGACATATCCCACTATCATAGGTAAATAAAGGGCAGTAGAAAAGAGGAAGTGAGAAGTTATCACATCATCCATCGTTTTCACAATATGTGGATATATTTTCTCTTAATTATTTTTTACAGCTAAAGTAATTGTCTTATTTTTATTTCTATTAAGTGTAATAGCTCTTCATGTAACTCTTTTAAAAGTTATTGAAGTATTTGATCTTTGTCAAACTGTCGATGTAAGTGATTTTCACTTGCATATATTTGTTTTTGAGATTTTTTATCTGTGACGTTATTTTCTCATCTCAATTTAGTTTTTTCTCCAACTTTTATCACATTTCAGTCTGGAATGATTCAGGGAACTCGTTCCCATCGTTAATTAAAGTCAGCCTCGGCATTTGAGGAGTTTTCATTTCTTTTGGGAGGATTAGAGATAAGAGCCTTACACTCAAGCGTATCAAACTCAGAAGCTGCATATAATTTGTTTATTTTTGCTACGGAGTACTTCGGAATGTTAAACTCTTCTCTGTCTTGCTTATAGAGGAGTTGCGATTCTTTTTATCGGAATANAAGTTTTTGCTGTGACAGAAAGTTCAAATTTAAGAAAGCATCCTTCCCCTTTACAATGAGTATATGGTTTGTAAATAAATTAAAATTATTTTAAAAAAATATATAAATTATTTTGTGCCAAATAAGAGCAATTCTATTCTTTACCATCTTCAGAGTGTTATTAAGAATATTGACTAATCTAAAGTTTGATCTCTAATTCCGTGGTTAGGCTGGGAGGATATTGGGTGCCACTCTAGAGCTCTCACAACTCCCTCACCTGAGGGCTACCAATCTTGCATCAGTTTCCAATGAACTGGACCAAATTGGGGATTTTAATTTGTCACCTTAAAATCTCTAATTCTGCATCCAACAAAGTATATTTCCCTATTTATTTGCACCCAATCCAATGGATGACATACTCTCCCATGAATTCAAATGTGATTCTCTCTATTTTGTAAAAATCATATCTCTTTTCAGAACATATGTTTCTCAACAAGTTTTATCATTTCAATCGGTCAGATTGAAAAGTAAATGAAAATCAAAGTTTAAATCATCACAAATTATTAACATTTAAAATCGTAGAAAACAAAATCTATTCTTCACAAAACCATATCTCAAAGTAGGGAGAAAAATAAAGAAAAATGCTCAGAATTTATGAGAATGATACAACAAAACATGGATTTCATATATAAAAACAAGANTTAGTAGTGAGTGTATCTATTTTTTCCCCTAAGCTCATTATAGAGCTTGAAAACCATTTATACTTTTTTCATGTTTATAAAGTGCTCAAAAGAAATTTTAAAACAAAGTTGATGAATGAAGCCCAACTTGCAAGATTTTGAAAGTGAACCGTAAACCTTGTATTTATTGACACTTACGCCAATTTATCAATCAGGTGTCAAAGTTCTGCTATGGGGTTAAGATAAATGTAGAACTCCAATTCGAGAGATCCATAGCAAAATACTTGAATATAAGCACACAAACAGGTAATTCTAGAATAAAATGCACAAAAAAATGCCAAGCTTTAACATGCAGAAATTCGAGAATGTAAAAAGTCTGTGAGCCACACCATTTCACACCAAGAAATTCACAATAAATGAGGAGAAATTATATAACTTACAAACTCGAGCATCTTTTGTCAAGACCCGACTTGAGGTTTGGAATTAACCAAGATAGGAATTCGTGGTCGGACGGTGGAAAAAAAATCTTCTATTTTTTTTGTTTCTATCACTAACAGTTTAATATTCAAATATTCATGAAAGTGTTACTAGATAAAGTAATTTTATTAACATGTAAATGTTTTCGATTGTTGTTCTCTCCTTTTACACACATTAGCTCATTATTCATCTTAATCAACAACTTAAAACTTGAAAAAATATTAAAACATCATGAGTTATCTAATGATAATTCATAAATAATTACACTCCTAAACTACAGTAAGCTAAGTGGAAATAATATGTTTGCTGATCTTTCACATTCCTATCAAAATCTTATGATAATTTAATGTATATATTCATGACATTTACTTAGTAGAAATAACATACTTCTATATGCATTAACTTTAACTTTACTTTTACTTTATACTCTTAATATTCATATCTATTTTAGGAGCACGATCAAAACATAGCCTAACACATCCATGACCGTTATTATCCCGTCGACACATCGATTCTTGATCTGATTTACATGTTGTCTGAGGTGGAAAAGTGACTGCTCGCCCCTAGTCGATATTCTTCCACGGGCACAGTGCTCGTCGAACTAAACATCATAATTGTTTTGGGCGATAGGAAAACATCTAAATGCGCGGGCAGCGTCTTCTGCCTGTATCACGTAGATGTGAACTCTTAGTATGCACATACAAGTATTCTTATATATACTATTTCATTCTTCATAACATATATTATTTTTTATGAGACGTTTTCATTCATTAGTAATGAATGAATTCGCTTTTATTTGAATCAAAATGAAATACAATAATATAGTAATTTCATAGATAAACTATCATGCATTTGTTTTATGTGGGATTCCTGACACATTTCTAAAGGTCATGTAATAATATGATGTTTTTCTAGGAAAATTAATATGCAACTATTTATGCAACAATTTTAACATGCATACTTTATTTATTTATCATGCATATCTTTTCTAACAATACGAAGAATTTATTTTAATTTAAGTCAGACTAAACTAGAGCATAAATGAAATCCAGCTTATAATTTGAATAATGAAAATTATTGAAATTTAAAAATATAATTATTCACCTCAATCTTTATGAGACATCTTTATTAACTTAATCCTCCACTTTTACTTCGTTGCTAATCTTTTACCATTTTATTGTCATGAAATCAAGATACTAAAATATTTTTAAAATATGCATTAATTTAGGTATTTACATATCTTCTAAATTAAAAGACATAAAAGTAGAATTGTAAAATTTACATTGTAGCAAGGCCAAAAAAAACTTCAATATTAAAACCCAATTACTCTTCCCAATTAAAATCACTAGTTTTGAATCATAATAGTTAATATTCACATAACGACAGTTAATTAAAATACTAATATAAGTAAATTAAAGGAGATAAATATTACCTCAATATATACCATCGTCAATTCTTCCCTACTCCAAACTAAATCATATTCGTTCTTTTTAATTTTTAATTAATTAACATACTGTTAATGTCTTAATACACCAACATGTATATTAAATTCATTAATGACAATAAATAAAACCTAATATATTAAATTCATTAATTAAAATAAATAAAACTTACTCTTACCTTATTTTTCCTTCGGTCTCACACTGAGCTTCCCCCGTCTCACGCGAGCCCCTGCCTCTCTCTTTTTCTTTTTCATAAAGAAAACCTCCTATTAAGAGGAATTATTTTGGACCTTTTGATCAGATGATTATGAGAGTTATTTGTTGAATGTCCAAAATGCATTTTGCCTAGAGCCTATAAATCGACGCCCTCTTTTCACTTGAGGTGGAGTCAAATTTTAGTGATGTTCTAGACAAAATATCCGACGATAACTTTCGATCCTTGTGGTCACATACCACTTGACAATCTCTTGTTGGCTGCCGTCAACCATCATCAACCGCCCCCTACTTGTCGGTGTTGGTGAATTATGTTGTATAATTACATATCCTTGAAAACTGTGTAATGATGTATCTTGAATATAGTGTTACAAAGTAGCAAATATAATCGTATTGAAGATATGACGATAACTTTCAATTACGAATACTTTACAACCTCACTCAAAATTACGATGATTTTTTTATGGTCTTTTGAAATGTTCAATATATTATGCAATGACAAGTGTTGTATTTGGTGTAGAGCATTGTATCCCTTTCTTCCCAATTGTGGGGCAATGGTGTGTCTTTGTAATTACATATTGATGGTGGAATACTTTGTCTAGGCTAAGCTCCACGGTGTTTTGCATTTCTAAGGTTTTCCACATAAAAAACCGTGGTATTTTCTCCAGCTTCTTTTCTTTATGTCTGTGTGTTGAATCTTCGTGCAACGTTAAGACGTTAAATTAGCATTCTATTGACATGAATCTTCCGGCATGCACAAACCTTTTATATATATATATATATATATATATCTTTCATAATAATTTTTAGTCCTTCCTTGTGTATGTCTAAATCACTAGTTTCTTTTACACAATCATGTTCCATCAGACCCACACAAGCCATAAAACTCATGATGCATTTTATCCCGAGTGAAACCATTAACTCTCATATTAGTTGTTATGAGGATTCGTGGCTATCAAAGTCGGTTGAAGGGGAGATTGTTAAGGTCGACACCCATATTATAGATGAAAAAAGAATTGTAAGTCATTAATATACTAATAGTTGTACCTTTACTCATCAAGTTAAATCGTTATTTTGTTGATATTTTTTTCATCCATTAGTATTTAGACTGTCTAACATAACATTATTTGACACATTAATGAATCTCAATATACTTAACATAATCCCTCATTTAATCACTCAACCTCAACTCTCAATAATTATTGTTTACAAATCATACAAATATTAAAACACTCGCATACGTTAAACAGGACATACACTGCTACTCTCGTGTGCTCGAGCTACTCGTCAACTTGTGGGCATACCACAGCGCTCGCCACATCATAAATGTGGACCCCGAGACCGGAGCAATGCATGAGCAGCATCAACTTGGTAAAAGAAGAGGTAAAATTTGGATCAAATGGTTCACATTCTCCACTCTGAAGAGCATGGATGAGGACTTGGCTGAAGAATTCGACTCTGACCGCCCCAATCGACGAAGGTTGTGGCCGTTAACTGGTGAGGTCTTTTGGCAGGGCGTCTACGAAAGGGAACGGAGCGCGCGGCACCAGCTGAAGGAGAAGAGGAGGCAACAAAGCAAGGATAAGATTCGGCGAATAAGGAGTAGGACAAGGCAAAAATCTCTGGGGAAGTATGTACAGCCACCACCTGAAGGCTTTGCTGAACCTACCTGAGGTACCTGATTCATTGTTTGGCATATAGATTTATATTGTTGTTTCATTCTCTTTTTTCTAACATGGTTTAGTAGTTCGGGATGCAGTTGTTTTTGTATTTTTTTCTGTATTTAGATTCTTCTTCTTCATTTGTAACTTTGCATGTAGTGTGAATTGGGTATCCTATGATGTAAATTGTACTCATTTTTAGGGGGATTTAGTTTCTTCCCTTTGTCAATGATAAACTAGAATAGAATGCTAAACTCAGTATTAAAGATTTATTTGAGATTTCATTTTATTTTATTTTTTAATATGTTGAATAAGTTTGGTATTTTTTTTAAAATTCTTATTTTAAAAATCAATCAAGTTATTTCTTAAACAGTTAATATGCTCTAAGTTTGTTTTTTTTCAATTTATACATTACATTTTTTTGGCTTCGTGAGTACCTGAATCAGTGAGATTTTTCATTTTGTTTCAATGTGCTATAAATTTGAGCATTGTATGTATTATATTCAACTTAACTTTTGATCTATACTTATCTTTAGGGTTCTTAACGATCCGATTTTGAGCTAAGTTGGGGCCAGCTCAAAAAAAATTCGACTCAAAATTTTTTGCTCGTAGCTCGGCTTATTTATTGCGATCCGAGCCAAAATTCGAAACAATTATTGACTGATTAATGATCTATGAGCTAAATTTGTTAAGTTCATATGCATAACATCATTAAGGTTGTTACCATTCCGATTTCGAGTTGAGCTGGGGTTGGCTCGAAATCAGCTTGAAAAAAATTTGATTCAAAATTTTGGCTTATTGCTCAGTTTGTTTATTTCGATCCGATCTCTATCCAAACCAAATTTAAATTAATTATGGAGAGATTAACTATCTACTCTCATTCCTCTATGCTGGTTCTTAACTTTAGTGACAAGCCTCTGCCATACTCTCCCATAGCACTTGACACAAAACCCTGGCAGAGATCCATCTCATCTTCGAATGTATTTTTACTTCACATTTGAGGATGAAAAATATAAAAAAAAATAAACTATAAATAAAATTAAGTGATTCTGAATGAGAAATCTAGCTTTATACGCCTCATAATAACTATAATTAGCCAAATATACTGGTCTTATTATTTGGGGAAATATGTCCGAGTTAGTTGAAATGTTCTTGTGTATCTGTTTAATTAAAGATATCAGGGTAAGACCAACTTCGGTAGATATGGATTGTACACACAATAATGGCCTGCATAAATCTCGAAATAATCAAACCGACCAGATCGAAAGGGATAAATAAAAAAGCTCAGTACTTAAAACCCAACTAGTCAAGAAATGACCTGCAGACTGAAGGGCTGGCAACCAACTAGAAGGCCACCAAGGCGGACCGAAAATAAAGTCTCCCCAACGACTGAANTTTAGGTATTTACATATCTTCTAAATTAAAAGACATAAAAGTAGAATTGTAAAATTTACATTGTAGCAAGGCAAAAAAAAACTTCAATATTAAAACTCAATTACTCTTCCCAATTAAAATCACTAGTTTCGACTCATAATAGTTAATATTCACATAACGATAGTTAATTAAAATACTAATATAAGTAAATTAAAGGAGATATAAATATTACCTCAATCTGTACCATCGCCAATTCTTCCCTGCTCCAAACTAAATCATATTCGTTCTTTTTAATTTTTAATTAATTAACATACTGTTAATGTCTTAATACACCAACATATATATTAAATTCATTAATTACAATAAATAAAACATAATATATTAAATTCATTAATTAAAATAAATAAAATCTACTCTTACCTCCTTCGGTCTCACACTGAGCTTCCCCCGTTTCACGCGAGCCCCTGCCTCTCTCTTCTTCTTTTTCATAAAGAAAACCTCCTATTAAGAGGAATTATTGTGGACCATTTGATCAAATGGTTATGGGAGTTATTTGTTGGATGCCTAAATTGCATTTTGCCTAGAGCCTATAAATCGACCCCCCTCTTTTCACTTGAGGTGAAGTCAAATTTCAGTGATGTTCTAGACAAAATATCCGACGATAACTTTTGGTCATTGTAGTCACATACCACTTGACCATCCCTTGTTGGCTGCCGTCAACCATCATCAACCGCCCCCTACTTGTCGGTGTCGGTGAATTATGTTGTATAATGACATATCCTTGAAAACGGTGTAATGATGTATCCTGAATATGGTGTTATAAAGTAGCAAATATAATTGTATTGAAGATCTGACGATAACTTTCAATTACAAATACTTTAAACAGCCTCACTCAAAATTACGATGATTTTTTATGGCCTTCTGAAATGTTCAATATATTATGCAATGACAAGTGTTGTATTTGGTGTAGAGCATTGTATCCCTTTCTTCCCAATTGTGGGGCAATGGTGTGTCTTTGTAATTACCTATTTATGGTGGAATACTTTGTCTAGGCTAAGCTCCATAATGTTTTGCATTTCTAAGTTTTTCCACATAAAAAATCGTGATATTTTCTCCAGCTTCTTTTCTTTATCTGTCTGTGTGTTGGATCTTCGTGTAACGTTAAGACGTTAAATTAGTACTCTATTGACATGAATCTTCCGGCATGCAACAAGCCTTATATATATATATATATATATATATATATATATATATATATATATATATATATATATATATATATATATATATATA
>JXCR01145531.1:375892-388026 GCA_002079205.1 Phalaenopsis hybrid cultivar | reverse complement strand
AATTCATAATAGTGTACGTCTAAATCCTAGTTTCTTTTACACAATCATGTTCTATCAGACCCACAGAAGCCATAAAACTCATCATGTATTTTATCCCGAGTGAAACCATTAACTCTCATATTAGTTGTTATGAGGATTCGTGGCTATCAATGTCGGTTGAAGGGGAGATTGTTAAGGTTGACACCCATATTATAGATGAAAAAAGAATTGTAAGTCATTAATATACTAATAGTTGCACCTTTACTCTATCAAGTTAAATCTTTTAATTTTGTTGATATTTTTTTCATCCATTAGTATTTAGACTGTCTAACATAACATTATTTAACACATTAATGAATCTCAATATACTTAACATAATCCCTCATTTAATCACTCAACCTCAACTCCCAATAATTATTGTTTACAAATCATACAAAAATATTAAAACACTCGCATATGTTAAACAGGACAGACACTGCTACTCTCGTGTGCTCGAGCTACTTGTCAACTTGTGGGCATACCACAGCGCTCGCCACATCATAAATTTGGACCCCGAAACTGGAGCAATGCATGAGCAGCATCAACTTAGTAGAAGAAGAGGTAAAATTTGGATCAAATGGTTCACATTCTCCACTCTGAAGAGCATGGATGAGGACTTGGCTGAAGAATTCGACTCTGACCGCCCCAATCGACGAAGGTTGTGGCCGTTAACTGGTGAGGTCTTTTGGCAGGGCGTCTACGAAAGGGAACGGAGCGCGCGGCACCAGCTGAAGGAGAAGAGGAGGCAACAAAGCAAGGATAAGATTCGGCGAATAAGGAGTAGGACAAGGCAAAAATCTCTGGGGAAGTATGTACAGCCACCACCTGAAGGCTTTGCTGAACCTACCTGAGGTACCTGATTCATTGTTTGGCATATAGATTTATATTGTTGTTTCATTCTCTTTTTTCTACCATGGTTTAGTAGTTCGGGATGCAGTTGTTTTTGTATTTTTTTGTCTGTATTTAGATTTTTCTTCTTCTTTTGTAACTTTGCATGTAGTGTTATTAGTTATTTGAATTGGGTATCCTATGATGTAAATTGTACTCATTTTTAGGGGGATTTAGTTTCTTCCCTTTGTCAATGATAAACTAGAATAGAATGCTAAACTCAGTATTAAAGATTTATTTGAGATTGCATTTTATTTTATTTTTTAATATGTTAAATAAGTTTGGTATTTTTTTTTTAATTCTTATTTCAAAAATCAATGAAGTTGTTTCCTAAACAGTCAATATGCTTTTAAGTTTTTTTTTTTTTTTTCAATTTATATATTTCATTTTTGTCTTGGTGATTACCTGAATCAGTGAGACCTTTCATTTTGTTTCAATGTGCTATAAATTTGAGCATTGTATGTATCATAGTCTACTTAACTTTTGATTAATATTTATCTTTAGGGTTGTTAATGAGGCTTGAAAAAATTCGGACTCAATTTTGGCTTGTAGCCCGGCACATTTATTTTGATCTGAGCCAAAATTCAAAACAATCTTTGACTGGTTAATGATCTATGAGCTAATATCACTAAGGCTGTTAAAGTTTCAATTTCGAGTTGTGCTAGGGTTAGTTCGAAATCAGTTTGAAAAAAATTTGATCCAAAGTTTTGGCATATAGTTCGGCTCGTTTATTTCAATCCAATTTTGATCGAAGTTAAATTTAAATTAATTTTTGAGAGATTAACAATCTACGAGCAAAACGTAACCGCCCTACTTGTCTTATATCCCTTCTCACCCTCAGTCTGCTCATTTTCTCTTGGTGAATCATCTTGAACGAGTGCCTTTTTACACCTATTGCTTAATGTGAGATTGGTGCGCTCAATATTTTTCAGTTTCTTCTTCCGCAATAAGTGTATTTACTGTCATAATCACCGTTGGTGACAGGCCTCTGCCATACTCTCCCATAGCACTTGACGCATAAAACGCTGACACAGATCCTTCTCGGGAAAAACTTGCGTGCGTAAGACGTACGCTTTACATATGCTTGTAACCTATAAATACGTTACAGGGTATTGGGGGGTTATAACTGTGTTATATCCCATGTAACCTTCATGTAATTTACTGTAACCTACAATATATGAAATCAGAAGCGCGAAACTTATTAGAAGGTACAAGTAGGTTATAAGAAGGTTATAGGGGGTATAGTGCAGTTATAACCTCCCAATACCCTTCCTCCCCGTAACCTATTTGTATGTTACAGACGTAAACAGCTCTGCGCATGTCTTACGTAAACAAATTTTTTCCGATGCTTTCCATTTTCGACAAAAGATCATTATTTACTTCAAAAATAAGTATATAATCAAATGTATTTTTACTTGCACGTTGGAGGATAAAAAATATAAAAAAATAATCTTTAA
Organism: Phalaenopsis hybrid cultivar; assembly: GCA_002079205.1. Lineage (NCBI taxonomy): Eukaryota > Viridiplantae > Streptophyta > Magnoliopsida > Asparagales > Orchidaceae > Phalaenopsis > Phalaenopsis hybrid cultivar. Next base: position 385,663 of record JXCR01145531.1, on the reverse strand, counting down.
ATAAAATTGAGTCCGAATGAGAAATCTAGCATTATATGACTGATAATAACTATAATTAGCCAAATATACTTAGTTTTTATCTTTTATTATTTGGGGAAATATGCCCAAATAGGTCAAAAAGTTCTTGAGTTTCTGTTAGGTAAAATAATGTTCTGCATTCAGTCTCTTTCGCCCTCTATTATTGAATTCATTATTCTTTTCTTGTAAATTTGACGTTGAAGTTAATCAAAGACGTCAACTTAGACCAACTTCGGTCGACATGGTTCGTGCACCAAAAATGATTTGCACGAATCTCGAGATAATCTAATGGTTCATATTAAAATGGATAAATCGAAGAGTTAAGTACTCATAAACCCAACTAGTTGAAAAATCACCAAGCGAATGAAGGGCTGGCAACTAGCCAGAAGGCCACCCGGTCGACGAAAAATAAACACTCTCCAATGATCGAACTATGACAAGTACCTAAAAAAATAAAAAAAAAATAAAAAAAAATTGGAAAAAAAAAAACAAAGGTCCACTTCCCAACAATAACACAAGCATTAACGGGAGACTTTTTCAATATTTTGCCTAAAGATCACCGAGGAACAAACAAGTCAGTTGGCCACACTAGAATCAATCGGCTATACTAGGACGGACCGACCGACCACACTAAGACCGACTGGTTGAAAACCTCAAATCCGACTAGCTTCCCAGATCGAAGACCGACCAATATCCGGGTAAAATAGACGACCAACACCAGTGTAGTCGAGCAACTCAAGGACCTATCAACCGAAAGGTCCAGGAACATTAAAAAACACCAAAATTAGTTATAAATACGAAAATAAATTAGAAAAGACAATAATGTGTTGCAACAATCTAATTAAAAAAGAGGCATACATGTAATTTTTCACTTTGTTGACCTATAAATTCGGGTTCAATATATGTAAAAAAAGCTTTTTGGCTATTCTCTCTACTCATATTCTGTAGAGTGAAATCTCTCTCTTTTTCTCTTGTAACCTATATTTTTCATATATAAAATGAGTCGCAGTGTGTGGCCTTAGTTCGTCCTTATGGGATTGTTTGTTTGTGCTCTTCCCTCTCTCTTTCTCTCATCCCTGATTCATGCCACTTTGATCATTGAGCATGCTTCACAGGACAAATCTGGATTCAAGATTTTAAAATGTGTGATGAGCATAAAGTATGCTACAACCAAGAAGAGTAGTAACACCCACAAGGATAAATAGATCTCAAAAACCCTAAGCAAGGAGCATGATAAAGAGTTCATGCGACAAATTTGGAGCTTGAAACAATGTTTCCGTCGTCTTCCTATAGCTTTCAGCTAGAAAGCGAGTACCTCCAAACGAATATCTGGTTCTCAATAGTCGAAACGAGTCGACCAATTCTATTTGTGCACTGCTCAACCTTTCCCATAGCACTTGACCCATATAATCCTGGCAGAAATCCTTCTCATCTTCGACAAAAGATCATTATTTACTGTGAAAATCAGGATATATTTTTAATAAATATTTTTTGTTCTTATTGGTTTTTTCATATATGATTTTTCTATTTTTTTAAAAAAATGATAAATATATAATAATATCAAATGTATTTTTACCTCACATTAATGGATGGACAAAATTAAAAATAATGTATAAATAAAATTAAATGATTCCAAATGGGAAACCTTGCTTTATATGCCTCAAAATAACTATACTTAGCCAAATATTCTCAGTTTTTTTATCTGGTGGAATATACCTGAATCAGTCAAAATGTTCTTTTCCTGCAAGACCTAATTCATATGTATTTACATATCTACCACCTAAATCTTTTAAAATGTAACATACACATTTTTTCATAGATAAGATGACATATATGTAAAAATTAAAAGTTAGAAGTTAGATATATAAATATATGGGTGTTTAATGGTATGCATGCAAAAGTTCCTAAGAAAAAGTAGGCGATGCTCCTATGAAGAATTTCTCGTAATTAAAGCCACATGCACCACTATAAAGCCAACATCATTACATGTAAATGGATGATAATGTAATTTATGTTAAAAAGTTTATATATATTTGTCTAGTAGAGTATTTATTTCTAATTATTTATTTTTACTCTAAAAAAAATAAGTTAAAAAATATAAAAAATTAAAAGGGCCACTTTTCCATATTTTATTGGTTAAGCAACTTGCAATTATGAGCATTACACAAATGATGGCATTTCATATTATTTATGTGTTTCTTTAGGTTTGAACTATGTTCAAATAAGAATCAAATTTTATGTAAATATGATTCGAATAATATTGGAATACAGTTTGAACATGGTTTGAATATGCTTTACAAATGGTAGCTACAATAAAGTGAGTTCTAGCATCTATAAGAGTAATGGATACAATAAATATAAATCAAAATAACTATAACATAATAAATTATTAGATGGATCAAGCAAAATAACAAAAAAAATCATTATATAACAAAGTTATCATAAAAATTGCGAGGCATTTGTTCATAAGATAAATACAATTGCCTACATTAGAAGTTATAACATGTCACAATGATAAACATTATATCATTCTATAAATAATCAGTGGCATTATTTAACATTATTTCAATATGAATAAAAGTATGAATTGTAATGAAGGTGATGAGTACTTCACATTACGAAGAATTTCGTTACATTATCTTACACCATGTTAGTTGTGTTTACATTGTAATATATCATTCTCTCTTTTTGAAGGTCTTCTATTTTTATTTGGTTGACTACTCTTTGATTTCACCAATACGGGTTGCATTTTTTTTTCTTCAAAATCTCAAATGTGCCCTCATTTTTAGCAAGTTAAATATTTTTGATAAAACCACTTAATTATCTTTCATATCTATAAATATTTGAACATAAATTATAATATATCACACTCAGATCCCAAGCTGCAACCAATTATATGCTTATGTGGGAGACTCAAACATTAAATATTTTTATTTGTGTATTTGTTCATCTACAAATCAACATCAATATTAAGGTAGCCATCAAGAATATTAAGTTTAATTTGATGAATAGATAGAGATTTATTCTGGTGCTTCTTTATTGCTTTTTTTTTCTGCCAAAAACATTTATTGTTTTTCATAATGTTATATCTACCAAATAAGCAGTTCTACATTGTGTGCCTCAAATGCAGTTAAGTAATCACTACACCCTTCTGATGTTATTGCTGAAGCTTCTTTAAATATCAATTGTCATTAAGTTGTATCAAGTTTGAGGGAAGAAAGACAAGCCCACCACTCAAACTCAATAATTAAATGTGGCATCCAATTTTTTATAAGTAATTTATTTTCAAATTTCTTAAAAATTTGCTTATGATTAACCTCTATCCTTATGACAAATATTTACATATTTGCTCTAGCTATTGGAGCTAGTCCTTTAAGTCTAATTTTTTCTTAAGTGGCTTCTTTTTTTTTTGTGATGCTTCTATTTTTATTCTTGTAATTCTCCTTGTCTTTGACCTTCTTTGTTGAATCATCAATAATGTATTGGCATTCTCTTCTCATACATTCAAGTTTTTTTAGGTGCAATAAGTTATTTATTTTCCTACAAAAAAATTATTATAAAGTTTATGAGCTTTAGATTTTTCATATGTTCAATTTTTCTTCATGAGCAAGATTCTAAGCCTTTTTCAAAGCATATCAACATTATTTTTATCACTATTTAATCCTGCAGCGCTAGACTTACCTAAATCACCTACCCTTACAAAAATATTATTCTATTTATTTTCTCCTTTATAAAACTATCCNCAAAGATTAGCAAGGAACAAGCAAGTCGGTCAGCCACACTAGGATCGACCGGCTACACTCGGACCGACCGATTACCAACCTGAAAGCTGACCGACTTCTCAGAGCAAAGATCAACCATTATCCGAACAAAATAGATGACCAATACCAGTGCAGTTGACTAACTCAAGGACCTGTCAACCGGAAGGTCAAATAACATTAAAAGACACCAAAATTAGTTATAAATACGAAAATACATGAGAAAAGACAATAATGCCTTGTAACCCCCTAATTAAAACATATGCATATATGTTATTTTTCACTTTATTGACCCCCTATCTTCTATAAATAAGGGTTCAATGTATGTAATAAAAGTTTTTGGCTCTTCTCTCTACTCATTTTATGGAAAGAACTTTCTATCATTTTTTCTTGTAACCTCTATTTTCCATATTAAAAATAAGTCACATTGTTTGGTAATACCCCAGTTCGCCCATACGGGGTAGTCTGTTTGTGCTCTTCTCTCTGTATTCCTCTCATCTCTGGTTCTTACCACTTTGATCATTGGGCATGCCTCACAGAGCAAATATGGATTCAACATCTTAAAATGTATGATAAACATGGAGTATGCTACAAACAAGAAATGAAGTGACACCCACGAGGATAAATTGATCTCAAAAACCCTAAACAGGGAGCATGATAAGGACTTCATGCAACAAATTTGGAGCTTAAAACATTGTTTCCATCATCTTCCTAGAGCCTTTAGCTAGGAAGCGAGTACCACACAACGAATATATGGTTCTCGACAGTTGAAACAAGTTGACCGATTATATTAGCGCACTGCTCGGCCTCTCCCATAACCTGTACATCCTTCTCATCTTCGACAAAAGATCACTATTTACTATGAAAAATTCAGATATATTTTAAAAAAATATATTTTTTTTCTTATTGGTTTTTCTAATATTTTTAAATGATAAATATATAATAATATCAAATGCATTTTTACTTCACATCAAAAGATGAACAAAATAAAAAATAATGTGTAAATAAAATTAAATGATTCCAAATGTGAAACCTTGCTTTATATTCCTCACAATAACTATAATTAGCCAAGTATTCTCAGTTTTTTTTTTTTATTTGGTGAAATATAACCGAATTAGTCAAAATGTTCTTATGTGTTTCTTTAAGTTTTGAACCATGTTCAAATAAGAATCAAATGTTAGGTGATTATGATTGGGATAACATTGGAATTATGTTTGAACATGGTTTGAATATGCTTTACATATGGTAGCTACAACAAAGTGAGTTCTAGCACCTATAAGACTAATGGATACAATAAATATCAATCAAAATAACTATAACATAATAAATTATTAGATGAATCAAGCAAAATAACAAAAAAATCATTATATAACAAAGTTATCATGAAAATTATGAGGCAATTGTTCATAAGATAAATACAATTGCCTACATTAAAAGTTATAACATGTCACAATGATAAACATCATATAATTAAAATCTAGATAGTTATAACATTCTTGCAATATGAATAAAAGTATAAATTGTAATGAAGGTGACGAGTACTTCACATTACGAAGAATTTTGTTACATTATCTTACACCATGTTAATTGTGTTTACATTGTAATATATCATTCACTCTTTTTGAAGGTCTTATATTTTTATTTGGTTGACTACTCTTCGATTTCACAAATATGGGTTGCATTTTTTTTTTCTTCAAAATCTCAAATGTGTCCTCATTTTTAACAAGTTATATATTTTTTGATAAAACCACTTAATTATCTTTCATATCTATAAATAATTGAACACAAATTATAATATATCACACTCAGATCCCAAGCTGCAACCAATTATATGCTTATATGGGAGACTCAGGACATTAAATATTTTTATTTTTGTATTTGCTCATCTACAAATCAACATCAATATTAAGGTAGCCATCAAGAAAATTAAGTTTAATTTGATGAATAGATAGAGATTTATTCTGAGGCTTCTTTATTGCTTTTTTTCCGCCAAAAAAATTTATTGTTTTTCATAATGTTATATCTACCGAATAAGCAATTCTACATTGTGTGCCTCAAATGCAGCTAAGTAATCACTACATAAGAACGTGCCCTTCTGATGTTATTGCTGAAGCTTCTTTAAATATCAATTGTCATTAAGTTGTATCAAGTTTGAGGGAAGAAATACAAGCCCACCACTCAATCTCAATAATTAAATGTGGCATCTAATTTTTTATAAGTAATTTCTTTTCATATTTCTTAAAAATTTGCTTATGATTAACCTCTATCCTTATGACAAATATTTACATATTTGCTTTAGCTATTGGAGCTAGAGTCCTTTAAGTCTAATTTTTTCTTAAGTGGCTTCTTTTTTTTTGTGATGCTTCTATTTTTATTCTTGTAATCCTCCTTGTCTTTGACATTCTTTGTTGAATCATCAATAAGGTATTGGCATCCTCTTCTCATATATTCATGTTTTTTTTAGGTGCAATAAGTTATTTATTTTCCTACAAAAAAATTATTATAAAGTTTATGAGCTTTAGATTTTTCATATGTTCACTTTTTTTTCCTGAGCAAGATTCTAAGCCTTTTTCAAAGCATATCAACATTATTGTTATCACCATTTAAGCCTGCAGCGCTAGACTTACCTAAATCACCTACCCTTACAGAAATATTATTCTATTTATTTTCTCCTTTATAAAACTATCATCCTTATCTATTTGAGATAGTACTTACACATGAACTATCAAAGATCAAAGACCCCAAAGTTGATCAAATGGATAAATAGATGGATATTTATTTATTTTATATAAATACTAGCATCATGCTCTTTTTTAAGACATCTAATAATCTCTTAGATTTAATTTTAGTAAACCCTAAACCCTAAACAACCCTAATGCACTTATATTGAGCTATTTGAAATGATTCCATGTCCACTTCAATGTATGTAAGTATGTGTGCATCATGCAAGAAATGTTGTAGTTTTAAATTGAGTAATCTTGATACAAATGTAGTTGAGACATTTAGTAAATACATGTATTATCATTAATATCGAGTTACCAAATATTAAATTTCATAAGACTAATTTTTTTCTCTTTTTAATGATTCATGAGCTCACAAGAAAACTCTAAAATATCTCTTCAGTCATTTTGTGATGCAATACATTTGAAATTACGTAACGCTTCTCCGGTTTAAATTACTTCAACATTTGTTTGAAATTTAATATTATATCTCACTTGAGCATCATTTATGATATATTTAATATTTGTTTCTCTACATATAGGGCATGTTGTTATTTTTTAAAGATTAATGTCGTGGTGATTTCTTAGCTTCACTACTCATACATTTGTTGTCCTAAATTGATTTTGTATAAGCGATATGTTTTAATTTTATTATGTATTTGTTCCTAGTTGCTTATCATTGTGGTGGGGCTTAAAATCTATGTATGTTATATCTAGTAAAATATTTTATTTAAACTTTTTCTCCTTAATTACTTTTGAAATAAAAAATAAATCACTTTTTTAATTAAATAAATCCTATAACATATCTTGTTTGTTGTGTAGAGAGAGCCAAACATTATTTTGTTGTTTGTGATCATTTGCATGGCTTGTAACATTTGAATTTGTTAAAGTGATAAATTTATTTGTGATAGTCTATCTAGTGTCACTTTTATATTTCACATTTCAAGTGGCAATTAAAATCCATGGACAATAGCTTTGGATATTAAATTTTATCAGTGCTTCCTCTAAAATAGTTTTCTATTTTTGCATTCTTTTTTTATTTCTTCTTTATTTTTTTTATTTTGTTTTGATTTTAATGGTTTAGTTGTTTCCCAATTTGAATTTTTTCCTTGTGTTTTACAAAGGTTATTGTTCGCGTGGGTAGATTTTTTTGTACTCTTTCGTATGTTAGAACTTTGGTTCGAATAAGCATGTTTCATATGACTAAAATATCTTTTTATTCTTTCTATATATATGAAACATTTTGAATTGTAGCTAGAGCATCTCTCTATGGCTTATCACAGTGTGGATGTAATTGCTTGGAGACTTGTGATAATGAAGATCTCTTAAAAAGATATTCATTTGATGGCTTCGCTTTGAATCTCTTATAAAAATATGTTTGTTAGGATTTTTGTACTTCTCCTTTTTAGCTATTTTATTGCATATGTCATACAATGGTTTTGATTTTATTATATTATTAGGTTGTTTAGACTATGACTAATATTAGATCTCTTATGCAATACTCTATTACATTATTTAGTTATTTTATTACATATGTCTCATATGGATGCATTGTGGATGCCTCTTCCATCTCTTAGGCTCTTATTTATCTTGTGTAATTAAAACATATTGTAATTTTTCTTTAATTTTAACATTACTTCCCATTAATTGTAGATGTATTTTGAACATTTACTACATGCTGTGTTTCAAGCCTTCTTTCTCCCAAAACAATCTCTTAGAGTCTATTTGATTTGTGCTATTGGGGATGCATTATGTTCCTTTTACATTCATATGACTTTATTTCAATGTTACTTTTTTTTTAAAGAAAAATAATAAATTTATAGTGAAATTTTGTGGTATTAAGAACACCTAAAGGATCATTCTGCATACATGCCAAAATCAAACGATTTTTAAATACATATAAAATTTATGTTCTTCACTAAATCTTGATCATGCTCTTCTCCATCAATGTCATTGAGAACCTTCCATCGTCTATGACTTCGCTACTTGCTTTGATTCATTTTCCCACATTATCATTAGAGCCCAAACTCATGTCTTGCTCTATCTCCTTCATTAATGACCTCCCTTGATCCTATATCAATGTTAAAAACCTCCCTCCACCTCTCCTAGTTTGTTTCATCTTTCTCTATTATCGCTAGTTCTACCATTCTATTCCACCTGATTTTTAATAGTGTAATTTGGTGGTTCATGAGTAAAGCTTAAAATTAACTTGAAAATGACCCAACATAAATATATTCAATGTGATCAGATTGTCTATTAAGTGGCCCAAAATCTCAACATGAACCCGACTCAACTAAACCTAAATCCAACCCATCCAACATAAAAAAAGAAAAATATTTTAGTTATGTCAGATAAGTGTCAACTCAACCCGAAATGTGCATGATTACTCGATTTAAATATATCGGCTTTAAAAAATAACTAGTAATTCCAATTTCTAAATGGTTAAATCATTATTTCCAAGCTAACTTAAATCCGAATCAAACCAATCCAATTTTTTTTGGTTAAGTCGCATAAGACAACCTGAACAAAATTTATTACGTGTTGACAAAAAAAACCAAGTTATCTCTATTGGGTTTCATGTTATAATCAACTAATTGTCATACATACTTGTAATTATTTTACTCTATATTTTTATTAAATTTATATTCTAAAAATATCTAACCAATGAAACCCTTGGGGACAATTTGGTAGTGGAAAAAAGAATGCACCGTAAGTATATATATATATTGTTGTGAGATATGTACTTCCTTACATAAAAATGAAACGCAAAGAACACAAGCAAACACAGATTGTTTACGTGGTTCGATTCAACTGGATCTACGTCCACGGGAGGGAATCAATAACATAGTTCACTAAGGCAAAAGAAATGAAAAATACATAACTTATACATAGAGATGAGCCCTTAAAATAGTTTACTAAGGCAAAAGAAATGGAGAATACATAGCTTATACATAGAGATGATCCCTCATACTTCCTTCTATGGCCTCCCTCTCAAGCGACACCTTGATACAAGGCCTCAAGATGCTCTCCTTCTCTTTAGCTCTCTAGCTATTCTCTCCTCCTTTGTGGTAGCTTAAGATCTCTTCCCTTGTTCTCCCAAGTCTCACACCCTTTCTATTTATAGAGCAAGAGAGTGGTAGGTGGGAGGTAGATGAGCGGTATGTGAGATGTGGTAGGTGAGCGATACCACATTACAAAAGTGTCATTTTACCTTAGTTCAATAATTGGAGGTCAAAATATCATATATGTATGTATGTATGTGTATATATATATAT
>JXCR01145531.1:341516-372562 GCA_002079205.1 Phalaenopsis hybrid cultivar | reverse complement strand
TATATATATATATATATAATATTGAAAAATAAATGTTTATATTGAAAATAAATTTTGTTCTTTTTGATGAGTACATTGCAAATGTATGATTTTAGAGTTTTATGTATGAATGAACAATTTGAAAAAAAACATAGCTCAAAATTGGTCAGTAGTGACTTGTGGTGATGACCAACCAACAGAGAAGGCTGAAGAAGGCTAGTGATAATGGTGGTGATTGACAGCTATGGTCAGTGGTGACTAATCGTTTGTGGTTGACATTAGTTGGCGTTTTGTGGCAAGAGGATAGTGGGAGGCAACAACAATTAGTTAGCCGATAGTAGGCTGTGACGTCTCAAGAGATGGTTGTGGTGGCTACAATGATTGTAATGGTTAGAAATGTTGCCAACAATAACTGTATTTTGCAATATAATTGAAAATCACCTCAATTTAATAACTTTAAATACATTGAAAATAAACTAAAAAGCTTATTTAAAATTCATTACAACTAACAATTCATTTTTTTTTCTCAACCTAGACATCCAAAATTTAAAAACCCATACACTTGAAATATCAAACCCTTTTGCAGCACTACAAATAGCCTCTTAATATTTTAGCATGTAATTCATTTTGTTCTTGAGCTATGTACAGTTATAATTTGTTCATATTATTTGATTTACTTGTACGTTTTTTAAATTCATTTTTTCAATCAAAACTTTAATTTATTTGATCATGACACTCATAAATTTGCTGGTAGGTAGTTCAAAAAATCATATGAATATCCCAATTCCTTATTTTATTTGTGTTTCTGCTATAAATTTATAATTAGAGAAAAATTAAAAAAAAACATGTGATTGATTTTGAAATATAATTTAGTTTAATTCCATAAAAATCTAAGCCTGTCATATCTATACAAATCAGATTGTAAGCTTTGAAAGCATCAGCCTCCTGCTGATATTGGTATCTTTGGGGTAGTTAGAATTAATAAGTTACTCAAAAATAATCAGCTATTCAAAAAATTGTGGCGACTTTTATATATATATATATGGAAAAGTCAAACTCAAACTATAAAGCTGTCACCGCACTTAGCCAGATACAATATGTAAATACTGATTTCAGGAGTGTTTGCCCAAACTAGTCTGGGTGCGTCTTCAAACCGCACCACACCAAATAAGCTGCCCCAAAAAGGGATGAAATTAATTCATATAAATTGATGATATTTATTGATATTTGATAGTACATCACTATACTATTGTCACAATATTATCATGGGCGGAATCGGTCATTGTTTTTATGGGAGTCAAACTACACATACACCCAACGTGGGAGTGATTAGACAACGAAGGGCAAAAAGGTTTTTTTAGGAGAGACAAAACTGATATTTCAAGAGCGAAAAAAAAAAAAATCAAATTATCATCTTATATAAGTAAAAAAATCTAATTTTAAGAGAATAATTACCCAATAGACCCTATCTAAATTAGCCCTAAATTTTATTAAATATCATCAAATTGACATCTATTAGTATCTCCTACCTATCTTATTCAAACATAATACTTTTTTTCATTAAAGAACCCCCGCCTATATCAATCGATTTGCTCATGTTACATTGTTCGTCCCTTTCTGGTCTTAAATCTATTTTTCCGTGGCTTAGACTTCTCCCAAGGGAGAGTGAGGCGAACTCACGAGGAACTCATGGAGGAATGCTTCCGGCACCCGCCCGCACGCAATCTCCCCACTCCCTCCTCCCTATAACAGCAGCCCTTCTCCTTCCTCCTCCTCTGAAACTCCGTCGCGCCGCCACCCACCATGCCTCTCTGTGCCTCCTCTCTTTCGTTTTCTCCCTCCATCAGATGGAGACCCAGTTGCTCCGCTGGGATGACGGCTCCGGAGAAAAATTCTCAGCGGTGCGATCGAGCCGCTGAGTTAACCTTTCCTGATGGGGATTTGGGTCCCGTCCGAAAGTTCAGGATGTCGGATTTTGCCTTATGCGATCGTGTAAGCGTTGGCCTCCAAGGCAGAGTGCGTTCCTGTCTCGTTAAGGTTTAGGGTTGGGTTTANCTCCAGTGGGATGACGGCTCCGGAGAAAAATTCTCAGCGGTGCGATCGAGCCGCTGAGTTAACCTTTCCTGACGGGGATTTGGGTCCCGTCCGCAAGTTCAGGATGTCGGATTTTGCCTTATGCGATCGTGTAAGCGTCGGCCTCCAAGGCAGAGTGCGTTCCTGTCTCGTTAAGGTTTAGGGTTGGGTTTTGTTGGCTTTGGAAAGCGGATGGATTCGATTCATATATGTTTGCATATTTTGTAGAGGGACGAGGTGATCTTTGAGGCCACGGTTAGGGATTCCAATAGGTGAGTGGAGTTTGTGCTTAGCTTGGTTGGCTTCTCATTAGAAGATCGCAAGTAAAATTTTCCGAATTGTTGGGATTTTGAGAACTGTGCAGCCCGTTGTACAACTCGAGGGTGGTGCTTCGAGATCTAACTAGTGTACAAGCGAAGCGGCGAGGTAGACGAGCATTGGAGGTGGGGAGCTTGTTAAGAGTTTTTGTTTTCACATGCCGGCGAAAGCCAAACGAGACGTTTGACGCGTACATTTTCCTGTATTTTGTCTGAAGGTTTTGAAGAAACTCGTTCGGCGGCAGCTCATGTATCACTCTTATGCGATGCAAGTTCATGGTTATGTTTCCCCATCAAGTGGCGAGGAGGGAGATCACTTCATCCTGGTACATAGTGTAAGAATCTATGATCCAGTTGAGTTTGATGTCCATTTGAGTAGATTTGTTGATTATGATGACATTTCAAGGATTAATTGATTTCTGATTTTTCTCTTTATTGTGATTTCTCATCTTTAGAAATTGAATCGAGTCAGTCTCTACTTTGATTATGTTTGTTCTCTTATTATCATATGTCAGAATGAGAAGTGTTTTGAGCTTTTTATTGCCTCAGGACTCCGCAGGATGAGTTGCTTGCGGAGTCCAATGAGTGGAGTACAAGTGTAATTGGGTCCCGCAACATATAAAAATTAAAAAAGAAGCTTAACTCGACCCGAATCAACGCAGTAAATTTAATAAGTTCGTTTATCGTGAACCCGACTCGAATTAAACCCTGAAACAAACAAAAACTTACTTTATGTTAGATTCGGCGTTTTTGGAGCCTTTCCTTCTTCGACATTCAACTTCTTCTTCCTTCGGCTTCGGGCCTCTTCCTCCTTCAGCTTTTCCGGCTTTCTTCGGTACTTTGGACGGCGGTTTGTCTTCGGCGGCAGTGGTTCTCCATTCGGACGGCTGGTGGTGGTACTCGATTCGGTTTCGATTCTTGGAAACGGAAGGTAGGTTACGCAATACTCATTCCAAATATTAGTGCTTAGTCGTTTCATTGTAACAACTAGTGATTTAGTTTATTTCTCATTGTAGCACACAAAATGAAAGGTCGCAAGGGAGCCGAAGAAGAACCTAGCGGTCTCCCAAAGTCGTTGAGGTAACTACATTGTTCAAGATAAAATCTTTAGTTTTAATCTTCTTCGAGTTTGGCCAATAGCTGCTATGATCCGTACAAACCTATAACAATGATATACCAAGATAAAATCTTTAGTCATTGATAACATCTTGCATCTCGCGTGGTACTAATGATCTATCAGGATATTCTATGTAAGATACTGCAATACGAGACTGCAAAATAAAAAACAAATTATAAAGACTAACTAAAAGATTAAAATATAAAGGGGTTATTTTTTTTATCACTACCGCATGACTCTCAACAATGAAACTGGTGCTCTAGCTAGTGATCGCTATTGAGTTGTTTTGCATTCCCTGGTTAATTATAAGGGTACCTAAACCCCCGAGCGTCAACGCAATCTGTTCAAAATTTTTTTCAGCCTGAGTCGGAGTTGTCTCTGCCTCAAATGATACAACATCTGACACTATTATTGATTGAGGTTCTTGAAAAAAAGACTGTTCTGGATTTATTTCTGATTGTTGACTCTTGTGGGGTTCAGTAAAAACATCACTCAGAACAAAAAAAAAAAACAGAAGTTTTTAAACAAAAAATCAGAAGTTTTTTAAACAAAAATACAGAAGTTCTTAAACACTATAAAATAAGCTGTTTACCGTAAATGGCACAATATCAAGAACATGATATGCTATTCGTTCAAATTCATGGGGTACCTCTGACAGTATCGAATCCCCTGCTATAACGTTGTTCTGAGCAGCATTTATTTGATCTGGAGGTTCAGTATCTACAATGGACGACACATTATGAACCTACCAAAAAAAACAAAAAAATTGTTAAAACTTGCACTTAAAATAGAATCAACTTCTTAAGGGAAAAAAATGATAAACTTATCGTATGGGACAGAGAACCAAGAAGATCCCGAGCAACAAAAATTTCAGGTGGCTCTTCGTTATGAACTGGTAAATTCACATTAATTATGTTCTTTTTTTTTCTCATCTATGTACCTACTTTTTCGGCGACTTGTATGTTCTTTATCGGCTTTGGACTCTTCTAACCTCTTAACAATAGTTGAGGGTGAACAATAAATCTTCAACATTAGCCATTTGTTTATTCATGACAATCATAGATTCCTGTAAACTTAAACTTATTTGTTGCTGAGATTTAAGTAGCTCGAATATTTCTTCAAGTTCATTACCTCCCATCACTTGTGTTGCTTCTGGGGTTACCTCGCTTGAAACAATTGTACCAACACCATGGGATTTGGGTGATGGCGGTTTAACTGGAGTTTCACGACGACTAATAAGAGGAAGAGTCATAGTAGGGCTTGGTGGTCCATGATCAAGATTGGACAACAAGTTAAGCTCATCTTCCTTCAAGTCGATGAAGGTGTCATTAACCTACAATATAAATCACAATGTTTTACATATATTTAGTAAATCAACATGAAAACTTATCCATATGCAATCTTATGACAAATAAATTTATTTAGTTGCACATGATCGAGCACCCTAAATGCTTTATGAATCTGTGCTGCTGTCCACCCATGAATTTTTGGCCACCTCAGCATTCGCGGTCTAGCCTCAGGCGCAGCGGGAGTAAAGAGAGTTGTGTGCTCGAAGAACTAAAGCTGCAGATAACACATATCAAAAATCATTTTGTCATAACGCAAAAAAAATAATCAGTGAAAAGGAAAATTTTTAACTGCAGAAAATATGAACTTACAGATAAAAGAAATTTAAAATCACTAATGTAATTAAGTGATTGATTTCGCCTTATTTTGATTGCAACAAAGTTCATTTGATCAATCATATAATCACAGATAGCAGCAGACCAGTTAAACGAAGATAAAGTCTGTACGTTCTCTCCAAATGCATAAAAACTTGCAGGCACGCCGAAATTGCTCGAGGGACATAATAAATTTGTCAGTAAAAATTTAAGAAATAGTTTCTCAAAAGGAGTGAAAGACTCTCTTGAAAACTTAGTCACATTTTTCTTTATTGCTCTCGAATCTACATGAGATGACCGACTTTTCCTCCAACTAATAGATTCTCCCCTGTTGGGCATGCCTAACAAAAGTGTCACATGATCGGCGTGGAATTTTAACAACTTCTCACCCATCACAAAAGCTCTTCTTTCATTATTCCAGAATCCCATGATATGTAGAGTCAATACTTTATCTTGGGTATAAGAAGACATGTCAAAAAAATGACTGACATTTATATCTCTTAAAAAAGTCATTGTTTCCTCAGGTACAATGTCTCTAATAGTATCGAGTGCACTTCTCACTACGGAAGGACGACATCTACAATTGAACGTTCTTTCGTTCATATACCTACAATAGAAAACATAAGGAAATATTATTTTATAGATAACAATCTCCATTCACAATTTAAAAAATGACTCTAAAGGTTATTATTAGAAGTTATTGTCGGGTTACATGTGTTATTGTAGTGTTAAATGTGTTATTGAAGTGTTACATATGTGTTATTTATGTGTTATATGACCGCAATAGTTCAGTTTTTGTTGTGTTACAAATGAGTTATTATGCGTTACTGTTGTGTTATCATCGTGTTATCATTGTGTAATTGTTGTGTTATTATTATGTTATAGATTATGTGTTACTATTGTGTTACTGTTGTCTTATAATTGTGTTACTGTTATGTTATTGTTGTTTTATTATTGTGGTATTCTCGTGTTACTGTTGTGTTAATGTCGTGTTATCGTGTGTTATGAATGTGTTATCATTGTGTTATGATTGTGTTATGCTTGTGTTACACCAATAACATAACTATAACACAACAATAACACAATAATAACATACTAAAACATACTATAACACATCAATTCTAATAACATAACACAACAATAGTACAAAATAACACATCTATAACACTATTATATCAACATAACATAATAATAACACATTTATAACACACAATAACACATCTACAACACACAATAACACAACTATAACACGATTGTAACACACAAACACATTTTAACACAGCTATAATGCATATTTAAATAACATAACAGAATAATAACACAAAATAACACCTTTATAACATAATATCACACAATAATACGACTATAAAACCACTATAATACTACAATAACACGACTAAAACTTCAACTTTTATTTTAAAATAAACAATGTAGTTACGTAACGACTTCGGGAGTCCGCTAGGTTCTTCTTTGACTCCCTTGCGACCTTCCATT
This sequence comes from Phalaenopsis hybrid cultivar, assembly GCA_002079205.1. NCBI lineage: Eukaryota > Viridiplantae > Streptophyta > Magnoliopsida > Asparagales > Orchidaceae > Phalaenopsis > Phalaenopsis hybrid cultivar. The sequence continues at coordinate 365,921 of JXCR01145531.1, read as the reverse complement.
TTATGTGCTACAATGAGAAAGAAAATAAATCACTAGTTGTTGCAATGAAACGACGAAGTACTAATATTTGGAATGAGTATTGTGTAACCTACCTTCCGTTTCCAAGAGTCGAAACCGAATGAAGTACCACCACCAACCGTCCGAATGGAGAACCACTACCGCCAAAGACAAACCGCCGTCTGAAGTGCTGAAGAAAGCCGGAAAAGCCGAAGGAGGAAGAGGCATGAAGCCGAAGGAGGAAGAAGCCGAATGCCGAAGGAGGAAGAAGTCGAATGCGAACCGACGAAAGGCTCCAAAAACGCCGAATCTAACATAAAGTAAGTTTTTGTCTGTATTGGGATTTAATTCGGGTCGGGTTCACGATAAACACACCTATTAAATTTCCCGCGTTGATTCGGGTCGGGTCAAGCTTTCTTTTTAATTTTATATGCCGTGGGACCCAATTCCACTTGTACTCCACTCATTGGACTCCGCAAGCAACTCACTCTGCGGAGTCTTGAGGCAATAAAAATTCTTGTTTGCACATTGTCGTTGATGCTTTGATTCCTGAATTTGTGTGAAATTGATTGTTTTTTTTATTAAAGGAAAACCAGAAAGTAGGGTGTGGAAGAACATAAAATCATATTTTTGTTGAAGTCTGACGTCTTATTGGGTCTCTTTCTTTTTGCAGTATCAAGGGAGCTATTCTCTGAGGCATTGGCTTCAATTATCGGACTGGCTTCCTACCTTAGAGGCAACTCTAGCTTTGGATGAAGAATGGGTTAGGCGGGTTGGGGATGACACCATAGGAGGGCCTGATGTAACTCGGCAATTGCGCCTTATTAGAATAATTATGAGAGATCTTTTAATTGGTGTAAGGACTTTTTTTTTTTAATCTAAATCAGTCTGATAGACATGCGTCCTGCAGGGCTGCTCTATGTTTCACGAGTGTTTGTTGTTATTTCTCAGGTAAATTACTTGCATAGCCATGGATTGGCACATACTGAGTTAAGACTGGAGAACGTGCATATTTGTCCAGTAGATAGGCATATTAAAGTACGTTCTTTACTTTCTTAACCAAGTTTCCTTTTATTTTTTTTTTGTTTTGTGACTTTTGCTGAAAGTCAATGTGTCTGGTTGTTTTCTAGCACCTTCAAGTACCTTCTGCGGGGATACTGATATTGTTAGACAGAATACACGTAAAAATTCTTTGAGCTTGCTTTATTTGGTTTGAGGACATACAATTTTTAAGGACGGACATCATTCTATACATCTATGTAATAAGATCTCTAGAATTCTCCATTTTTATTGTACTATAGAATAGTTACACTAATTGCTTAACATGTATTTAACTCCAGAATCACATTTTCTCTTGTAATGAAAAACTGAATCAATCCACGTAAAGTTAAAATGCCGTGTTTCCATTTGCTATACTTTCCCTTCTCGTTTGAGTTTGCTACTTAACTTTGACTTTAGAAAATATACTGCATTTTGATTATGATGTCTTTGAAGATTAGGTAGCAATCCTATAGGTCCCAGATTGGTGCAAAATAGGGGTTTTTTTTGGAGCTATTTGGATTGATGTTGAAATATTAGTGGAGGCTTCATTGTTTAGTGGACTTCGGAAGATTTGCTTGTGTACAGCTTTTACGCATTGTAATTTTGAAGTTAAATTTACTCTTCAATTTTGCTGTAGTAACTTATTTCATAAGTAAGAGGTGCGAACTGAGTTGATGATTTTTCTGGTAAACTTCTTTCCTTATTTTGTGGTGTACATACTTGCTATATTTGCATGGAAATTTTATACAGTTCTAGCTGTGCATGTCATGTCATGTCATGTCAGCTCGCGAGGAGCTATACTTGATTATGTATTACTTTTTGATTCTACAATCACAAAAATTTACTCTAAAAAATGATAAATATTTAAATTGCTTTTAAAAGAGTTGCCACCAAATCCCAACTAGTCCTTTTTTTACTTGGGAGGAAAGAAAATTACAAAATGATTTTAAACTGAATCTTGGAGAATGCTTAATCACACAACATAGAGTCGGGGTTATGAATTTATTCTTTAGTTTTATAAAGAAAGTTATCAAAAGAAATAGTTGTCTTTGAAAAATATGGTAGAACTTAAAAATCGAAAAGTTAGTAATATTGCAAGATATGTTGTTAGGGTAAGCAAATGCGACTCCATAGTTGAGCCAAACTTGATGTAGGATTATTTACATCATTTCACTTAAAATATTACCAAGCTTTGAAATTAGAATGTACGAAAGAACTCGTGTTCATTGAGTGAGGAGGCATAAAAATTATATTTTGGAAAAGAAATGTTTTTTTAAGAAGTGATAAAAAATAATTTTTTTAAAAATGATTATAAAGAAACTAGAGTACCAAGTAAAACAAAAGATATTTTTTTTTTATGATATATATAATAATTAGGTTTTAATGGAGGAGAAAATAAAATATTGGGATAGTCTTAGGAAGATATTGTGGAAGGGCATAATAAATAGAATATTGGGCTACTTTATAAATTGATTAAGAAAATGAAGTTTGGACTGTGAAAGAAAATTTCTTAGGTGCAGATAAGACATCTGTTGAGATTTATGGAGTTGTTAGTGATATTCTATAAAAAATCTTAATGAATGTTTGAAAACTAAGAGGTTATCAAATGATGGTTGAAAACCTATTTTAGCATCAATTTTAAGGACATAGGAGATCTTTACAATTATAATAATTATAAATAAATCATCTTTACAATTATAATAATTATAAATAAATCAAACTTCTTATTCATTCAATAAAATTTTTGGTCAGAATAATGGAATGCATATTTAGAAATATGATGTATATTTTAAAGAATCAGTTTGGTTTTATGTAAAAACATGTTTAACATGGAGGATATTTTTGTGCTTATGTGATTAATGGAATATTATAGCCAGCAGTAGAAGCTCCTAGATGTTATTTTGTTTATCTTGAGAATGTATATAAGTTTGGATCTCTATTACTTTGTTTACAAAAGGATGCTCAAAATGAAATACCATGATAATTTGAAGTATTATTTCTAATCGGTGAGATTTATTTTTAGTCAAGTAAGTGGGAAGTTAGAATAATGGAAAAATTGTTTTGAAGCTAAAAGGCTTTGGATTATTAGAACAAAGCCTAAGTTATATGTTTTTGAATGTTAGACATAGAAGACAATTTGTCCGCTAAGTTGGACGTTACAAAAGGAAAAATTGTGAAGTGTATGTGTGACAAAAATAGAAATGATGGATTGCAAAATGATTACATTAGAGGTCAATGGGAGTAACGTTTATTAATGATAAGATAGTGAAAAGTGGATTTAGCTATGTTTATGCATGTAATATAAAGGATAGTAAATTCCGAAAGAATATGGGTATATAAAATTAGTGTCAAATGTTTAGAAAAAAAGGGAGACAAAGTAACATATAACTAATGTCAAAAGAGTAGGAAAAAAAATGATAGACTGAAATAACATGCATAGAATTTTCGCAAAAGGAGTTGTTCTAATTTGTTTTATTAGGAATGAAGGGAGAATGATGATTTATGAAGCTGACTCCAAATGGCTTGAATAAGGTAATGATGATGAACAATATAAATTGATAGACATTTCTTTTAAACATTTCTTTTAATGAAAATTTTTTTATTCTAGCTTATTTAATACATATTTACTTTCTAGTGTAATGACACATTCGATCTATGGAAATTAAGCAACTCATTTGGTCTAAGAGGTGGAGTTCTGTTGTAAGGCAACATGGGTTGATTTGGTAAAATAATTTGTTGATATTGATATGGTTATACACTTATTCTTTTCCTACTTTTTTATTAACATTATTTACATTTTTCTTAGGTAGGCATTCTAGGAAATGCAGTTGATTTACATAACAATGGTAACACTAACGCTATGGCCGGCAACTCAGACAGAAAGGCAATGATTATAGCCTTTGACATGAGGTATGTAACCTAATCCAAGGTTTAAGTAATAGAAATCATGGAAATCTACCTTACGAACTCATGCAGGAACTTTTACATTGCCATCTCATATGTTATTTTTTATTATTTTTTTCCTGCTGTTCAGATGTGTTGGATTCATGATGGCTAAGATGGTTTTAAAAGAGCTTATGGATGCTTCAATCTTTACAAAATTTAAGTTGTTTCTAAATAAGGTTTGATGAGAAAAATCTGTGTCCATACCGTGTTACTTCTTGTCCTGTTGAAAAAAGTACTTTGTTTTCCTTGAACATAGCAGTTCTTTGTGAAGTGAAGAAAAGTGCCTATTTCATTAACTCATTTTAAATTAAGCACCTGCCTCTTGTTGTGGCTGGTTTTTTTTGTACTTAATTCCTATGTATTCAGATATCTAACACCTAAAATTCAATTGTTACATCTATGCCACCTTACTTATGCATGAAAAGGTGTATTTCACTTTTTAAAAGTTTAAAAGTAGTATTTTTGATGTGATATGAAAGATTACTGGATTTATAAATGTAAAAAGTATAGTTTAGGTGTTAGATATGTAGAAACATAAGAATTGGGTGGCATGTATGTAAATGCCCCTTTTTTTATTTGGTTTGAGTTCAGAAACATCTATTTGTCACGTGCAATATCTTACATTTTGCTGCTTATGGAGTGCAGGGAAATGACTCTTCATGCCTACGAGAATTCCTTTTGCCAATTCTATGTCAAGACTCTCCATGTGGAAATGCTGGTTTGCAAGTGAATAATCTTTCTTCTTTTGTAGCCATCTAAATACCCATTATAGAACTGTTTATTGTCATGATATGATGGACATCATTTTCTTACCTAGCAAATTCATCTTTTTTATTATTTATTTTTTTACGTTTTTTCTTTTTTTAACAGATGCTGGATAGGAATTGGGGCGCTGGTTGGAACCTGTTATCTTTGTTTCTTGCTACAAAACCATTTGCAAGAATAAGGTATTATGACAGTCTGGGATGCTGCTGCATTTATAACAGTTTACAATCCTATCTGTATATTTCTTTTGGTATCAAGGTTGATTTTGTAAGATATTTTTATCTCTTTTATCATTCCTGGTTGAAAGTTTTAATCAAATTCATTAGTTACATTTTGTTTTTATTCTACATATGAAGCAGTTGCTAAATTTTAACGTTCTGCATCTTATTGCAGTTGTTTGGATGCATTGAGGCATCCATTTCTTTGTGGACCTAAATGGCGCATAGACCCATCTATGGATTTAATCAGGTGGGGATTAGGATCTACTGCCGTCCGAATGGCAGAAGATTATATCTATGGAAGGCATCAGGTACGTGCAATCCTGAAGATGGGTATTTTTTCTAAATTTTGTTAGCTTACTGTTTGTGGAATGAGATGGAAACCATTTAGTATTATGGAGAATAGCATCATTTTCTACCTCTGATTCTCATAGTTAAATCATTTTCTATATTTAAACCTCCTCGCAATATTTTGAATTGCCTTGGTAGTAACAAAAAAAATAAATAAATAATTCAATTCTTTTTGAAAAATGGTGAAATTGTTGAGCATATACATAAATATGTTATGACTAGCAAATTTTCAAAGGCCACAGAGGTGCTTATTTAAATCATTTCCTACCTAAACCACTTCACAACATATTGAGTTGCCTTGGTAGTAACCAAACAATTTTGTTTTAATTCAATGATTTTAATGACGTTAATTATTGGAATACACATGAATATGCTATAACTAACAAATTTTCAAAAGCCAAAGAGGTGCTTCACTTTTCAACCCTTTTTTTGCTTGCTGAATTTTTTTTTGGATAATTTTTCCTCAGTTACTCCTATGAACTTTTATTTGGAAATATGCAAGCATACATTTCTAATGTTTGGTTATATGTGCTAGCGCCGGAGACTAGCTTATTTGATTGAACTGATGGAATTACTGAATCCCCAACCCAAGATAAAGGTAGCATACCCTTTTAACTTTTATTTGTTTTTGTATTTTTAGTGAACTTAATTTTGAACTTGCACATGTATATGCCTTGAATCTTGTGACCTTCTGGTGGAAAAAGTTCCAAGTTACCAACCAATAGGCTGGGTTGGGTTACATATGTCCTGTACCTGTTGTGCTGTGTTTTTATTTTTTATCATTTATGTGGGATTCTTTAAATAACATAATAGCTAGAATTTCCACTGTTAACTTCTTGATTAAAATGACCGTTGAGTTATTAGCAGAAAACTTCTCAGGTTAGCACTCTGGGGCAGTTTAAGCATTGATGTAGAAAACAAGGGTTAATCACTTTTTTTTTGTGCCATTTATTTCTGCATCAATTTAAAATTAAAACTATAAAACTCCTTTTCTGAACAACAATGACTCTTGAGCACTTCTAGGCTGCTGACACAAGATTTGGGATGCAGTTGTTTTTAATTTTATATCATCAAAGTTCCTTCCACTTGCTAGTCTTTTTTAAAACTGCTCATGGGTAGCTCAATGATAATTTTTCTGTTATCTACTTTTTAAAATTTTTAATTATTTTTTTCCTTTGTATTTAACTACATTTTCTTGGCCCTTTTTAACATTACGCCCTTATTACTACATCATCTATGAATGCTTAGTAATTTTTACACTCAAACTTCCTTTGATTTATAACATGCAGAACTGGTTGGACATTCTCCATGGCCGATGGCGCCTGTTGTACTGCACAGGCAGACACCTAGGCCTAACTCTTCGCCAACCTACCCACAGAGTCATCATTGGCAGCGCAGTCCTCACTTTCACAAAAGATAACAACTCTGAAGAGCCTTCCGTTCTACTTTCTTCAGNTGTACTGCACAGGCAGACACCTAGGCCTAACTCTTCGCCAACCTACCCACAGAGTCATCATTGGCAGCGCAGGCCTCACTTTCACAAAAGATAACAACTCTGAAGAGCCTTCCCTTCTACTTTCTTCAAACATAAGCTTCAAGGTCATGCCAATCTCTTCATGGCCTCATGACAAATCCGGTTCACCTGGAAGCCTGCTAGTGAAATCTAGAGCCAAAATAACATCCGGTACACGATTGTACCTCAAAGAAGAAGACAGCCCCATTCCCAGCCAGTTCAGCTCTCAGGAATCCATTTCATCCGCCCTGCTGAGCAAGAAATGGAAGGGAGTAGGAGGGCCTGTTAAGGAGCTTCCCTACAGTCTCCCAGCTGCAAAACTGCTCCAAGGCGAGATCGACGTGTCGTTGAACCTGGAGCAATCACCACCTTCAAATATTGGTGAGGCGCAAACCGTGCTCAACGAGGTTAGAACTCAGATCCCACCTGAAATGTTTGATATTTCTAAGCTTGTTTGTGGTACCTATATTGACTCGAGGATGTTGGTCCTTCGTGGGGTTAATGGGTCTGCTTTACTCTTCACGAGATCATGTGCTTTAGATTAGCTGTATAATTGTCATATATTGTATATTAACAATGGTATTCGTTAGTTGTATGTATTCTTCAACTTTTTCTTTGATCATTGTTAACATTCAGGGAATTTGTTTCTATGCATATTAATTGTGCTTTGTTTTTATGCTATTTTGAACCATTAGTTTTATAACTATGCAGCCTTTAGAAAAAAAAGAAGAAGATATTTTATTAATTTTGCAATGTAATTTTACTAATAATATTTACTCTATATGTGAAGTATGATGAAAACTATATATCTGAAGTAAGGGTGTACATCAGTAATCGGTTTTGTTGTGTGAAAAATTATTCCTGCATACGGTGTCCGATCTCCACCGTTAATCACAATAAAGTTGGATAACAATATGTGATTAATGATTGACGGTGGAGATCATACACCGTATGCATTTCTACGGCGTTCGTATGGAATAATTTTTAGGTGCATTGGGTATGAATCCTTTGAAGGCAGTTATTTTAATGAAATTTAAAAATCATTCATTTTTAAAAATTGTTGTAATATTTATGTTATGATTTGATCTTACTAAATATTTTAGAGGTGTCAATTTTAAGAGGGTACAATGCTCACCAAGTTTAGCAAATAATCTATGTATGTTTGATACCCAATAAAAAAAAAAGGGGAAAAAAATGAAAAGACAAGGTCCTCGGTTGTAGGTCAGCAAGCTTCATTCACTACAAATGTGATACATTCCTTATGATGCACTATTAATCGATGCTATTGATGAAATATGATCATATCTTGATGAATGGTTAGAGATTGTATGAGGAAAATGTTGCATGATAGTCATGTGTACCTTTACCTATGTATATATGAGTTCAATTATTATCTCAAAGATAAAATCATTTGTTATCATTGTATATAATTTAAACTATTTAAATTTATAGCTTTATTTCAGGTTGGGGCTTCACCTCCACCTTGAGGTTTAAACACAACTCAATTTTAATTTCGATAACAAACTTAAAGTAATCAAACTTATGTCAATTCAAAAAAGACCTTAAAATGAAATTAAACTCAACCAACTCAAGTTTTCAGCTTAAGTAAATCAATCTTTACCAAGCCCATCCAAATCTTTGAGTTCAACTTAAATCATTAGAAAATTCGTAGATCCGTCCATCTGAATCTTCAAAATCTGTCATCTCACTATATTTATTGATGCTCGTTGTAAAAGATATAAACCAAAACCTTAATCAAGATTATTCTCAGAAGCTGCCACTTTAGAGATGTAATTAATTGTGATGGAGCCTCCTCGTAGGGATATTAAAATTCATAATAAAATAAATCTTATCTTACACCCGTAAGATAAAAGAAAAACTCTAGTTTTGTAGATCCATAAATCATGGAGATTTTCTTTATCAAGGCAATTAGATTCATTCTAAGGTAATATTTTATTCTATTATGACAGTTTATTATTCTTCTAATGCAGTATATGATCATTTAAATAGAAAGCTTTTAGGATTTATGATGGTTACATAAAAAAAATAATAATAATAAAAAAACTCCACCAACATTCACATTCTCCCTCTCTTCTCTCCATATTTGAAGCACCCCTACCCATTCTCGCATTCTGCCTCTCTTCTCCCCATCACTGAAACACCCAATTATACATTTTCTCCCTCTCTTCACCACATGATCAAAACATTCCCCAACACTTGCACACGTCTTATTCTTTACTTATGGTTGAAACTCTAATCCTCTCGACACCTCGCTTTATCTTCTTCAAACCGAACCAAAACACTAACACTCTCCACACCTCTCTTTCCCTATTTCCCCTCCAAACCCTAACTCTCTCCACACCTTTCTTTCTCTTTTCTCTCACCAAATTGAAACCTTAACCCTCTCCACACCTCTCTCCCCTTCTTCTCCACCAAATCGAAAACGTATGCCCTTTCGTTAGTCATTCTTCCCATCTTTTTGACAACCCAAGCCTTCCATGTTCACCATCACTATCTTACCCTAAACCATAGGCCTCTCCTCACTCACTCTTCCACTCTTTCCCGCCATCCAAAACTTCCTCATTCAACTTAATTATCTTATTTGAACCTAGGCCTCTTATCACTCAATCTTCCTATCTTTCCTAATAGCCAAACCTTCCTTATTCACCCTTACTACTTTACTTAGAACGTTAGGCCACTTCACATTCACTCTTCCTCTTTTTCCAACCATCCAAACCTTGCCTATTATCCTTCATTACCTTATCCAAAACTCTAAACAAAGCTCCCCTCCTTACTTCCTCTATGACTTATCTAAAATCTTAACCAATGCTCCTCTTCTCTCTCCCTCATCCATTTTCCTCTCTTGACTCCCTCTTCTAAATTGCCAAAAAACCTCATCCATTTTCCTTTACTCACTCCGTCATCCACCTTTCTCTCCACATTGTTCTTAGAGAATGTTGACCTCACTTGTGTGAGGACTCACCCACTCGCCTCAACATAGCCCCCAGACCAGGGTTATGCCTCTTTGGGTCTCAACAGGACAATCTCAAACCCTCAACCCCAGGTTGAGTTAGTTCAGGGTTTTGGCCTGGTAAGAAAGCCAAAACCTTATAAACCTCTCTATGAACCCTAGGGACTACCATGACACCCAAATTCACACTGGGAGAGAGGTCTACCTAAATTGATCCATAGCCTCACCTAAGGTCTTCCCAACTACCAATTAACCCTAAAAATCAACTTGAAATTCTAACACACTTCTTTGACCCTAAGAATTGATGGCACCATGGGTGGTCAAATCAAATTAAGCCTAACCCAATTTTGATCAATTCTTGAACAATTGATCCCATTGTCATACAATTGGGCCCTACCCAAGGTGGTCAAGACATCAAACCACTTGGGTGGAGGGATCAAAATTGGCACCACTATGGAAACCCCCATAATTAATATAATTACTTAATTAGGTAAATTATGGAGACGTTTATTAGAGCCTAAACCTTTGGGATAAGCCCAAGTAAATTAGTTTAGTTCTAATCTAAAATTGTAAGACTATGACCCATCTTCCCCATGGCCCATCAAGCCCATTATGGCACATGAGTAATTTAAATTTTTTTTAACTAAATTCTAAGCACTAAAACACAAGTTTAACACACCTAGCCATGCCACCTCACACATGACACGTAGGTCATGAACTTTTTTACCTTCCCTTGGTGAGCCAAGACCAGACAAAATTTGATCTTAGCTACCCACAAAAAGATCCACCGATTCAACCCATGCCCTCCTCCATGCCACCTCCACTACTATTGGCACCACCATGGCCAATGCATGGAAAATTGGAAAAGCTCCTCCCCACTACCTAAAACCCCTGAAATTCTTTTGAAAATGCTTTGAGGAACTAACTGAGCTTTCCTATGCCAGCCAAGCTTACCGCATGAGCTTCTATGACTATAAATAGTCCTAATCCGAGAGGTATGAGACACCACCAAGGTCCTTAGGCAGCCTTCCAAATTCCTCACTCTCAATAGAGAAAACCTTCCCACTAACCAAGGCAATCAATCCCCAACATCCTCAATCCCTTCCCTCTACTATCAAACCCTAATTTTATCACTAAAACCCAGGGCCATTTTCGGTTCTGACATCAACCTTCTCAAAACCCAAAACCAACTCTCTCAAAAGCTTCATAGGACCTCTAAACATCCTCGCCATTAAAAATTGAGCTTTCCCGCAGCCTTTAACCCATCCCAACACTAAATTATGGCAACATTTGCTCTAACTCATAGCTAGAGCCAATCTTAGTCCAAAATGAAGCGAGGAAGAGGTTTGTGACATCAAGATGAACCTCTTTGTCAAGTCCAATCAAGGCCTCGCCTATTGAGACAAGATATAAATCCAAAATTTCAAATATTACTCTCGGTTTGTTATTTTACGAAGAAAATAAATAATGAATACCCACTAAACCATATAGATAGCTTCGTCTCTATTAGATGAAGTTGTAGGAGCAAACTTCAAACGATTTGGTTGAGAATCGGGCATGATATTAGGGTTTGATCACGGATGGTTGATACACCAAAAATATATTCAATTTTTCATATGTATTTAAGTCTTATTTTTGGTGATATTGCACTTTAAAGAAAGACATTTTCATGTTTTCTTGCAGGTATACTAAGTCAGGCACTTGGAGCTTAAATGATGCAAAAAGTATAATTTGGAGTCAAAAGTGACATTTTCTAAAAATTGAACTGACGCCTAGGCGCTAGAATTGGCTTCTAAGCACCAGATTACATAGATAATTATTTTCACAAATGCATCAAATTTAGACGAAATTTGAAGAGGTGCCTATGAAGACTCTTGAGAAATTCATCCCAACGTTATAAAATAGTGTTTTTATGTCAGAATGAGAGGGTTGGCGTGAGTCTCTAGAGAGAATTAGTGATGGGGAGTGAGTTCTAAGTTGGTGGAGAGTGCGCAAGTGTCTCTAAGAGTTATAAGAGAAGAAAGAAAGTGAGAGATTTCTTCATCCTTACATTTCTAAGAGAGATTTGAGTGTTATTATTAAGAGAGAGAGATTTAAAGGAACTTCAAGGGATTTGCTTGGGGAAGAAATCGAGTTAAGCTGTTTTATTTTTCTTTCTTGTTTTGTAAACTTATTTTTATATATATAATCCATGTTTTGTTGTATATTCCTCATGAATTTCGAGTAGATTTCTTTATCCTTACGTGAAGAGTTAAGCTGTTGTGCAATATTCTAATTTCATATTTGTGATGATTCAAAATTTGAACTTCATTTACATTTTGATCTGACCAATTAAATTATTAAAATTTTTTGTGAAACATACGATCTGAAAGGGCTATGCTTTCCACAACAAAGTAAGAGCACATTTGATTTCATGGATGAGAATGTAGTCCATGGGGTTGAGTGCAAAAAAATAGGAAAATATTCATTGATGGACGTAGAATTGGATATTTTAGGGTGACAAACTAAAATCCTCAATTTGGTCTAGACATTTGGAAACTAAAGCGAGATGTTAGCCCTGAAGTGAGCGGAACATGGAAACTCTGGAGTGAAAGCCAATATCTTCCTAGCCTAACTGCGAATTTAGGGTCTAAACACTAGATTAGCTAATGTTTTTTATCACTTGTAAAAAAGATAAATAATATAATTGCTCTTATTTGACACAATACAATTTTCTTCAATTTGGTGATTCACTGATTATAATCTCGTTGTAAAGGGAATGATGCTTTCTTAAATTTGAACTCTTTGTCACAAATCCTAGTTTAGTTTTTAGTAAATTTAAATTTGAAGTTTAGAGATTAGTGTAATAAATTTAGTTTCTTTAGTAGCATTACACAAATTTTGACTTGTTTTCTTGCTTAAAATTTCAATAGTTTAAATATTGTGCTTTTGCGTGATTTTCCAAACAAATTTTCACCTCCCTATGGGATCGATACTCATGACTCCATTAGATTCATTTATTACTTGAGCGATACATATATTTGTGTTTGCAACCTAGTGATAATTTGAAATTAAAAATACACTTTAATTCACTAAGAGTGGCAACTTTAGATATTTTAAAAGAGAAAACTTATTGTTCTGAAGTAAATTTTTTTGTGGTTAAATTGCATATTTTTTAATATAGTTGCCTTGTGATTTGTGATGTTGAAAAACATTCATAATGCATAACAAAATCCACATCAATGGTTCTCGATTCTCTATCTCATGAGTACGATGAAGCAATGTCGTCTGTTTCCATGTATTAGAAACAGTCGTCAAGGATCAAGCCAGACCACAGTACCACAGAGCGGAGAAGCATTAAGTTGCGAGACAATGCGACATCTACGTGGAAAGCACAATAAATCACACGACGATGTGTGGAGCTTTGGAGCGATGATGATGACGCAGCGCCGACTGGGTTAAGTAAAAAATTTGGGTTTTAAAATTAATTAAATCCTAAAATGCCTACATTACTTAATGTAAGAAAATCACAAAAATAAAATGAAAATACCTCAGAACTTAGGGAATAGTGGAGAAAATAAAAAAAAATTAAACAACTAACTTCTAATTAATTTTTAATTAATTAAATACTTGAGAGAGTATTTTAAGTATTAAAATTTAATTGTAAGTCAGAAAAATCTAAATTTTGAGTGAAATGTCCCCCTACCTTTGGGAAATTCTCTTATTATTTCAAAGTTAGAGGGTGCTTCTTAACCTTAAAATGACAAATTTTCCATGAAAATTTAACTATTTTGAAAAATAATTATAAAAATTAAAATTAAAATTAAAAAAATCCAAATTTAAATGGAAATTTAGGGCAGTGAAATAAAACCATAAAATGATAATTTCAACCCTTAAGAAAACCCTAAAATGAAAATTAGGAAGCTAAAGGTAAATATGTAAAATCAAATCTTGGCCCAAATTGGCTTTTAATTTAATTTAAAACAATAAATTAACCTTAGGGGCCTAGCCTAAAGGAGGATTTAAGGAATTAAAATCATGATTATCCCTTTAATCATGAAACTATCTTAAGGTTAGCCAAATTAAGCTTGAACTTGGTTCAAGTCTAACCCAACTTAGACCTTAATCAAGTGGACCCACAATTGGACCCAATTCAATTGAGGTTAGACTAGACCCTCAACTAGATCCAACCTAGATCTAGTCAAGCTAGGGTTCAACTCTAGATCTAACCTAACTTAGACATAACCTAAACTATCCTAGGTCTAAACTAATTTAGACCTAATGCACACTAAACCCTACTAAGTCTAACCTAACTTAGACCTAGTTCACACTAAACACTACTAGGTCTAACCTAACTTAGACCTAGCCTAACACAAATCCTTCTAGGTCTAAGTCAACTTAGACCTAACACACATTGAACTTCACTAGGTTTAACATGAACTTAGATATTAGGGTTTAACTTTAAATGACTATATTTATGTTTGTAAATATTATGGTAAATTTAGGTAAATTTTTTTAATAATGAAGGTCAATTCTAAAGTTAAATTGGTATGAAAGGATAGAACTATGTTTTTCTATTTAAAGTAACAGAAATTGTATTTTTGAAGTATTAAAAATTTTAGAGTTTCATGTAAGAAGAAAGGTATGAGACTTTATGAAAAATAATCAAAACTAATATGAATTTATAAAGTGAAGAAATGTAAGAAGTTTTAACTTTAAGAAGAGGATAATGAAGTTCAAAATTATTAAAGGCTATCCAGATATATTAATTATCACTTGAAAAAGAAAAGAAAAGAAAGGAATGAAAATATCCTGAAAAGAAAAAAAGAAGAAAAGAAAAAAAAAGAAGAAAAGCAAAGAAAAAAAAAGAATGTGAGGACAAACTTGAGGAGATGTCTAATCAAAAATTGGTTTTATCAACTTGAGGAAAATGCTTTATTACATTTTTTAAACTTGTATTTGAGTATTAACACCTTTAATAGTAAATTTTTCATGAAGTTCCTTTTCATATGGATATTCTAAGTATCCTTGATATAACAAATTACAATTCTTCTTGAAATGAATGAAGATTTAGAATTATTAGATTTGATTACTGAGTATTCTTATATTTATAGTTTTAATCTAAGTTATTAAAAGTTTTTCTTATTTTATTTATTAAAATAAAATATAGAAGTTTATAAGTAAATCTCTATCCTAAGTCATATTTTTATGTAGTAAAAGAGTCACTTGAGGACAAGTAATATTTAAGTTTGAGGGATATTGATAAACCAAAATAATGTGTTATTTTAAGTATGCATTTCATGCTTATTTTTGGTGATATTGCACTTCAAAGAAGAACATTTTTATGTTTTTGGAGAAAAAGTAGCAAAAATGAGAAAATTTGGAGCCAAAATAACAAATTTTGTGAGTCTGGCGCTTGAAATGCCAGACTTTACAGAGAGCTGGCACATGAAGTGCCAGACTTGGTGCCTGAAGTGTCAGATTCGGCGCCTGAAGCTCCAAAACCCAGAACAACACGAACTTAAGTAACTTGGAGCCTGAAGAGCCAGAATCAGCGCTAGAGACAACACTTGATGAATTAAGGTGGTTTGGGACGAATTTTGAGCGGATTTTGAAGGCTCCAAATGTTTCAAATGCTCCATGGAGTGATTCAATACATCTAGAAACTTTGGAAGGCTCTTCAATGAAGGGATACGTCTCTTGATTGAATGGACATGTTTTTTGGGATTCAAATGGTGTGACTTTTAGAGAGAAGTTTAGAGAGAATTTTGAATTCTTTTTGGAGGGAGGCAGCCTGATGCGCCCCTAGTGTGTGTTGCTTTTGTGCGTGTTTTATGTCAATTTAAATCTTCGATACAGTGCCAAAAACATAATCTGTCTCGAAATTACGCAGTAACTTAGCTTTTAAAAATATATCCAAAATCTCGACCCAATTTATATTAAGTATTTAATGTGCAAAATAGAAATGTTATATAAAATATATAAAATATTTCAAACACTAGGAGTTCTTCGCAAGTACACGTATCGCTTTAAGTAGTATATGAATTTCTTTAAAAACCTCAGTATCGATCCCATAGATAAGCGCAGTAAGAAATAACTTAGGCTAATTCTAGTTTCCTACTATCAAGTCTTAATTTGGAAGATGAAATTTCTTATGATAATAACTTAAATCACAATATTCAAACTATAAAAATAAAAGTAAGAAAGAAAAGTTAAAATAGGTTTAATGAATTCTAACATAAATGTAACTAAAAGAACTTAGTTTACTAAACTAATTTCTAAACTTCAAAGTTAAATTTACTAAGATTAAACAAAGTTTTGTGACGAAGAGTTCAAATTTAAGAAAGCATCCTTCCTATTTACAATGAGTATATGGATTGTGAAGAAATTAAAATTATTTGAAAATATATAAAATTGTTTTATGCCAAATAGAAGCAATCTTATTCTTTATCCTCTTTTGAGTGCTATAGAGAACATCACTAATGTAGAGATTGATCCCTAATTCTGTGGTTAAGCTGGGAGGATACCGACTATCACTTCAAGGCTCCCACTACTCCCTCCTCTGAGGGCTAACAATCTCACATAAGTTTCCAATCAACTAGACCAAATTGGGGATTTTAATCTGTCACCTTAAAATCTCCAATTTTGCATCCAACAAAGTATATTTCCCTATTTATTTGCACTCACCCCATGGATGAAATACTCTCCCGTGAAATCAAATGTGATTCTTCCCATGTTGTAAAAATCATAGACCTTTCGGAACATATGTTTCGCAACACATACTAACATTTCAATTGATCAAATCGAAAAGTAAATTAAGATCTGGGTTCAAATCATCACAAATTATTGACATTTAAAACCAAATAAAACCAAATCAATTCTTCACAAAACCATATTCAAAGTACGGAGAAGGATAAAGAAGAATACTCAGAATTCATGAGAAGGATACGACAAAACTCAAATTTCATGTATAAAAACAAGTTTACAATACAGAAGAAATAAAAGGCACAACTTATCTCACAATCCTTCCTAAGCAAATCCCCATAAGTTTTCTTCAAGCCTTTCTCTCTTTATAAAACTCTCAATTCTCTCTTAGAAGTGTAATGAAGAAGAAATCTCTCACCTTCCCTCTCCTCTTATAACCAATTCTCTCTTAGAAGTGTAATGAAGAAGAAATCTCTCACCTTCCCTCTCCTCTTACAATCATTGAAGAAAACTCTTAGAAGTGTAATGAAGAAGAAATCTCTCACATTCCCTCTCCTCTTACAATCCTTGAAGGAAATATACAAGACCTTGCCTCTCTCTCTCACACCACACACACACACACACAAACTCACGCCCCAAAAACTCCTCTCTCAAGCCCTAGACTTCCCTCTCTTTTATAAAAGGCTGCCTCCCTCCAAAAAAGAATTCAAAATTACCTCCGAAATTCTATCCAAAAGTCAACTCTTTTGAATTTAAAAGACATGTCCATTGATCTAAGAGACATATCACTTCATAAAAGAGCATTCCAAAGTGTTTAGATGTATTGAATCACTCCAAGGGGTGTTTAGAACAAGTGTCCCTTTGAAAATTCACCCAAAATTTATCCCTAACCGCCTTAATCCGCAAAAAAAATCATCTTTAGCGCATCATGCGCCAATTCTCTGGTTTTTGGCACATCATGCGCCAGTCTGCAGCTGCTCCACTATTTTGCTTTGTTTGGCTTCATTTCAGCTCCATTTCGCCCTGTTTCAGTTGCGTTTTTCTCCTAACAGATATACCTACAAAATAAGCATAAAAAACCTTTCTTTAATGTGTAATTTTATTCAAAAATATTTGAGAAATGTAAAGTAGATTAAACATAGAAAGACAAATCAAAATGTGCCAAGTCAGAATTTTCTTTCTTGCTCTTTTTTACTATAAATTGCACCATTTTTGCTTCATTTTCTCCAAAAGTTAATTTCTTGTACCTAAAACTAAAAATATGCAAAATACCTTCCTTTGAAGTGTAATATCATTAAAAATAATTAAAATTGCGTATAAAATATATTTAAAAAAGTATGTAATTTTTAGGCATGTCACGATAACTAATTAAAGAGAGAGGAGTCTAGGGTTGAAGTGGGTGGTGTGAGGTAGAGTTTTTAGTGGAGAAGAGAGCGAGGTGAGTAAGAGAGAGAGTGAACGACTTGAAAATTTTTTTCAAGGGTTGTAAAAGGAGAGGGAAAGTGAGAAATTTCTTTTTCATTACATTTTCAAGAGAGCATTGAGAGTGTTTGCAAAGAGGGAAAGTCCTTAAAGGGAACTTCTAGAGATTTTCTTGGAAAGGATTGTGAAATAAGTTGTGTCTTTTATTTCTTTGTTTTGTAAACATGTTTTTTATATACGAAATCTGTGTTTTGTCTCATGAATTCTGAGTATACTTTTCTATTGTTATCCTTACTCTGAGATATGATTTTGTAAAAAATTGATTTGATTTTATACGGTTTTAAATGTCAATAATTTGTGATGATTTGAACTCCGATCTTCATTTACTTTTCAATCTGGTCAATTGAAATGTTATCATGTGTTGAGAAACATATGATCCGAAAAGGCTATAATTTCTATAACATAGTGAGAATCACATTCAATTCTATGGGTAAGAATGTTATCCATGGGGTTGAGTGCAAATGAATAGGGAAATTTACCTTTTTGGATGTAGAATTGGAGATTTTAAGTTGAAATCCCTAATTTGGTCCAGTTGATTGAAAACTAATGCGAGATTGTTAGCCCTCAGCCTAGGGAGAAGTGAGAGCTCTGGAGTGAGAGTCGGTATCCTTCCAACCTAACCACGAAAATCTAGATTAATCAATTTTCTTTATATACTTGAAATAGGGTAAAGAATAAGATTGCTCATATTTGGCACAATACAATTATATATATATATATACATATATATATTCAAATGATTTTAATTTCTTTATAATCCATATACTCATTGTAAAGGGGAAGGATGTTTTCTTAAATTTGAACTCTTCGTCACAGAAAATTTATTTAGTTTTTATAAGTTTACTTTTGAAGTTTAACAAATAGTTTAGTTAACTTAGTTCTTTTAACTGAATTTTATTTAGCATACACACAGTTACTTTAGATCTGAATTTTGTACTTAAGTTTTGTAGTTTGAAGTTTGGGGTTTACATTATATTATCAGAATTTCCAACTTCCATGTGGGATCAATACTTAAGACTCCATTAGAGTCATTTATTACTTAAGCAATACATATACTAGAGTTATTATTACGGATTTGGCAGTTTAAAGATTTTAAAAGATTAAATTATTTTTACTAAAGTTATTTTTATTGGGACTGAATTACATATTTATTATTAGTATTGATGTATGTGTTTGGTAATATTGAAAAATATTTACAAAAGTAACACACAACAAACTCCTGCATCACCTAGCTTACCCTAAATCCTTTTATGTCTAACTCAACTTAGAACTAGACCATCTTAAACCTTACTGGTCCAACCTAACTTAGACCTAGTTCAACTTAAACCACTCTAGTTCTAATCTAGCTTAGACCTATTAAAACCAAACCTTACTAGATCTAACCTAAGTTTGAACTAGCTCAACTTAAACCCGGACTGACGTCATTAAATCAAGTGCTTCTTGAGAGGCAATTCAAGGTATGTATTTGTGTTTATGTTTGTAGTGTGTTGTGTTATTGTTTTTTGTGGATTAGATTGTTTGATGTTGTTTGTGATGGATTGTTTTGATTTTAGGGAGTCATAAGAGTGACAATTCCTAAGCTTCTCGTTGTGACTAGACTTATATTTGTTCTCTAGTTGTAGTTGGATTAACTAGTTAACCACATATTAGTTCTTAATCAAACTTAAAGAATTACTAGAGATATGATGAGTTTATACATAGGACAAGTCCATCTCAATTTTGTTACTTCTTTTATCTGACTTTATTTTTCATCAAGTGAGTTTAGTAAACCAGCTCATAGAGGAACATGAGAATGATATAGACCTTAGTATTTTTTAGTCTTAGAGGTTTATATTTTAAAGGATGAGGCCATACATGAGATTGGCAAGACATGAGCCAATATATCAGAGACAATCTTATCTATGGTTTGATCCTATTCAAATAAATAAAAGCACCCAGTAGTTCATTAGAAAGAGATTCCAGTAGAAATTGGAAGTAAAGAAGGGAAGTGTGATGAGAAAAAGAAAGAATTAACCTTATCTATCTATGATTTTTGTATGTTTATTAGTGTGATTAAAGACTTGTGGAGGATCAAAATATTCAATTTAAATGACCAGGATCAAGTTTGGGTCGTGCAAATAAGCTCTAGTACCTATGACATTGAAGCACCTAATAGAGCACTAGTGCCCATGTGATTGGTGCCAAGGTTCCATACCTTAGGGCCTTGGAGCCACTATCACGATGCCTAGGCATCAGACTTACCCGTTCAACAAAAACCGGTCGAACACCTCAGTTTAGGTCATTTTTGCACGAGCTCCTCCCTGATTTTTCTCTAGAGATTTGAGGATGATTCTTTGGGATCCCTTTCTCTGTGCATTTGTGATCGTTCTAGAGCTCATGAGGAGTGAAGTTCATCTTACTTAGGTAAAATATCTCATTTTGACCTTGCATTTTCTTCTTCATTCGGGGAGCTTTCATGTTTTTTGGGAAAACAGTGGAGAATGAGAGATTACTTGAGGGGTGTTGATTTAACTCTATACTTTCATATTAAATCAATTACATCCTATAATTGAACTCTTTCCATCATATATTTGCTTATCTATATTTTATATGACACCCAGGGTCAAGGAGAGTAAAGGCAAAAGTTCCTTTAATCATAATAAATTCATTATCTCCAAAGCTCTGGAGTGATACAACGAATTCCTTGTGTCAAATAAATTGATTGATGAGTAGCATTTCATTAGCCCTGGAGGTGCTGTAAAAAATATTATTGTATCTTGTCATTGTGAGGCCTTTTGCTACACCACTGCTATAATTGTTATTTCTATAGTTAGGGAGTTCTATGCTAATCTCTCTGATGTCTCTGATGGCCTAGTCTTTGTAAGGGAGAAGTTAGTGACTATCACACCTTCACATATCAATGTGAGATTTTCATTGGAAGATATCCTAGATAGTTTTTCCTCTACCTCTGCACCTTATGACAATGAGCTCAATTAGATTATTATGCTCTTGACAGATGGGAAGGGTACTTGGAAGGTGAGAAATGACCATAAGATCAATTTTTCTTCATCTGAACTAAATGCATCTTCCAAAGCCTGACACTATTTCATTTCTGCCAAGCTCCTTCCTTCCACCAATCTCAACAAGGTTACTCGAGAGAGTGAGAGGTACTTTGAACTATTGCATTTAGATTATGAAGACTATCGATATTGGCTCAGTCATTTACCATTCTATTTTTAATGTGGTAAAGTGAGCTCTACTTTGGGGTTAGGAGACCCATCTACTTTTTTTACCCTTTGCCAGCAGTCTGGAGTTGGTTTTGATGTTTGAGAAGAGCTACTTCATCTATTAAAGCTCATTAGTAAGGCTAATGTGAGTTTATATGATAAACATTCTATTTTTGGGCACGGAGCGAGTTCTTCTCAGATGTCTTCTTCTTTTATACCATCTACTTCATATGCTCCATCTCGACCTTCTATGAGCATGGCTTAAAAATATGAGTGCTTCAAGATTATAGAGGATGATATTACCATCATTGAGAACCAAGTGAATGATAATGTAAATTGATTGGAGCATTTGGATTGATAGAAAAACGCCAGAGCGATCATAAAGTCTGTGTTTATGTTGCTCAGTTGGAAATGTATAGACACAACCAGTGGATTGGAGGAGACAAGGCACTGGAGTTTCCTGCTTATCCTTCATGCAGCTGTATGAGCATCGCAAGTTGATGAAGGACTCAGTGAAGGATGGTGATGACGATCATGACGATACTGATGATGATGAGTAGTTATTTCCATTTGGATGTAGACATATATTTTAATGTTTTACCTATCACTGCTTGACTGATGTATTTTCTTTTAGATTTATTTCATGTATTGGACTCTGTATTTATTACTCTTCATATGGATGTACTGGATTAGTTTTTGCTACTGTCCGGACTTGATTGTGGAACGTACTTGTTGTGATATTGTAGATCTTTTTAAAGCAATTTCATATTTAACATGTTGAACTGAGATTCACTTACCGCTACATAATTGTCTTTTCTGCTTATACCTGTATATTAGACTCATGTGATAGAAAATACTTCAATTTTCTTTTTTCCATGCTTATATTTTTGTTCTGAATGTTATACATGCTAAATATCAAGTTTGAGGGGAGATATTTTTTGTTTAAAACTTAACTTTATTTGTCCTCAATAACATACATTTAAGCGACCATATTTTTAAATGATTTGAGGAGTTTGGTGTTAATTATAAATGACTTCAATATTGAGTAAGGAATGAAGTAGAATCCTTATTTAAAATTTTTTGTAAATGAGTCTTCACTAGAGTTAAGAAACTGGTAGGATAACAAGTAGGAAAATAATGTTTCTATTCACTTTTTGAAAATGATTGTATATGTGGATAATCAGGAACCTTTACATTTACATAAGAGTTTAGCATATATTTTCTTTTCAACTAATACTTTAATTTTTTTTAAAAAAATTGTTAAGTGAAGGAATTTGATAAGTTCTACTTTAAGGAGATAATAGTAAAATTCAAAACTATTAAAGACCTATCAAAATATAGTAATCCTCCTATAGATATATTAAGGATTGAAACATATCCTAAAGTAAAAAGAAATGAAAAGAAAAAAAAAATGAATAAGTGAGAAGAAGCCTAACTAAAATTGGTATAACAGGTAAGAGTATTGAAGCTAAAATGGAGCGAAATTGAGGCAAAATTGAGCACTTGGGGAACATCAACATTTCAGCACAATAGCGCCTAGACGCCAGACTCACCAATGCTTAAATTTTAATTTTTGCATGCATACAACCACACATATGCATGAATGGTGTATTTGGCTTTTCACAAATTAAAATGATGGTATTTTTATATGATATTAAACATTTGGGTAGTATAAATGAAAATGTAATTTAAAATTATGTTTTAAATATATAAATTCCTAAGAATAGGCGGTATGCATATACAGCTCTTAAACCTAAAACCCCCTTGCAATCGTTCGATTATTGCGTGCGAAGGGCGCCGCAGAGCTGCGCGCGCCCTCCGATCACAACTGCACATCGCGGCTGTATGACAGTGGTCCAATCGTTCGATTATTGCTTGCGGGACCACTGTCATACAACCGCGATGTGCGGCTGTGATCGGAGGGCGCCCGCAGCTCTGCGGGCGCCTATATATATTGTTGACCTCACTTTTGGTTGAGGTCTAGAAACTTCTTTAGTAGCCTAGCTCTAGCCATAGGACTTTCCTATTGACTAGTCTTAGAAAACTAGAAAAGGTATCCTCACCATTAGAAATTCAAACTCTTCTCTTTGCTCAACTTGAAATTCCACATATTGGTCATAACCTCTAATATTTAGAAGGTAAGATCATTATGGGAGAGCTCAAGAAGAGTTCTTATAGGGTTACTTGGCCTTAGGATTGACCCTGGATGTTGATTTAAAGCTAGGGTACATTATGCCCTTACTATATTTTCACAATACACTAATTAAGATCAATACATGAGAGCCCAAAATGGGGATTTCATTGATCCATGTTTCATTTAGAATGGATATCTATCCAATTCTATCTGAAATACCCAACTTGGCCTTTTGCCCCGAGGCACCTCCAAATTACCTAACTGCCCTTCGGACCCAAATTTGGCCAAAATTCCCAAATCTTGCCAAAATACCCAAAATTGATCAAAACTCATTCCAAACACTTTGAATACATCAAAATTTGCCAAAACTGACAAAAATGACCAAATTACCAAAATGCCCCTCCATGGCCTAAAAATCTAAAAATTCCAAAAATTCCCAATAAATCCCAATAAATCAAAAATATTCTCAATTTCATTTTGTCCAACTAGACCTTGGTTCAATTTGGTCAATTTGACCATCTTTGACAAAATCCCCAAATTAGCCCCAATATTGGCTAACACCTCAATTCTCAACAATTGAATGCCTTAGACCTCAAATTGACATCCATTTTTTGTTGAAATTATAAGGTCATTTGTGACCAAACACAACAATCAATTTGAGCTTAGCCCAAATCTAGCTCAAGTTTGACCCAAATTTGACCCTTAAGGGTTTAATTTAGGTCTAAACCCAAATCCATCAAAATCCATTTAAATTAACCATCAAATCAATTTCAAAACCACTTTCATCCTTCATGAAAGTTGTTCATAATGATGTTTTAAACCAAATAAAATAATCAATTTGAGCTTAGCCCAAAGTTAGCTCAAGTTTGACCCGAGTTTAGCCCTACATGCTTAACTTATGTCTAAATCCAAATCCATTAAAACCCATCCAAATTGACCACCAAATCAACTTCAAAACAACTTTCATCCTTCATGAAAGTTGTTCATAATGATGTTTTACACCAAATAAAATAATTAATTTGAGCTTAGCCCAAAGCTAGCCCAAGTTTGACCCAAACTTAGCCCAATATGCTTAAAATGGGTCAAAAATAAAAAAT
>JXCR01145531.1:221380-292440 GCA_002079205.1 Phalaenopsis hybrid cultivar | reverse complement strand
ATATATATATATATATATATATATATCTTAATAGCGATAGTTAGCCAAAAAAAAGCTTAGGATATGGTTGTAGTAGTAATTGGTCATAGAGGCCGTACATAGAAGCTACAATAACAATAGTTGGCTACAAGGGTCATAGTTGGTTGCTACAAAGGCAGAAGTTGGTGGTTGTAATAGTGGTAATTTTTCATAACGATTGTAGTTGGTTACTGTAGTAGTGGTAGTTGGCCACAGAGATCATAGTTAGAACCAATAATAGTAGTAGTCGCCACAAAGGTCGCAGTTGGTTGCTAAAAGACAGCAGTTGGCCGTAAAGGTTGCACTCAATTGCTACAATAGTGCTAATTGGCTACAAAAGTTGTAGGTGAAAACAATAATAGCAGTAGTTGGGCACAAAATTCGTAGTTTGCAGTAAAGGAAGTAATTCATCATAAAGGTTATAGTCGTTGGCTATTATAGCATCAATTGGCCACATAGGTTGTATTTGGTAGACATGACAATAGTAATTAGCCACAAATGCTAGAATTGGTGCAATAGAAGCCATAGTTTGAAGCTATGACAGTAGTAGCAGGCAACAAAAATCATACTTAACTGTTACAAAGGCAGAAATTGGTCATAAAGGTCATAGTTTGGCTACTACTATTACATGTAGGGTTCATCATTGGATGGTGGTCCACGACAGTATATGGTGTCAATTAGTGGTGGTCAATGGTAATCGACAGACAGTGTTTGACGATGTTCGGTGGCTACGGAGGTAGATGGTTGTTCATCGGGTTTTCAATATAGATGTTAGACATAACATCTATATTTGGAAGACAGCGGTAACAAAAAAAATGTCGTTGGTGACCAATGGTAGGTGGTGATGGGCTATGAAGGTTGGAGGTGGTTGACGATGACTGGCGAGTGGTGGTTAACTGTGGTCGGTAGCTACAAAGGCTAGTGGTTATTCCTTTCTCTCCAGGATAGGCTCTGAAATTCCTCTTCCTCCCTCCCACTCCCAAGTGAAGAGAGAAGGTTTTTATAGAATTTCGGGGAGAGGAATTTTGGGCTTTTGGTGCATAAAACTTCCCTAACCACATAATCGAACGGTTCATATTGATCCCTTTTAATCATAAATAGTTGTTTAATGATTTAAGTACCTTAATGACCTCAGAATTGAGTGATCTTAGACTCAAGTTGAGACACAACTTCAAATTTGGATTTCATTGGAGCATTCAATTGACAATCCAAAGCTTCCAAATATGCTTCAATGGCTTGATTTGGGCTTTGATTGGACTCAAATTGACCCAACTTTAGTATCATTGAGTTTATAGTCAGTTATAAAATTGTTAAAATCGAGGACCTATATGATCTTGAATTCAAATATTAGCATTAATTTCTCAGGAATACATTGAGGTTTGTGCAAGATGATAAATATTTCTTGATGACAAATCACTCATGTTAATACAAGTTCTAGAAAGAATTAAATCTTGAATCAGAGCCAATAGAAACCTAATCAATTGTAAAATACATGTGAATTTAACTTTTAGCTATTACTAAAAATGTGAAAAGAAAAATTACAATTAATCTTAATTATATGTTTGAAATCCTTATGCTTTTAAGCAAAGACTATTGTTTGCATGAAATCCTAAAGCTTTCACTTCACAACCAACCAACCACCTCATTTTTTGTGAAGAAAACCCCTTAAAATATCAACATCCAATTAAGGGACATTAATCACTTCTTAGCCTGAAAAGAATTTTTCTTTAATACTTTGGTGTTGATGACATCCCATTCTTCATGCAGTATCACACCAACATTTAAAACTATTTTAAGTCTAATTTTATTTTATTTTTTTGTTACTTTTGTTTATAGATTTGTTAAGTTTTCTAGAGAAGGATGTTTAAAGGAATGTTTTCCTGCATAAAACAATATGCTAACAAAGTTTTCCTAAGATCATGTATCATGTAAAAAGGTTCTTTGCATGGTGAAGAAGCATTTTTCTAATTAGTTTGGATTTTTGTACAAAATCATTGGTGTGATGTGCATGTAGGCATGATGCAGCTTGCCGCCATATCAAATAAAAACTAACTTTTTTGTGCATTATTTTTACCAGCTTCACTAAAGGTTTTTTTTATTATTTCATTGTAATAGTTTTCATAGAAGACATTATTTTATTCTAATGTTGAAAATTGTTTTGAAAATAAACCATTGGGCATAAGTTAAACTAACTTTTGATAGGAGTGCTATGGCTCTGTCTAGGGCTGTCAAAACGACTCGTTGTTCGCGAACAGGTCGTGTTCGGCTTGTTAAGAATCTCGTGTTCAACTCGTTCGTTAAGTTAACGAGTCAAACACAAACAACACAACCAAATATTTNTATAAAGATTTATAATCAATTAAAACATTAATTAAGAAAATAAAATAAAAATTATTAAATTAGATTCAAATGCTGTTTTAAATCTTGTCGCAATCTTTAACGTCTTATAGCTACGTGATTAGGGTTGTCAAAACGGTTCTTTGTTCATGAACGGCTCGTGTTCGACTCGCTAAGCAAACGAGTCGGACACGAACACACTTTTTTAGCTCGAAATATAAACGAACTGAACACAAGCTAAGCCTGGGCTCGCTCGTGTTCGGCTCGTTTACACCCCTAGCTCTATCATTTGGATTTACCCCAAAGAGTGATTCTTGTGGCACACATTTATTTTTTAAAAAAATTAAAAAAAAAAATTTATTGCACCTTTGTTAAAATTCGGGAAACACACTCCATTACATGGCCTCCCCTTTTTTTGGTGGAAAATCAATTATTTTCTTAGAAAGTTAGAATCATAATGTACTTTTACTCATGTGACATATAACATGAAACTTAATCATGAAGGGGCATAAGTATTCTACCATCATAATAGAAGAGAAAGTGGAACCTAACCCAATTGAAGCTCCAATCGAAGTAGACTTGCATTACTCAATAACAAGGAATTCAATGCTTAATTTTGCACTTTAGCGTATGGTAACTATATGAAAATTTATAGTTTGAGAATAGAAGAGAGAAAAAGATTGTGACAACCTACAATGGAATGCATGAGATAAGAGAAATGAGGATTAATATCTTCAAAAAAATTTATTTTCGATGCCTGGTTTGATGGTTATAATGATGTTTGGATGTATCAAAAAGATGGCCATTGGTCTCCATGTACTTGGTAATGAAAACATGGATCAAGCATAGGTAAAAAGATACTACATTTGTTACCAAAGAATAAGGTGCCATTGTAACATCTATTTCTAAAGTTAATGCTTTAAGTTATTTTATGTTTAATTACTTACATGGCTTTCAAATAGCCATTGGACTAAAAATAACTCTATAGAAAGAAAGGACTATTAAAAAAAATTAAAAAAATTTACACTTACATGCCATTATAGTGATATAGCTACTAGGCAATATCTCAAGTGACAATGAAGAGATGGCCCGCAAATTTAACAACTCAAAAAGATGTTCAAGAAGAACTTTCATAAGATTAGAGTTAAGAGAATTAGTAGAAATTTTATAATAGCTATAAAATTAATCTTATAAATGAAAATGATCCCTCCACATAAATGCAAAAAACTTGGGAACTTCAAATTCGAGTTCCACACGAACAAGAGTAGGACGAAAAAGTACAAAATAAGGTAGGAAAGAAGACTTTACTTGGGTGGACCCAAATAGTAAGGAACAACTTTAGTTTCATCTGACTAAAGAAGACTCCTATTTAATAGATGGCTTTTAATGATTCCACTAATAAGAAATGCATGTCTTATGATGAGCTATATGATACAATATGTGATTTGAATGAAATTTTTATTAAATTAAATGAAAAGTATCTTTCTTTGAAGGAGCAAACTAACTTATATCTTTATTATGTTGAGTTTTAGAATAAATTACAATGTGATTGAGATGGGATAGTTGAGAGATGTCAAAGGGTGCTACAATAAATGCAGCATGAAGAATTGGTTCTAATAATTATTGTCACGATGGTTCCCTTTAACTAGGCCATGTTGATAGGAATAACTCAGTCTATCATGTCTATTCTCCAAGAAGGTAGCAATTGAAGAGATGGGACAACAGAGATTAATAACTTTTGCAATGTTGATATACTATTGAGGCCTCATGGAGAAGATTCGCCACTTGTATTATGGTCTTTGCCAATGAAAAATTGAATAATGATTCCCTCATGGTGATCTCATGGGTTGCTCATGGAGTGACTCTTTCCCCTATTTGATACTTAATAGTGTGAGTGGTCTTCAAGGACCCCTCTAAAAATTGAACAGAGCAAAAACTTCCCTATATAACTTATCAAAAGAGTGGATAATTCCTAGAAAAAGGTAAGAGAGCTGCCTCCATTCCAAGTACACTTGAGGGTCATTATAAAAATACAATAACATATGATGAATGATACAATATCAATCATACTCAAATCATTGAAATCAGCCAGATGCTCAAATAGATCCACCGAGCTTTTTTAGTTGCCTAGTTGGGGGCTTTTAAACTTCAGATGAATTAGTTTTTCTATGATTTTATTGGAGAACGTAGAGGAGAACAATGGAAATTTTGACATAGGCTCAACTATAAAAATATCATATAACAATCACTTTCCACTGGGTCTGAGAGTATGACCAATAAGAGCAACCAAAGCATTTTTCTTTAACAAACTGATCAAATGATTGATTTGTAAGCCTAGTTAAAAAGAGTACAAATGATTGATCAAATGAGGAAAATGTGGACTGCTATACAATCAGACTATAAAAGAAGACGTTAAAACAAGATCTTATATGATTGAGAAAACATAAAAACATAGAAAATAATAGATATCATCAAAATTTATAAAAATTTGATATGCAAATTTACATCCATTTTAAAAAAGAATCTTGCACTATAGCTACAGAATTTGACAGTTAGGGATGAAGAGACTATTAAAAGGTTTTTTTTTTGTGACGAAAAACACGGAGTTCTTAGCGGTTTCATTGCATATCAAGGTGAGCAAAGATGCACAACAGCGAAAAAAATTAAGTGTGAATGCCAGTTCCTATAAAAGAAAAAAACTATAAAATACAAGGGTTTTCATTATGGCTTCTGGAGGTTAGGAAATTCCATTTCATATCAATGTGAAAGAACATGCACAGTAATAACAAAAAAATGGAGTGAATGCAACTCCTATAATAGTTATAATCATGACAAAAAATTGCATGATCTGGTAATACTACAGATAATAGAAGATGACAGAATTAGAAGTTATGTCAGATGAAGCAGCAAACAAAAATAAATGATAAATGATAATAAAATTTCATAAATATAATCCTAAATAATTTGAATAAAAACTAATACTGATAATAATGCGTCATTAGGGAAGTCAATTAACTCTCTTAACATGAAACACATTGTCAATATTAACTTTGTATAAAAAATAATGCGTACTTACAATTCATCAATCAGCTAGCAGCATTGTTACACCATGAATGCAAAAAATTGACCCCAACTTTTTGGGGCAAAATAGCTCCAGCTTCTTAAACCTCAAAAAAATCAAGAAAATGAATAAAGTTACTGAGCAACGGCTCAACTATGCAAAAAATCATGAATCCATCATCCTATTCAGGAAAACCTGAGCAAGAAAAAAAAAAACCCATCAATTAGTGAATTATAAGTGAGCTTCCTAGCAGAATCTTCTAATTCATCTTTCTCAATGCCACAGCTTACTGCAGAAACCATTCCGTGGCCTCTTGCAGTTTACAATCTCAAAAAAGGTATCAAGGAGCTGCCCTGCAAGACAACTTGGCTCTTCAATAAAGGTTCTTATAAATGTGATAACCACCCAACGCTCCTGCTCTGTGGACCTGAAGCTGAACCATGTTAAAAACTTCATGCGAAAATCCTTCTCAATGAGTCCCAAACATTCCAGCCATCTTATCACTTTCACACAGTACTCATAATTCTCATCCAAATTATTAGAGCCAACTGAAAATTCAAGCCGTGGTGCACTAACTAAAGTGCTATCACCATCACAACCATCAGTGAATCCATTTTTCAATGGCTTCCTACAGTCCGGCCAGGATTCAACTGCTGGTACTTTTCCAACCACCCTTACAGCACAAGTCTGGTAATCACCACTTCCAGTTGATCTTTCAAGACCACTCTTTTCTAATGTGCATCCATTCTCCTCTGGTGAGGACCCCATAGGCAGGCTAAGATCATCATTGAGATCAGGAACTGAGGCTACATTTAAATCAAGCTGACGGGGAGCAGAGGTCTTCAGTAGATCCCTTTCTGCATTAATGGACTTTGCTGCAGCACTTCCTACGTAGGATTCGTCTACCACATCATCCTCCTGGTATAACTCATCAGAGTCCTCTTCCTGAGCCCAATTTGGACTAAAAATCCTCCCGAGATTCCGAACTTTGAATCCAGAGGATTCAGCATTTGGGTCCTTTATAGCTCTCACCGTATTGGACAAGCAACCAACCATCTCAGTTTGCTTTTTGTCTTTGTCAGTTATCTCCACACTCCTGGTAAAGCACCTAGATTCTGAATGGCCCAAATCTCTATCATCTGAGAATGAAATAAGTCGGAAAGCATAGTCTGTGCAGGGTAAAAGGTTTGGAACTAAAATCCTTTGTTGAGCTTTAGGAATGAGGACAGGATCTTTCCCAAGCATTTCTTCCCCACTTTTGCAATACCAAAGTTTGTAACCTTTGATTGCATCAGATGCTTGCAAGCATGATTCGTTCAGAACAATCACGACTGAAGAAGATGATATCTCTTCAAAATGAAAAGTAAAGGCAACAGGAGGAGAATCTGCAAGAAAAATTCAGCTGTTTCATAAATTCAGAAGGTGAAATAACCGTATTTCAGAAATAAAGATGCTCCAAACCAAACCCACCTCTGTGCTTTACAATAGATCGGCTAAAAGAGTTTAAAAATTTTTCTGCCTTCATAATTGCAAGAGAACATAGATTTTGCACATCACTGACCACAGAAAGCCTGCCCACATTACCACGAACTATCCTGGTTGACAACCAATTCACGGGACCAATTTCAGTCTCCAGCATTCCCATAGCATCTTCAATAATTTTATGCAATTCTTTAAACTTAGATGTGCCGTTCAAAAGTCTATAAGTCAAAGATATGCGCGAACAAAGAATGTCTACTTGCTGAGCATCTTTTGCTATGGCTAGCTGCTTCTTCCAGAACCTGTAGAAAACAATCAGCTTTAACACACCTTCACACAAGTATCAAACAGCAGGTTCTGAATTACAAGCTTTCCAACTGAAGTATTAAATAATTCAGCTCACTCCACTCAAGCCAATAGTAAAACTGACAATGATCATAGGATTCAGCTTTTATATTATCATAGACATTATTTGATTGAAATTTTTTCGTCGGCAAAACCAACTCATTTTGAAAGTTGTAATGCAAGTTATCATTTACCTTGGTTAAGAAGTAGGGCTGTCAAAACGGCTTGTTGTTCGTGAAAAGCTTGTGTTCGGCTCATTAAGAAGCTTGTGTTTGATTCGTTCGCTAAGTTAATGAGCCGAACACGAACAATTTTTTGCGCTCGATATATAAACGAGAAGAAAACGAAGAAAAATTTGTTCATTCGTGTTTGGATCAATTTTGGCTCGAAATAATAAGTAAAATAAAAATAAAATAAAATAAAATAAAATAATATATATATATAATTGATGAGTAGTACATTTAAAAATTTTAATTGGCTACAAGGCTACAATGATTTATAATCAAGTAAAATTATTAATTAAAAAAATATAATAAAAGTAAATTAAATTATATTTAAATGACATTTTAATATAAATAATATGATTTAAATCATGCCCCAACCCTTATCATTTTACGGCTGCATGACTAGGGTTGCCAAAGTAACTATTTGCTCGCGAACAGCTCGTGTTCAGCTTGCTAAACAAACGAGTTGAACACAAAAATATTTTTTGTGTTCGAAATATAAATGAGCCGAACACGAACTATAGTATTTTTTAACGAGTCGAGCACGAGCTGAGCTTGGGCTCGCTCGTGTTGGGCTCGTTCCCACCCCTAGTTAGAAGTGGTTCCAAAGAACTTGTTGAATTCAAATAAAACATAAAATATAATTACAACAAAGATAAAAAGAGAAGGATAGACAAAGCTCACCCCGAAACAAGCTAAGGCTGTAAATGATCTTAATGATGTTTTACAGGTTGAGCAAGCATAAAATTCTAGATATTATGGTCTTTTATCCAGCCCAAAGGAAAATTAATGCAAGGGAAAGAATTTTTATTTAAACATTTCCATGCAATAGCCAACATGATGGGATAAGATCGGTGACTCAAGGGACTGAACTAATATAGTTGAAGAGAACAATAGTAGGGTGAGACCTTTGTGAGTTTGTAACATCTGTCTTGACAAACATGACCCGAAAGAAAAGCATGACAGGCAAAATTGAGCCACCAACTTAAGAATTGACAGAAAGATATACTAGCTTCTAGCCTGCTGACTTTGGGGCGACAAGTCAAATTGTCTAATGGCATAGTTGACTTGGAGTCTATCTGAGTTAGCATGCATGTAGAGCTCTTGGCATTCACTTAGTTTTTGCCAAGAGATTGGCATCTAACACTGCTAGGTTATACCTACTTGATGACACAACAGACCTATAGCATATTTCCTTTATGAGATACGCACTTTGTTATATGCAAATTTGTTTGGACGCTCCGGAATTTTAGTGACAAATATATTATGAACATACCGTTTTATTTCATAAATGTTTTAAGCAGCTTTTCGAGTGAGAACAACATCAACATACTCGAGAATCGTTGTGCCAAGGAAAATATAAAATGATTAGTTGTGCTACTTCAACGACTAATATCAGTAGTAATCTTACAGATCTTGCCAAATCAAGCATGAGGACTTTGTTCCAATTCATATATAAATTTCCAATGTGTAACACCCAGTTTTGCAAAAATCATGTGAAAATTTTGACAATTATAAAATATTCCAAATTTCTCATTTCTCAAAAGTCAACGGAGTCAATTTTATTTTCTCAAATTGATAAATTGCAACCTGTATGAATTAAAAACACATGCAAAGTTACAAAAGTTTGAAGCTATAAACTTAATGAACTTTAATTAACCCCTTAACTAATTCCCTAATACCATTCAATGTTTCCACCGACCTTATTACACGGAGCTCAGTCGTTTGATGAAATCAAATGGCTGTGAGTCAGTTTTGCATAGATGACTTATGAATATACTTATGATTATATGTGAATGGATGAAACACATGTTTTATTCAGTTGTCATGATTTTTTGCATTATGTCTTTTTTTTTACATGTTTTGTACGATTATAACATGTTGTGACATGTGTTATGGATATATACATGAACTACGTATGACCATACATGTTTCTTTTCCATCTATTTTTTTTTTTTTTATCCTTCGTAATTTCACTGAACTTGTAGTAGCTCACTCTATATTGTTGACTTTCACGAAGAGATAAAGAGCAACATGGCGAGTAATCAGGTGTGGCATGTACAATTTTTGCATTATATAGTGTAAAAATCTGTATAGATTTTTAAGTGCATACTTTTATTATTTTAGATTTAGCAACTATCTATATAAATTTTAGTGATATGATTTTTTCACGCTTTCAAGTATATGTGAATGTGAATGAATTATAAAATAAAATGTATTATGTACAATTATGTTAATTTAGTTAGACTATGGAATTGTTGGACAACAAACAAAAGAAATGCTAGGGAAACTTGGCTAATCAATCTTAGCAAATATTGGGAACAAGAGCCAAAGCTCTGATACCAAAATAATTCCGGAAAATGGTTTGTATGCAAAATTCAATAAGAAGATAGAGAGAAAATGAAAGGAACAGAAATTAGAAATAAAAAAAAATCAAAGAAACGGATCATTAAACAAAGAAAGCTACGAAATATAAAAGTTTCCTACTCCCGTAATCGATTGGGATACAAAAATCACCATCATAATGATTAATGAAGAAAGAAGACTAGAGATATCACTACCAACAACACAGAGATACAGTTGTCACCACCCAACATCACGGTCGGAGACTCGTTCCCAACCAGGAATCACAAAGAGATCCCTAGCCTCAAAGAACTCATGTGAACCAAAAAAACATCCATAAAACGCAAGAAAACACCTATTTATAAACACTAAGACCCTCCTTATTACAAGTGTTCCATCCAAATACAAAAACACACAAAAATAGAGAGTGAAAATATAAAAACTAAACTTTAACATAAGGTGAACTCAAATGACTCGACAAACCCATTCCGGATCAAGATTAAAACACTTCGTGTCATTCTCATCGGATGGGATGAGCTTTTCATCTCCATGGAATCAATCTCTTTCAAGTGATCCCATATGCAATACAACTCTTGCAAACAGCAGTCAATAAGGACCCTCGTGATTTATATATATGCATATGATGAGTTGGATCCACTTTTGATTGTTTCTTGTTGTTCTTTATATCACATATTCCACCACAGTCGTCACCATAGTAGCTTTTTGGAATATGAACATAACCCGGAATCAATTTCAAGTTCTAGACACCTGAATACTGAACAGGCAACAAAAAATCGTCAAGATGATAAAGAGGCTACAAGTACCCAATTTTTTTTCTTGATCCAAACTGGTCTCAGTCTACAAGTACCCAATTTCAGTAACCTGATTTATAGGCTTCTCAGTCTCCAAGAAACAAGGATATCACACAACCTTCATGTTAAATCTTAGTCTGGTAGTTCCTTGCTAAATTCAGTAACCCTCTTGTTAGTATCATTTTGGTATTAAAGCAGTCCTTTCTTGGGCCACTCAGCTCGAATCAGGTTCCACTGCTGTCCGGATGTTTGAATTCCTTCTGGCCAGCCGCAAAAGTCTGTTGTTCGGCTTCTTGATACCACTACTTGCCCAGAAGTGGCGAACATAAATTTTTCTTTGATTTGCTTCTTGATCCCATTACCATCCTGCATTTGTTGTGGTTCTTTCTAATCAAACATGTTGCCACGAAGAGATATTGCAAGACCCAATCTAGACCTAGTTATAAAAAACTTACGATGTGCAATCTAGCGACTACGGGAGCAGCTTGTGATCTTAAAGCATTATGGAACCCAACTTAGATGCAATGGAGGAGGAAAAAGGTGAAAATTCTTTTCACCAAGAATCTTACAGTGATGAGGCGCAACACCTACGTGAATAGAGGAGGGAAAGACACCACAAGGTTGCTGATTTTGGAATCAAGATTGACATGCCCTATTTTGAATGTCGGCTAGATCATGATGAATTTATTAATTGGCCACATACGATAGAGAGGTTTTAAGACGTGTTTGTTTTCTTTTGGGAGGTTTTGGTCCATCTAAACCTTGCTCTGTAACTGTATCCTGGATTGGCACTTAGGTGATGTTTAGCCATTATCTTGTTTTTCAGTTATTCACTATTGGCACCCAGTTGATCTTAAAGCATCGTGGAACCCGGCTTGATGCAATGGAGGAAGAAGAAGAAAATTCTTTTCACCAAGAATCTTACCGTGATGAGGCGCAACACCTATGAGAGTGGAGGAGGGAAAGACACCACAAAGTTTCTGATTTTGGAGTCAAGATTCACATTCCCTATGTTGAATGTTGACTAGATCATGATTAATCGGCCACATATGGTAGAGACGTTTTAAGACGTGTTTGTTTTCTCTTATGAGGTTTTTGTCCATCCAAACCTTGTCGTACAACTGTATCTTGGATTGACACACATGTGATGTTTAGTCATTATCATATTTTTTATTTTGTTCAGCATTA
Source organism: Phalaenopsis hybrid cultivar (assembly GCA_002079205.1). Lineage (NCBI taxonomy): Eukaryota > Viridiplantae > Streptophyta > Magnoliopsida > Asparagales > Orchidaceae > Phalaenopsis > Phalaenopsis hybrid cultivar. The sequence continues at coordinate 280,633 of JXCR01145531.1, read as the reverse complement.
TTCATCGTTCTTTCCCCTGTCCTTGCTTAATTCAGTAACCCCCCCCCCCCTTCTTACCAATATTATTATGTGAGAATGTAGAGACAAGAAAAAAAAACTAATCATATTCACAAGCTAATGAAAAAGATGAGTGAAAATGAGTGAAACCCCAAAAATGTTGCAAAAAAACTATGACCTAGATGATAATGTCATTGATAAGGTGAAATATCAGAAGAATCAATGAAAGTAGTATTAATGAAATAGCAAATACCTGCACTTTCAACGCCTCCACCAATCATCTTCTTGTTAAGATCTTGAACACGGTAAGCAAGATAAAAAGTTGTGGAGAAGTGATGATATTCAATAAAATAAGAATTAGAAAAGAAAAGAAAAGGTTTATAGAAAATTATAAAACATATAAAATATTGTATAAAGTGTAAGAGGAATGGATGGGTCCTTTTTTAAAGATAAGAGAGAAAAATCTACCAACAAAAATAAGTACGAGTAATATCATGGTTTGTGATGAGAATATCTTTTCCTTAGCTGGCATAAGTAAGAATCATCATAATCTAAAATACAATACATGCTAGAATGAGCTACTATAATTGAATCAAAAGAGAAAGTCATAAGAGACTGAACTAGTCAACTGATTCTATTGGGCTAGTCAATCATATTCTCTTAGGAAAGAGAAACTGCACTAGAACAAGTACCATTATAATTAATAGGGGTGGTGATGGACAAGATGAGTTTTCGAAGGATAAAAATCTTTATTCTATCAATTATCAGATAAATGATTGGTCCTTCGACAATGTTTATAGGAAAAAAAAAGTTGCAGCCACATCTACAATTACTCTTTAGTTCTATGGACATGGCAGTTAGATCAAGCCCAGAAGAAGGCAAAGCTGATAACTTAGTAGTGATCTGAAGAACTCATATGAGAGCGATGAAGATGTTAAGGATAGTAGAGTTAGCCAACAACTGAAATTAAATAGATTGCAGATATATATAAAGGTCAGAAAAACTATGATAAGAGACTCTAAATTTTAGTTTTTTGTAAAGGAGTGGCCCAATAGAATAGGGATGATATTAAATAAGTTTGTTCCATTTAACTTTCAAATTGTAGTACCACTAAATAGACTCTTACCATATTGCAAAGGGAATGCCAAAGTAGAAATTTTATAACCCTGAGATATTGCTCGGACAAGTATGAACGGAAATAATTCTACAACATTTTGGTCTTCTCATGAATCATGATAGTAGAAGCAATAGCATGTTCAAGGCTATTAAGCATCCATTTGTAAGGGTGTCCATCCAACATCAGGATTGTAAATAATTTGTGTTCAACTCATTATGCAGCTTATATATGATTCATTAATTAACTAAAACCTGAACATTACCACAATATTCATATTTGATTCCTCAACGAACTGAATACAACAAAAGCTTTGTTCATTTATGTCAAAAAATTTTTAAGATATACACAATTACATACTAAATATGTAGATATATTTTGTTGATACTAATGCAAAAATTTAAGGCTTTGCTGTTGTTGTAATGCAAAAATTAACTCATAGTGTAGCATAGCATATGGTTTAAAAAGTGTTTCATTTGATGGTATGTTGTGTTTATTTATGTTTATAAACAATTCAAAAAGAAATAGCTTAGCATAATAAAAGAACATCAAACTTTAGCAGACACAAACATAAAATGAATAATGAGAAACTTTTAACAAATTAAACTTGAACAAAATATTATTAATTATGTATAAGATCCACAGGCAAATAACACAGTAAAAAACTTATCATTTGGTGTATTTCTTGGTGTCCATATGTTCGGGAAATGAATAAACTTGATGATTAAGGGGGGTTGTTTGGTATTTCTTTTGATTTCTTTTTTTTTTGTTTTTGTTTTATATATGTGTGTACTTAAAATAGAACAAGTTTCATATATTATAACATGTTCAGTTGTTTTTAAAAAACACTCAAAAGAAATTTTAGGTGTTTTGAGTGTTTTTATAGACAAGCTAATTTGTTTTTAAAAAAAATAAAAAAATATGCAAAATATACACTAAATAAATAAGTTATTAAAATAAAATAAAATAAAAAAGTGATCTCAAAGAAACCCCAAGTATCTCATAAGATCTTAAAAGAAAATAGAAGGCACCATGAACACAAGAGATAGTTGGTAACCACGAGTATGATAGTTGTACCATAGCAAATGTGAGTTTTTCCTCTTAGAGAGTATTAGAGAAATTTATCGATGAAAACAATCAACAGTTGAAAGAAGAGTTCAAGAATGACTATTATAAATCATAGATCAAGAAAAGTTGTGCACAAAGTGCACAATGATAGCTAATAAAAAAAGCGCTCAAGCAAGAACAAAAGATGTACAAGTATGGAAGCAGGTATATGGGCGAGCGTGTGAGCATGCTCACTTAACAATGATACGCTAAGCAGTTTTGGGTGATTAGAGAAATCATATGAGCATAATGGTGAAGGCATGAGAAAGTGTCAGCAATCCTAAAGTCAAATGTAGGCAAGATGCAAATGAGCAAACAAACATAAGCCAATGGCTACAAGAAACGTTGTGGCTAAGAGTGCATAGGGCAAGGGTAGAAAGTTTGTGGGCGGCTAGATCAAGAATGAGGAAGTGAGAAAGAGGAAGCAAAGGAAGAAAAGGGTAGCTAGAGCAAGAGCAAACCTTGCTAAGATTCCAATGTTTGATAGGAAGGCTGTTTCATTATATCTCACCAACTGAACACTAGCGCATATATACATAGACAAGCATGAAGAACATGAAAGAAAGATAAGAAGTTATATTGCAATGATAAATAATCTTTTCAATCCAGTGCTTTCCTACGATTATAAGAAATATGAAAATGTTAAATTTCATCACATGTTACTTGAGAGCTTTGATGAGTTAACCTCCCTATCGATACTGATGATCATTAATTAATACGTTACCCCTTTATGATTTCAAGCCATCCGAAAACTTAAATGTATGAAACCAAGATGAACTGTTAAATACATAGAGGCATGGAAGTTATGCATCTAGTGCTTGTATGAAAATGATACTTTAACTTAAATACTAGATATGAATGATACTATAGCCGCCAGATGCGTCAAAGTGAAAACATTCTCATGGATTGATGGTTGTCAATACTATAAAGGTGTAGGCCCTCTAGGAGAAAATTGATAAGATTTGGAGGCATGGTTGCATAAGTAAGCTGCACTTAGAATGACTACATGATAATGTACATGCCATAGCATCGGTGTATGCCAAAGACTTTATTCCATTATTTTTCATGCTTTGACTACTTCCCATGTTCATGATGAAGCCTAAATTATATTTTCATGTTCTTGATGCTTCAGAATTAAAGATTTATACATATACACATAATTTTCTCATAGTTTCCACCTCTCTAGTTGATGAGTCAGCACAAGAAAGTACCGTAAAGAAACATAAAAGTTGTAAGCAAAGAGGAATCGACGAGAATTACAGAAATTTGGTTCGGTAGATTTGGCCTTGCTTGTAGGGCTACAATGTCAAACTCGTACAATTATTTTAAGTTTTAAATGAACTTAAATTTACTTATTTTAAATTTTGCTCGTAATTCTTTTTTATCTACACATGCTTTCTGGATATCAACTGTCTGGAAACGGATGATAAGCATAGGCACCAAATTTGGGTAACATCTTGTGGTCGAAAGATTTTAGGCACCAACTCAAGGGAAAAGAATTCTAGGTGCCATGCCCCTCAAACTCAGAGAGACCATTCCGATTGACTCGCACAAGCAGGTTGATTTGGGATGAGAGGCTTTAAGTTGAACAGTTTGAACAAGCTGAGTCATGGAGGTATTCATAATAGCAGTTATGTTATACTCGTATGCTCATTTCAATCCATTTTGAACACACCAATTATGAAATGACACAAGTACTAGCAAATGTTTTCTCTGTAAATGCAACATGGAGAATGAAAATATTGTAGCACTTGGACAAGCAACTCGAAATTTCTACAATTCAAATTCAACAAATACATTATCTGCAGATGGTACCTACAAAACCATAAAAAACATTGAAAAAATCCAAATGAGAGAGAAACAGGAATTTTCACCATGAGCAAATAGTTAACAAACTTACCCTATTATATCAGATACCTTCCCACATGAAGCACAGCAGTAACTACCATCAAGCTGCATAAATTGGCCAAGATCAACTACACCTGCCTTTTTATGTTGAAGGGCACACTCGATGTGGCAAGACAATCCACACCAATCTCCATTGCCAGACTCAGATTTACAGACCAACCAAAGACTAGGGTCCATCCTGTCATCAAAAAGGTGGCAGATGCAACACGAGCACTTCCTACAAAATCTATCCTCAGAACTCAGAATAGCTTTACAAGCAGAATTCTTACACAATAATATTGTATAATCTAAGGTATTTGTGAGAAGAACCCGAACAGGATTGTCACACTTTCTTGGATGCTTTTTAAATGACCGACTACTAGTCAAAGTAGAATGGTTTAACTGTTTCTTTGAATCTAGAGTCCTGCATCTAAGGGTTGATTTGGATAATTCAATGCTCACATTGCATTTTGACAAACACTGTTGCTTCTTCTCTTTCTCAATATTTGTATGCACAATCTTATTCTTTGGATGAACTTTAGCAAATTCATTCAAATTTTTTACAGTAATAATCATATCAGACTTTCCATTTTCTTTTGGAGCACTTATGGCACTAGAAGATGTGTGTGAATCAACAGCTGCAAAAAACACTATCATAATTAGAAATATCTAGAATGCACTATGCTTTTAGAAGTTGCTTTCTTCAAAACAGAAATCAATTATCTGATGGATTCTTAAAAAGAAAAGAAAACAAAACAAGAATTCGGGCCTCAGAATAGCTCAAAAAAGCTAAACTAATGCATTCATATAGACAAGTGCATACATGTTGGTTCAAAAATAGCCTAACCTGAAAATGATAAAGCAAAAGTAGCACTGTTACAGCACCGAGAACATCCATATAATAAAGAAATTTGTATCTTAATAAGTCCAATTTCAGATATAAAAGAACAATATTTGTACAGTGACAGCCGGCACCAAGCATTTTAATAAATTTCAAATTTTACAGATAATCCTTAATTGTATGGTTAGTGTAGGATTTTTGGAGGAATAAAATCNATATATATTGAGAAAAACTAAAGGCTAATATATTAAAAAGAAAGAAGAATACAGATAGATTGTGTGGGAGGGTCAAGCATGACGCCCTGCCCACACGATAACCACCACATGCAAATGATTCCAAAAAGAGAAAATATTGAAAAATACATGAGAAACCTATAGAAAAAACCAAAAGTGTTAAAATACGTAGTATCAGGTAGCTAGAAAGCGACCCAATTTTGCCTTGCATCTGCCTCTAGTTCTAGGAAAGGAACCAACTAATAAATTGGTAAGGTGAGTGTCATTACCAGTAGTAACTAATGTATCATCCAATAAGTTCCCGAGCTCGAGTCGGCCTCCATTCTTCTTCTTCCTCCTGGAATAGACCTGTCTTTCTAAATGATCTCAAGTTTTTGGTGACCATAAAGGAATTTCCCCACTAGAGAGAAAAGCCAAGAAGACGCGAGAGTACTGGTTTCAACCTCAGTGAGAATAAGAGCAGACTTCCCATTTTTTTTACCAAGCTTTTTAATGAAAGTGTAATCACCACCACCTTCAAAAGCCTCGTAGAAAGATTGTGGAACATTGCAGGACTTACTAATATGAAAACCAGACTCTGAATCTGAAAAAGGAGCACGAGTAGGAATAGGAAAGTCGTCGGAAAATGCAGTGGCATAGAAACGGATCGTCAAGGCCATCTCCAGAGAGGCTAGGGGAGCCGCTAGAGAAAGGCGAGCAGACTTCGGTAAAGGTAAACTGTCTATCGGGCAAGGCGATAGAGGCGACGTCGAGTATGAGAGAGACGACGCGAGTCGCGACGGCTAACGAGGAGCTGCAAGCGAGCCTCGTCGACTGCGGGTGAGGAGAGACGACGCGAGCGAGCGATGTCGAAAGGAGGACGACTACGAGCGAGCGTCGTCAAGAAAGCTGCGAGGGGGTGAAAACGTCGTCAAAGGAGACGACGGAGAGAAAGAGAAATTGAGGAATCACCGCCGAGAATCGCCATCGAGCGAAACCCTAGCAGAGTCCACTGTCGCTGCCGACACCATTNCTCAAGGGAAAAGAATTCTAGGTGCCATGCCCCTCAAACTGGCGAAATATTTGCGTACATAAGATGTACGCAAATATTTCTCCTCAAACTGAGAGAGACCATTCCTATTGACTCGCACAAGCAGGTTGATTTTGGATGAGAGGCTTTAAGTTGAACAGTTTGAACAAGCTGAGTCATGGAGGTATTCATAATAGCAGTTATGTTATACTCGTATGCTCATTTCAATCCATTTTGAACACACCAATTATGAAATGACACGAGTAATAGCAACTGTTTTCTTCGTAAATGCAAAATGAAGAATGAAAATATTGTAGCACTTGGACAAGCAACTCGAAATTTCTACAATTCAAATTCAACAAATACATTATCTGCAGATGGTACCTACAAAACCATAAAAAACATTGAAAAAATCCAAATGAGTGAGAAACAGGAATTTTCACCATGAGCAAAGAGTTAACAAACTTACCCGATTATATCAGATACCTTCCCACATGAAGCACAGCAGTAACTACCATCAAGCTGCATAAATTGGCCAAGATCAACTACACCTGCCTTTTTATGTTGAAGGGCGCACTCGATGTGGCAAGACAATCCACACCAATCTCCATTGCCAAACTCAGATTTACAGACCAACCACAGACTAGGGTNTATATATATATATATATATATATATATATATATATATATATATATATATATATATAACTCAGCCTAACCTTCATACAATTGGAGGGAAAATCAATTCTTCATGATAAAAAAAGAAGGAAATAAAAACACAATAATAGATAATTAAGGTAGAATAATTTCTCCCCCTCAAATGCATTTTCTAAAATGGATATCCATATCAACACTCCCCCTTAAATTGGGTTGCATATGACATACATCCCAAACTTACCGCTTAGATCACTGAAGTCGTGCCGAGGAAGACCCTTAGTAAGAATATTAGCAATTTGATATCGAGTTGGGATATAGCTTAAATGAAAAACCTCTTCATTAATCTTCTTAGAGATGAAGTGCCTATTAATATTTGTATGTTTGGTTCGATTATGGTGTACCAAATTCTTTGAAATATTGATGGTCAGTTGACTATCACCGAACATCTTAATAGAATTTTGGTTTTTCATGTGAAGTTTCAATGGTAGTTTCTTTAGCCACATTACATCACAAATTCCAAGGGCCAAGCATGATACTCAAATTTTGCACCGCTTCTTACCACCGTAGCTTGATTTTTACTTCTCCAAGTAACAAGATCGCCCCATACAAATGAACAGTACCCCGTGGTAGATCTTCCATTAGTCATTTCTCCTACCCATCTAGCATCAGTATAGATCTTAATATCACTATTTTCATTCTTTTTTAATATCAATTAACGTTCTGGAGTCATCTTTAGGTACCTCAGGATTCAAAAAATTGCTTCTAAATGATCTTCATTTGGGTCATTCATATGTTGACTCACTTTATCCATAGAAAAAGCAATATCAGGTTTTATCCTCTCCTTTTGATGCTCGTCAATTAGGGTTTATATGAGAATCGATTGGTTTGTATCCCAACTTTCTTATCTCTTTTAATAGGTCAAGTATATATATATTCTTTAGGATATGACAATGGCTTTTTTGGATCTAGCTACCTTCCATTCCTAGTGAGTTATCGTAAAGTTCCAAGATCTTTGATCCTAAATTTAGGGGTCATTATTTTTTTATTCTTTCAAGTTCCACCACATCATTGTCTGCAAGAATAATGTCATCTACATATACAATAAAGATGACTATCATACCTTGATTTGATTTCACAAAAAAAGTGTGATCAATCTGACACTAATAATACCCATTGGTAAGAATAGTCTTGGTGAGCATTTCTCAAACCATGCTCTGGAAGATTGTTTCAAGCAATCAATGATTTCTTTAGTTTGCACATCAACCGATTATTTATGTTGTTTTTTAATAATGGAGGTATCTCAATATATCCTTCATCCTCAAAATACTCATTAAGAAATGCATTTTTAATGTCTAGCTGATGTAAAGATGTCTTGATTTACAGCCAATGATAATAATAGTCTTATTGTACTAAATTTCACCACTAGTCCAAATGTTTCCTAGTAGTTGATCCCATAAGACAGGGTGAACCCTTTTGCTACAAGTCTAACCATGAACCTTTCTATGCTCTCATTTATTTTGTATTTAACAGTGAATAAGCATTTGCACCCTAAAATTCTTTTCCCAGGTGGCAGAGTTGTTATGATCCATGTACCATTCTTTCAAACGTAAGAATCTCTTCTTCCACAGTGTGTTCCCAAGTAAGAATAGAAAATGCCTCTTGGATTGAATTTGGGACCTGCACATTATCTAAAGTTCTGAGCAAAAGATTTGTAAGAGAATGATAATTTTCTATGTCACAAATTCTTCTATCGAATATTTTGTGCATTCTTGTGCTTCGTCCAGTTGGTGTTCATAATGTATTGATCCAACCTTTGTATGAATACTTAGGGTGTGTGGTGTTGGCTTCAGTGAGTTGCATTCTAATTTTGCATATAACCCCTTAAACGTTGACTAGGTTTTTTCTTTCTATTTTACACACAAAGTTCTTAGTTCTTTGTGGGAGCTGAAGAGAATTTATAGAATAATACTCATTTTCTGGTTGATTTATGATAGTGGGAATAAGAGTGGGCTCATCAAGGATATAAAGGAGGTGAGTTTGAGGTTTCTAAATGTTATCCCAAATCTAATATTCTCTCAAACTCTTCCCCTAAATGTTAACTTTGGGGTAAAAATGATGGTTTTCAAAGGTGACATGAACTGTGTTAGATGGTAGAAGGTAAAACTCTTCCTGTTGAGGGTAAGGATTTCCACTAGAAAGGGAATATGTCTTCACCGACACGGGATTTCATCTAGCGTGAGAAACTGTCTATCGCCAACACATAATTTTTATTCAAGCAAGAAATTATCCATCATCGACACCCAGAAGGAAAATTGTCTGTCGTCGACATAGGATTTGCATCAGAGATACAAAATCATAAGTTGGATCTCTCTGGCTTCCAGTTGAGAAAAAGTCACCAAGACCCCTACTAAATCCACTGGAAAGTAAAAATTGAATGACGAGGTCTCCGTGATTTCCGCTAGAGAGAAAGCCAACCGCGGTTCTCACTATGATTTCAACCTAAGAGAAAATCAAACTTCAGGGTCCTTGTGATTTCCACCTATGAGATCAAATCAAACTCCAGAGTCTCTTCAACTTCAACTACAGAGCGAAAATCAAACCTTGAGGTCTTTGTCATTTCCGCTAGAGAAAGAGAATTAAACTTCTGAGTCTCCAGAATTCTACTTAAGAGAAAAAAAGAATTCCCGATGTGTCTAAGTCGATTCAATGCGCGGGTCTCGGTAGCAAAGCCTAAGGTAAGCAGTGGGTATGGCCGGCAGAACTACCAGAAAAAGAAAATTCCACGCGTGGTTGCTGCCTAGCGAAGGCCGCCACTTCTGCCTAGAGGAAATCATTGCTTCTGCCTGGATGAAACCGCCTTGTTGCCTGGAGAAGACCGTTATTTTTGTTGAGAGAAGATTGTCATTATTGCCTAGGAGAGTTTGGCTGCAATAACAAAGGAATTCAAACAACTACAAGGAAGATTTCGGCTGCTCCACGGCTGTTGGAGAGGCTTCTGCGGCTCAAAGAAAAGCTGGAGTTTGTTTCCATGTAGAATTTTTGGAGGAATAAACAATAATTTTTTCATTAAACAAATAATATATATATATATATATATATATATATAGGTACACATAAATCGTGTTATTTCCCTCTTTTGTTTGAGTGGGCACAGGACATCAAGAAACCTGGTATAAAGAATGAGATGTTGTCATCTTTTCACAGAAGCTAAAGGTATTCAACTTGCTTCCTCTCAACTGAATTTGATCGTAAAATTTTTGTATGAGCATCCCAAAATAAAGCTGATTTGTAAGGAATTTGAGCTTATGCACCTTGTTGGGGAGTAGAAAATTGGACTGTTAGATGGAAGACATATTCTTATACAACTAAATAATGAAGAAGATTACACGCGTTTATTTATTAGAAGGATAATATGAATTGATAACAGGTTAATGAAGATTCTGAAATGGTAAATAGATTTTGACCCACAGACGGAACCACCAATCATTCTGGCTTGGATTCTCCTTCATGGTCTGAAATTTTATTATTTTACTCAAAAAGTATTGTACTCTATTGACTAAGTTTATGGTAAGTCACTCAAAACGGACATTCGTACTTTTAATCTTTCCCTTTCATCTGAAGTCAGAGTATTTGTTGAAATGGACATTACTTTATCCACTTATGAGGAAATTTGGTTGGGCACACAACATCATTTGTATTGGCAAAAGGTAGTGATTGAGTATTTTCCTTCATAATTGTTCGAACTGTCGTATGTTCAATCATTCCAGTGCTCAATCCCACCATCTACACTCCCAACTCAGACCAAAAAAGCATAATGCTCCGCCAGAGACAGTGATTTCATCTCTTTCTGATCAGCTTCAAGTTATTGACACTATCGATCATCAAAAGGATACCCCTGAAGACATCACTATTCTCGCAGGCAATATGACAACCATTCAGTCTCCAGTTGTAGCTTCCCCGTCTTTGGAACCTCCTATCGTGGGAGAGAGGGAGATTCTTCAGACCCCACCTGCCCTAGAACATATCACTGATATTACAGGTGGCAATATTTCTATTGCTTCACTATCGCCTTATCAGGTCAAGCAAACTGTTAATGTTACTCAGGCTCATGGGGATCATGATGTGTAACAGCCTACAGCTGTCTAGCCACCTTTTGAAACTATTGATCAGATAAGTCAATCATCGGATTAAGAATGACAGGTCTACACATCCAGAAGAAAGAAGAAGAATGGAAACCTACTTGAGCTCGGGAATATGGCTTGGCACTGCCTACAATGGGTATTGGCAGGCAATTATAACTGAACAAAAACCATACTACTGCAATCATTGTAAATTATTTGGGCACGCCCCTGTCAAATGCTTCAGGCTTCACCCACATTTGAGATCAGCAAGTCCTAACAACACCATCCATGTGAAGGAAAATATAACAGACACGATTAATCTTCCAGAAATGTTGAATGAGAATTTGACTCATAAAGCTACTCCTCACCAATCAGACCAGCAGTTTCCGCCTACTGTTGTTGTGGCAGCTCTTCCTCAGATTACAAATTCTACGAATTGTGTTGTAGCAGATGCTAGCCGAAGTATCTTAGATCCACCTATTGCGAGAGAAGACGATACTCATGTTATGGAGGAGTGTCAGGATCAAGGTGTGCTGCAGGCTGAGTCTTATCAACAGTTTAACTCCATCGAAGATCCACCTATTGTTCACACGAGACTTCTTCTGTCAGATGATTGGCAGGTTTACAAATCCAAAAGAATAAGAAAGAAATGTCTGATCTCAGTAACTCTAAGGATAACTGTATCATTATTTCACGAGGAAACCCACATCTCAATATATTGTTGGACTCCCTCCCTAGATCCAGGGGACAGAGAAGCGGTAGATCCACCGACTGCACCCACCATGATTAGGAGTTGTTTCTTTTTATTTTATTTTTTGGGGAATATGTTTGTAATCCTAGTGAGTGGGATGTTTGTACCCACTCACTAAAACATTTGTATCCTCTCTTTTTTTATCAATGAATTTTGACTTTTCAATATATATATATATATATATATATATATATATATATACACACACACACATTTGTTATGTGCATTTAAGGTTCATAGGATGTTGGATCTATTGGTTTGCTTTGTTTGTCATTACAAATTGCTGCTGAGGGAGGGCGTTAAATGGAGGTCTACATGGTTTCGGATGAACCTACTAAAACTTGTTTTAATGGGATTATTGGGAGATTTCTTTTCTTACACCTATTCAAACTCTTACCTTAAACTCTACTGCTGCTGTTGTAGTTTTGCATTTTCTGTATTATCTTTAAAGAAGCAGGAGATCAATGAATGGAACTTCTTTGATAGGCTGCTCTTGGGGGATTTCTTTCCTTACACCTATTCAAACTTTTGCATTAGACCCTACTGCTACTCAATTTCTAGTGCATAACTGTCTTGTGGGATTGGATGGCTGTTCTTTTTTTTTTTTAGACTGAAGCAACTGCTTGCTTACTGTGATCTATAGAAACCTTGTTTATTTGGCTACTATCGGGATATGTTGTCTTTGCATTTAGTCAAAATTTTACCTTCACTGTTGCTGTTGTTTCTTCCCGAAGGCAGGGATGCTTTCTTTTGCAGATGATATGAAGCAGTGGATCTTTGGATAGATGAAAATGCATGCTATCTACTTATTATAGTAGATTCTGCTTGTATTGCCTGCTATTTGGTGTTAATCTCAACACACCAAATCTATACCTTAACTCTAGAGATAGTGCAACTGATTGTAGTGATGAATATTTGTGGAAATGGAGAAATCTCAGCTTAATGAAGGATGGGGGCACTGTTGTTGGTTGTTGAATAATGATGTTGTCTCTTGAAGGTTTAAAATTCCTTATTCCTGCTAGTCTACTATCTCCTTCTATTATTCTGGATACAGGTATAATTTCATGGAGTGGATGCAGGGATGGACTCAACTGGATAGCTTGTTGGAATGAAGCACCTACACGGTATGTCTTTTTTTCTGCTGCTTTATGGTTTGCCGTTTTGTCTTTGTCCACTGGTGCAGGTACACACAATTTTTTTTGGGAGATCTTCTACAAAGGCAAAGGATATAGAATATACTTTTTTGAGTTTTTATTTTGGGGAATACTTGTAATTGATTGGAGATCCTTTTTGCGTTGAGATGTACCTCTGGCATGGTGGAATCCTTTTGGGCGTGTAATGTATTATTTTGAGTTTTTTGTAATGGGATACACCTACCAAACAACCTTGTACCTTTTTATTTGATGAAATAAAATTACCTCCTGGTTTTTTTTAATATACATATACATACATACATACATACATACATATATATATATATATATAGCCATGATGGATCGTTGAAACCCTAGCAGACGAAACAACCTCCACTGATGCTAGCTCGCGACGTCGTCAACGACGCTTGCTCGCCGCTCGATCCTGCCCCGGCTCACGTCCTCTCCTCACCCTTAGCAGCCCGCTCGCATCGTCCCGTAGTTGACGCTCGCTCACCGCTCAACCCCGTAGAAGCTCGCATAACAAATCCCACCTCCTCTGGTTCCCCTCGTTCGTATGACTCGACGACCCTAACAGTGGCTCCCTAACTGCGGCTTGATGGTACCTCTCCTCTCGATAGAGCCGCAGAACTCCTGTCTGCTCGCCATTTTCTAGCGGCTTGCCTAGCTGCTCTGGAGATGACATCAAAGATTCGTTTCTATGTCGTTGCACTTGTTGACGACTTCCCTATTCCTACTCGTGCTCCTCTTTCAGAATCAGAGATTAGTTTTCATACAAGTAAATCCTGCAATGTTCCACAATCATTTCACGAGACTCTTGAAGGTGGTGGCGATCACACCTTCATTAAAAAACTGGGGAGAAAAAATGTGAAGTCTGCTCTTATTCTTACAGAGGTTGAAACCGGTAATCTCGCATCTTCGTGGCGATTTGCTCAAATGGGAAAATTTCTTTATGGTCACCCAAAACTTGAAATCATTCGAAAAGAATTTGAGACTATGAAGTTGTTGGGCCGTTGGAATATTGGTTTACTTGACGGTCGACACATACTGATTCAATTGTCTCACGATGCCGACTACACTCGTATCTTTTCTCGAAAGTTATCAAGATCGACAATCATATGAAAATTCTACAATGGACTATTGGTTTTGATCCAAAAGCGGAGTCCCCTATCATTCAAGTTTGGATAAAGTTTCCGAGGTTAAAATTACATCTGTTCAACTTGGAAATTTTTTACTCCTTAGCAACTGCTTACGGTAAGCCTCTCAAGCTTGATAGTCCTATGTTTGTTATCACCAAACCCTCTGTGACTTGTGTGTTAGTTGAGAGGGATATCACTAAACCAGCTCTGGATGAGATATGGATTGAAACCACTCACAACGGGTATTGGCAAAAGATTGAAATAGAACCACACCCTCCTTATTACTCTCAATGCAGTATGTTTGGCCACAACTCTACTATTTGCTATCGTTTGCATCCTCATCTAAGGTCGAATATTGTTAAAGATCAGCCACCTATCAACCCTGTGGAGAAGACGCAACCAGATCCTCTTTCCAACACCGCAATTCCTGACGAAAAACACCATGTTATAGCTACAGATCCAATTGTGCTTATACCACCCACTATTATTAAAGAAGACTCATTTACATGCCAAGACTCACAAGAGTGCTCTTTTGACCCAATAACAGATCAGTCGGTCCAACATGTAGTTGCTTCTAATGTTCAACAACCTGCACATCTCCAGCACACTTTAGATCAAGATCAGGTGAGTGAATCTTCGGATGAGGAATGACAGGTCTATTCCAGGAGGAAGAAGAAGAATGGAGGTCGACTTCAACTCGGGAACATATTGAATGATACATTGGTTACTACTGGCAATGACAATCATCTTACCGACTTATTAGCTTGCTCATTCCCTAGAACTAGAGGCAGAGACAAGACCAAATTGGATCTCTCTCTAGTCACCTTATATTTTGTATTTCGACACTTTTAGGCTTTTTCTTTAAGTCTCTAATGTACTTTTCTGTATTTTTTAGTTTTGGAACCACTTGTGGTTTTTGTGTGAGCAGGGTATCATGCTTAGGCCCTCCCACACATTGTATCTGTATTTTTAATTCTAGTTAATATATTAGCCTTTTTGGGCTTTATATATATATATATATATATATATATATATCTCAGCATAACCCTCATATAATTGAAGGGAAAAACAAAGCATCATGAAAAAAAAATTAAATAAAAGCATAATAATAGATAATTAAGGAAGAATAATATTTTTCCCTAAAACATCTAACCACAATTTCAAAAATTACATATGCATATCAACAATTAGCTGTCAATTGTATTTAAACCAAGACTTCACTTTCGTGATTATTTTGTTCCAGTCAACTTCTAAGGACCAAATACAGCCTTCAAATGAGTTGCTAAATGTGTGACTTCAATCACGGACAATATCACAAAATAGAAATCTTCAATAATATCATTGCATAAAGAATAAATAAGCGATTCTGGAAGGAAAAAAAGTTTAAAACAAAACCCTTCGAAAATATAAATTTAGACTATATGTCTTACTAAAGAAAATTTCATAATTGGGCATTGTCATCCTTATTACGTGCAACTGCACACCAATGTGCCAACGAGCTATTTTCTTTTTTTTTTCTTTTCCCGTTTGTTGCATGCTATTTTTCTTTTTTTCAAACGGCTTTCAAGTTCTGTTCATTCAATTTCCTTAAAGTGGCCCAAGATGCTTTTTTTTTTTTATATTCACGGTCTCTTTCACATTAAACGCTTTTTTTTAGAGGGACGTTGAAAGAGAGAGAGATTTACACATATCACTTAATGCTCAGGTGGATGAGTGGCTTTAAATTTAGAGACAAAATGTAAAGCAAGTAGATCCATGATAGGGTTGGAGTAGCTCTAGTGATAGACAAGATTAGAGAGAGTTGTCTTAGATGGTTTGGTCACGTTAAATGTTGAGAGTAGAGGATTTAGATTTGACTTACCTAAAAAAACTTGAGCATGGTGTATAAAAAATGATCTTAGTTATTAGAATTAAAAGAAAATATGACACTTAATAGGACACAATGGACAAAAAAAAAAATCATGCAGCTAACCCCACTTAGTGTGATAAAAGTTTGTTGATATTTTTGTTGTATATATAGGCCGCTGAATCTTTGCATTTGAAGGTGTATTTTACTTTTTATAAGTTAAAATAATGATATTTATTTTTATATGATAAGAAAGATTTGAGGGGTATAAATATAAAAAGTAAAATTTAGATGCAAAATATGTATATACTTCAGAATTGGATCATATGCATGAAATGTCTTGTTTTAAAATTTGTCCTAGTTGATTTGTCACAAAAAAGATCATTAGGATAAATTTTAAAATAAGAAATTTCATTAATATAAATTAAATTTTTCGATATTTAAAAAAAAAATTAAAATTTATGTATTTACATATCTAACGCCTAAACATCAATTTATATATGTGCAACATTCTATGCATGAAAAAATGCATCTCACTTCTTAAAAGTTAAAATAGAAATAATTTTAATGCGATGTGAATGATTTGGATGGTATAAATATAAAAGCAAAAGTTTAGTCGTTAGATATATGAATATATAAAAATTGGGCGGTTATGTATGTAAATCTCATTTCTTTTATTTAATTAGTCAACATAGGAGATCAAATTCTTTTATTGTTTGCTCCAATTAGGTGGAACAATCAGTGAAAAGTGTGAAAACATTTTTTTGCCATTTTTTAAAATTATTTGGACAATTAAATTAAATTTATTCAAATTTAAAAATTATTATTCAACACAATTAATTTAATTAAAATCAAATTATTAAATTAATATTTTATAATTTTTTTAAAATTTTATGTAATTGTATTTAAAAATGAATTGAATAATTATTTTGATTATAATTGATTAATTTAATTTAAATTATTGATTAAAATATCTCATATTACGTGAACAACTATAGTTAAAGAGGAGTATTTATTAGTATATATCATTATTTTAACTAAATAAAATAAAATAAAATACACCTAATGCAAAGATTAGGTGGCCTACATGTAAAAATTAAATGTTTAGATGTTAGATGCATACATACATAGGAATCAGGTAACATGTATGCAAACATTCTCCCGAAAAAATAATAATGAGCCCTGCAATGTGAAAGGCAACATGAACAAAAAAAAAAAATGAAAAAAAGAGAAAAAGCCTGCTGGGCCACTTTAAAGATAAACAAATGAAAACAACTTGAAAACCATGAGAAAGAAAAAATTTAGCATGCAACAAACACGAAAAGAAAAGAGAAAAGAAAATAGCATGTTCTTACATTGTTGGGTGGTCGCCTGTAAAACAGGCAACTATGCCTAATTAAAATTTTTTCATTTAGAATGTCGAAAGCCTTAATTTATATTAATGAAGTGTTTTGTTTTAAAGTTTGTCCATTCCAATAATGCTCCTTATTTCGAATTGATAACCACAAAATTTCACTTAATTAGACCATGTATTTCAACAAATTAGGAAATGGGTGCAAGTCCTTTAAAGTTTATCCTAATGAAATTTTCTTGAAGAAATGATTGGATGACCATAATATGACAAGGCACTATTTATAAGTTATATAATATTTTGTTGTGGCTCCCGTAAAGCTGTTGAATGACCATTTGGCACAATGACAAGATGAATGATTATCACCTAAAGGAATATAATTTTGTACAAGTGTCAAAATAGTCCCCTAACTATTTACACGGAGCAATTTTAATACACGAGTATATAAAAGTGTCAAATTAATCCTAGATTCTAAATTGACGCTCTAATAGTCCTTTATGAGGATTATTTCAAGTCCAATTTAAAGAGTCTAAGGACAAATTTACAATTTTATAAACGCTAGGATATAAATGGCCACATGTAAACTTGTAGGGGACTATTTTGGCCCTTTACAAAATAGAAAATCAACTATTCCAAGACAAAAATAGAAAAGAGTCTCCAGAATATCACTGTAAACGTAGAATCTGAGAAAATTAATCATGGACTAGAGATTGAGTCTCTTTATTTGTGCCAACAGTCATGTACAGTTGGAAAAAGTAGATCAAAAACATCTCTATCCTTTTACTTGGACCCAAATTGTATATAAACTATGCTATCCTAATCAAATTAGCTTCAAAATCTTACTATCACTCCTTTACTCTTCATATATTTCTCTTTGCAATCCCACGCAATATCTGCATATCTTTGTTTAATATGGTTCTTAAGCGGTGTGTCAGACATGGGGGTGATAAATTTATTTCTTCATATTTGCGTGTGTGTTAATCCAAATGGTCAACTAATTTAGTTATTGTACATGTATTCTTGAAATGGAGCAATCCTATGTCTCAAGCATCTCATGTTTTAAGGATATCTTATTTCCCAATACATGTGTTTTGGCATATGCACAATCCATGCACATGTCCAACCTGCACCATCAGAGATTATATAAATATTATAATATTGTTTTCTAAGTAATTATGGAATATAACAATCCCTGACAAAATGCTAAATCGTCATTGTCGATTATACGCACTACACTCATAAACCATAAAATAGATTGATGTTATGGGCACAAGGAACGGTCATCATGACGATTCCATTACTTTCATTGATAATACAACACATGCGGAGTTTGTGGTTGATGTAGTACGGGATATAGGCACACCTCATTGAAGGCATTTTCAAAACAAGCATGGCTAAGGTCATGATGCCTAGGTTCAGTAGCTTTGCCAAACAGTAAGTGTAGCTTCATCCACATTATTGGCACCTCATGTCCAAACATCAACTAGAATCTAGAATCAAGGATTCAGATAACACACTCAATATGTTTAAAAGCATGCTTTGTAAGCAAAGCAAAGAGCGTGATGCCCTCTTCATTTCACTGAAGCAAACTTCGAAGCGCCAAAGTTAATTTGCAAGCTTCTTATAATTTGTTAAGTTTTTAATTACTGCAGGAACTATTAGAAATAATTCAAAATTTTAATTTGTAGCTTCACCTCAATGTTTTCCTTCAAGTTAAGTATTATATCACATTCTTTTTTATTTTATATCAAATTTTAAGTCATGCTTTATATTTTATAATTATTAATGAATGTATTAATACATTAATAGTTTTATATAAACTAAAAGTGATTTGGTTAATAAAAGTAAAGATTCGCTCTGCGCTTTGCGCTTTGAAGCAAAAAATAAAGCCTG
This sequence comes from Phalaenopsis hybrid cultivar, assembly GCA_002079205.1. Classification (NCBI taxonomy): domain Eukaryota; kingdom Viridiplantae; phylum Streptophyta; class Magnoliopsida; order Asparagales; family Orchidaceae; genus Phalaenopsis; species Phalaenopsis hybrid cultivar. The sequence continues at coordinate 261,533 of JXCR01145531.1, read as the reverse complement.
CACAATACATTGAGCTTTGCGCTTTGATAACACTGACCACACTTTGTAGTAAACACTGACAAATTAAAGGCAACATACACGGCTATGAAACTAATGTTACAGTTGGTACATTATATTAGGGGAGGAGAAAACATGAGCATCAATGCTTCATGTAAGTGGACTCAAAAAGGGTTATTGAAATTTTACGCAATAAGAAAAGTGGTGAAGTAACAATTTTTCTTAGATGATGTATCGACAATTACTTCGATTGAATAGCAGAAAGCTATTAGAACAAGCACAACAACCCTTGTACATAGGTGCCAAAGAACTACTTTTAACATTTCCCTTCCCCTCAAACTCTCATCAACGAACTTATCTGAGAATACCTGGGTCCATATTAATGGATATTCCTACATTCATATTTGTTGAGTGTTACATGAAATGTTTATGTCATTTTGAATAAAACTTTTACACTTCTACCCAGTTTAATTTAGGTTTATCTAGTTTAGTCTAAAGACTTCCATATTTAATGTATCTAACAATCTTATTAGTATGCTTTTAATAGGTGCTGCTCTTATTCCCATCATCTCCCTAAAAAAATCAAATCATGCTATATTCTTTCTAGTTTTACAAAAGATTCATCTTAACATTTGAAGTTTTGAAAATCAACATTTATAAAGATCCAAATTTACATAAATGAAATTCCAAATGAATGAAATCTGAAATATAATATATATAATTAGCTTCCTTTCTCAGGAATATATACAAATGTATTGTTATTCCTTTTGTGTAACTATGAATTTGACATATCAAGATTTAATTAGAAGCAAAATCTATTCCATTTTTATTTTTTCCTCATATAAATAATAAATAAAGGTGGCCGATTGAGGCACAAGAGATTAATAAGAGGAATTGATTTCTCCTTTCTCCACATTCAATTTCTCCCTTTTCATAATATTGACAATCAACTTGGCTATCAATGACTCTCCCTTAAGTCTAATATCCATAAGAGTATGTTTAGCCTTGATGCAATTTTATACAATTTACGATTAAATCTTCATGATATTTTCATATGGTATAATGCTTGTCAGGCACTTCTTTGTCTTAATCACCAACTTTAACACTAAATATTATATCATCATTGATATTCTAACTTCTTATATAATAAAAGCAATATACTTAAACATATCACACCTAAGAATCACTCAATAGTCAAACATATATTATTCATAATTAGCAACTACACATCCAATTAATTGTACGGCATGTATCATTCCTTTTATTCTACTAATTTTAAACCTACAAAGATCTAAAATATTTCTAAATTATTTTAATGATAATTAGAAGTTTTCTTGCACACTAAAATATGTAATTTCCATAGCATAAACAAAGGTACATGACTTTAAATACTTTACGAGATAAAAAAATAATGTGCTATCCAACTATATTTGTGAACGCTTTAGCCACTTCACAACTACCATTATTATTACTAGATATTGCTCCCACATAACTAACTCAATGAAACATTAGTTTATATTTTAAAGAATAAAATGCTATGAGTGTTTTCTAACTCTATCAACCTTCAAATGAACTGGTTACTACTTTTAATACTTCTAGGCTTGCTTATTATTTATTTTTCCTATGTTCCATTTGCGATTAACTTTCTTAATTCTTCATCCAATTATCATGCATCAATTGTGGAAGTTTACTAAATTGTTAGATTTTTCTAACTTCTCTACATGTTGTTTTTGTCAGTCAATATTTTAGTCCTGCAAGAACCGTCTCTTCTTTTAAACAAAATGGAAGCTCAAATGAAATGCTGAGTTTATCATTACTTTTAAGTGGATATTAATGCGCGATAAATTAGGTGTTCAAATGTTATTTACTACCATTTCTTGCGGGAATAACTCATACTATAATTTCGAATGAACTTTATTATTAAGTATCACTTGCATACAATACAATATTACGATGTTTTTTTATCAGTATTATGCATAAATTGACTTAATAACATGGCTAATAAATAGGCACTTAAACTGGATTTGGAAAGTAGATGTTCCTAGGACTTACATGTAAGAACATCTAAACTATTATATACAAAGTAATAAACAACAAGTGCTTTACTAAATCCAAGTGTATTTCACTTCCAATTTCACGTTTTGAAGTAAAGTGATCTGTATGCTGCTCTTAACTTTATTTCCACTTTGTGCATGAGTAAGAAATTTTAAAAGGTGGATACTTTACCAAAATTGAAGTAAATTTTCGATTCATCCACTCGAACTGCACATTGAGTATCATTCTTTTTGTTCAACTAATTCAAAGCCTATTGACATCTAAAAGATGTCTTTATTTTATTACTTTGTTGCTAATTAGAAGTTGTCCTGTCTATTAAAATATGTAATTTCAATAGCACAAACAAGTACATGTCATAATATGCCGTCATAGTATCTCCATACTTACATAAAATAATAGATATAATCCAATTACATTTGTAAATCTTTAATCACTTCATCGCTATCATAACAAAATGAGCATGCTTAATGAAGGATTTGTTTTTATTTTGAAGTGCAAAATGCACGGAGTGCTATTAAACCATATCAGATTTCATATAAAAAGGATGCTAATATAATAATTTTTGGGGAGGCTTGTTTTTTTCCCCCCTCATTATGCATGAACAAGAAATTTTAAAAGTTGGATGCTCATTGTTCTACCAAATTTCAAGCAAAGTTTCAATTCATGCTTTGCCCGATTGTCTTAAGCCCCTATTCTAGTGTAAACCAATGTTAGCAATAGTGTCATATCTTGTCCTCACATATTCATAAGAATCAATCCAAAAGAAGCCGGACCAAAAAGTACAACAGGAAAAAAAACAACCATTAATGCAAAATAAATGCTGTACACATGTGCATGGTGATGTAAAACTAGGTTCTACGCTTCCTAAGAACACCATTTTTTGAGATGAGAAATGTAAAATATAAAAAAAAAAAAATATGCAACGCATTTAACTATACTAATCAATATGCAGTTCAACTAAAGCAAACAATTACAGAAGTAAATATGCAAAGATTTAAGCATGTAAACTAAAAACACAAACAATTATGTGCATGCCGGTCAACTTTTTCATTTGGAAAAGTTTTTTTTTTTTTTGTTTTGAAAAGTAGATGATTTAATTTAACCTAAAAGGTATATAATTTTATGAAAATAGTGTATTTTAATTTTTTAAAAAATGAGACCGACTGGATCTCATTTGCCCAATAATTTGTATAATCGTGCCCGGTACCACAAATAATATACCTTCTCGAAAGATAAGTGTACCCCGCAGCGATGAACCCAATCATACAAACTACGAGGTTTGTGACATCCATTTGGTCTGCGAACCTTTTATATGGTCCGGCAAATTCCCATATTTAATACAAAGATTAAATAGGGTTTATTTTACCTGGGTTCCAAATTCCCTATAGAGGCAAACTCCTATAGTTAATTACATCCCAAATGACGGGAATCACTTAAGAAAACTCTCGATAATGATCAGTGGTTCTAGTCTTCAAGAATTCAAAGTTCAGGTTTTCAAGGTAGGACGTGGAAAAACAAGTGGGAATGACTCAAGTAAGAATAATCCTTTCCGGAGTCCAAAAAAAATAAAAGGTAGGAGATGTCACAGATCCAGAGGAGAATCCTCAGTGACTTTCCGAGCTATCCTAATGTATGGCTGTGTTTTAGAGAGAATTTTATTTGAATGTTAAATCCCGTCAATTTTATTAGTTGAGACTTATACTTGCATAATAACTGGTTATGCAAAGAGCCCGCAGAGGTAAGAGGTTTTACGTCATTCTAGATGACAACCTCGGAACCTAAGGCGAGTTACGACTTACGCTGCACAACATAGTTGTGCAGGAGCCTAAAAGAGAGAGGAATTACGTTGCGCTAGGCGAGTTACCTCGAAATCCTATGGGTTGTTTAAACTAGGAAAGTTCAGTTGGTACATACTCGTTTTGTTGTTGTAGAATTACGACCACCTCCACCTGTAGTTCGCTCCAAACTCCTTGTCGTGCTGCCCACGAAGTTGCTCTGAGCTCCTCGTCGCAGTAACAGTCCTAAAGTCTAAAGTTCAAACTGTTTTACCAGGTGTGTTTCAATGTCTCAGTTTGGTTGTCAATAGGGGGTTCAAGTTGATTAGAGTGACACCGGTTAGGATCCCACGGTTCCCTCCTTCCGGTATTACTATTTTCTTTGAACTTATTTTAAACGAGTTGTGAAACTCATTTAAACCGGGGAGATCTCGTTAGCAACCGTAGGTTACCTCCTCCAAGGGACTCCCGTAAGTTCGAAAGAACGTGTTATGTTTTGTTTTTTTTTTATTTTGAAAATGTTGTTTAATTTTGAAAATTTGTTTTGTTTTGAAAGTGAGATCGTATTCAGTACCTGCATAATGTGTTAGAGCAAGAGTAATTGCAATAAAGAAACGTCAACAAATAAAATGTATCTGCGTACGTAACGTATCTGCTGCTGTCATTCCTGTTGCATGTTTAACTCACAAAGCACAATATAATTTGCAGAGAATTTAAATAATTGCAGAGAAAAGATGAAAACAGTAAACAGTAAAACAAGTTGTAGCAATAACAATGAACTCAAAAGAAGTGATCTTACGGCCTCCTACAACTCCTTACTGCAACTAGCAAGCTAGTATGGTGATCCTACGATCTCCTACGGCTCCGATAAGCGACTAGCAAATGTGTACGGTGATCCTATGACTCCGGACAGCAGCTAGGAATTTCGAATAGCGTCTGTATGAGTTCCTATGAACCCAAACAGCAAAAGGTAGCACCTATGCGGCTTCCTACGAATCCGAACATAAGTGGGCAGCAACTAGATGGCTTCCAAATGAACCCAAATCATGGTGGACAGCTCCTAGGTGGCTTCCTACGAACCCAAACCGGGGTGGACATCTCCTAGGTGGCTTCCTACGAACCCAAATGGCAATTTGAAAGATTAAACAGTACTTTTATGGCCTGCTACAAACTCAAACAGCAATTTAAAAGATCAAACAATACTTTTATGGCCTGCTACAAACTCAAACAGCAATTTGAAAGATCAAGCAGCACTTTTAAGTATTTTTCAACACCTTACGACACCCCTAAAGACACCAAACAACACTTTAGATGCGGCGCAAAACCCCTCAAAAATAGCACTACACTCCGGGAAGCAACAACAACACAAATATGGTTGAACAGGTCTGATCATAGGCTAAAAGGTGCAATCAATCAGAAAAGTAAGAGAATTCAATTTCATTTCCTGTAACTTCTTCTACCCTAAGTAGCAAACTTTACTTGGATCCCCCCTAAAGCACTCGGGCTTTGAAAGATGAAACCACTCCTTAGAAGGAATGAGGTCCCGCATGATTTAAACGAATGACAATTAAATACAGACCACTTAATCCTCACGAATTTACATGTCCATCTCCAAAACAACAATAACAACTTACCTAAGCATGAACATGTGTATTTTAAAAAGTTAAAATGGTGATATTTGTTATGTGCTAGGAAAAATTTGAGTGGTATGTGTGTAAACATTGAAGTTAGGGTGTTAGATATATAAACACATAAAAGTTAAGTGGCATGTATGTAAATCTTCCTTCTGAATTTCAAGATAGCTGTAGCTAATTCAGATTCATTCGGTCTAAAGATGAGAAGCAGAGTTTATTGAGTACGAAACAAATAACCTGAGAATATATTGATTCTGTATCGATGAAAAGCTTGAAATATCAAATTCTCCACTTAGCTTCTCACTTTCTTTTTCAAGATTTCAGTTCACCTCACAATTCGATTTTCCTTCAGCAAACTCATTTGTGGGGTTTCGGCGCAGAGGGCGGGACGTGAGCTGAGGGAATAGAGGGGAAGCTTTCAGTGTCCAAGAGAAGCGAAGCAGGCGAGCTGGATTGAGCGGTCGAAACTCGGTGTCGAGGAGAGGCGTGCGGGATTGAGCGGTTGAGGGAGAAGGAATCGAGCATTTCTGGATAAGGAGTCGAGTGAGGAGAGGGAAACAGGTAAGGGATTAGGCGCGGAGGAAAGAGACGAAGCCAAGTGGGAAAGGCAGAGGGAGGTGAGGCGGGCTGAGCGGGGGTCTCAGTGCAAAGGAGAAGAGAGCCGAATGGGAGAGGCGAAGCAGGTGCTTCTACGTGAGGAAGAAGATCGTGATACGCGAAGCTGTGGAGGCGAGAGTTTGGTCGCGTGGGGCGAGCGGGACTTGTAGAGCGGAGCTTCTTCAGCGTGAGGAAGAGAGAGGCGATCGGGGGTCTTCAGCGGAAGAGAGGAGAGGCGCAGCTAGCAGGTGAGGTGCAGAGACGAGATCGAGTAGACGTGTTTCGATGCGGAGGAGAGGCGGGATCGAAAGAAGCAAGCGAGGCTTTCTGTGCAGGGCTCCTGTCAGGTAAGAAGGGGACGAATCGAGCGGTCTCGGTGCAAAGGCGGGATCGATTAAGGGTTTCGGTTGGGATTTCAATGGAGGCGATCGGCTAGGCTGCGATCGAGATAGGGAGCGGAGCTGGGTTCGTTCACGAGAGAGAGGGAGACTGACGGGTCTCGAGCGCGAGAAAGGGAGTGGCGGAAGGTTTTCAGTGCGGAGGGGAGTAGCAAATTTTGATGCAGGGAGAAGGAGAATCCACGAGAAGGGAAAGAGGGAGTTCATCGTACGCCAGCAGGAAGCCAGCGAGAGTGAGGAGCAGGCGAGTGGGATCCTTGGAGAGCAGGGCTGCGAGCGAGGGCCGAGAGCTAGAGGAAGAAGGCAAGCGTTCTTTTTTAGAATCAAAGGAGCCGTCACCTGAAGTAATTGACGGGGAATTAAAAGACTTCCAAATGTGGTGGAGGATTAAATGGATGGTCTTAACACCTGAATTAATTTTAATTAAGACAAAAATTAAATAATCCATTTGAATTTTGAAATTTAAATTTCAAATTCAGGTGAGCTGGTGCCTAGCCCGTGTTCAGCCCGAGTCCAGCTTGAATCAAACCCGAGTCGGACTTGAGTTGAGCCCAAGCCCGCGCACCGCTAAAAAAAGTGCATCGATATTCGTGTTAGTCGCTCGTGTGCGAAACTATAGAGATATGGGTGTCCTTCCTAGCTAAAGTTGATGTTCTGGACGAGTCGGTGCGGTCCGTTTTGTCATCCGGACGAGTTTGCCGGCGGGCGAGTCAATTTAACCCAAAACTGTGTGGAGCAGTGAGTGCGCAAAAAGCGGCGTTATCGAGCATTCGAGTCGCGAAGGGGTTCCCTAGGGGCTGCTCCTATTAATGTAGGAACTCGACTCGAGTTTCATGTTTCGATCCTAATCAACTCAACAGAATGCCGAGGATTTGGGACCGCCCATGCGAAACTCGAAGGAGTGACGAGGTGGTTTGAATTTTCTAAATGGTGTGGGTTCCGTACTAGTCCTCTAAGAGAGTCGAACGGGGAAAGCCTAAAGCTAAACCCTAAGCTCTAAGGAGAGACAAAAAAAGACCTCATCCAAAAATGAGGTCAACAACGCCTGATGAACATAGAGAAAAAATATAACTCCAATCTAAAACTATAGCAATTTTTAGATCACATGCATTTCTCATGCTATAAAAAATAATAGATATTATTTGCAATTTTTAGATCACATGCATTTCTCATGATATTATTTGAAATATTATTTGAAATATTATTTGCAATATTTCAAATAATATCTAAAACTATAGCAATTTTTAGATCACATGCAGAATTGATAATTAGATATGTAAAAATTGTCAAACAATCTAAACATGAAAGAGAAACACGAGTACAACCAAAGAAATCAAACCACATGCATAAAAACACAATCCGTAAGAGAAATGGAAGGCGAGAAGTTTTCACATCCAAGAAAGCAACTTCTATTGATAAAAGTACCTATAGAATTTTTAGATTCCCTATTTATACTAATACAGTTGTAAGGGAGTCGAGCCTGAGCGAGCTCCTGAGCGAGCTCAGGTGGCTCATTCAAAATTGGCTCGTGATTGAAATTAGCTCGTCTTCGAAACTAGTTCGTGTTCGAAATTGGCTCGTGTTCGAAATGGCTCGTGAACAGTGTGTTCGTGTTCGGCTCGAAAAACTTATTTATGTTCATGTTCGGCTCGAAATTAGCCCGTTAGAATATAAAATTACTATAAAAATTAATTTTTTAAATAAAATTAAAAAAATAAGTTTTCTAAAAAAAACTGTTTGTATAAAATTTAATTAATTATAATTTATAATATTTAATTTTATGAATATTTATTATGTATATATATATATATTTATTTATTTATTTATTTATCTATTTATTTACGAGCCATTCGAGCCGAAAGTGAGCGAACAAACTTTTATTCGTGTTCGGCTCTTTTACATTTCGAGCTTGAAAATTTGTTCATGTTCGGCTCGTTAGGCTTAACGAACGAGCCGAACACGAACTGCTTAACGAGCTGAACACGAGTTGTTCGTGAACAACGAGCCAAATTGACAGCCCGCTATAATAAGGTGGGTGGCAGCAAATGATGTCAAGAACATTACAAAAAATCTGGATAAGAGCAAGTTTCTGAAGTTCAGAGCCATTGTTTGTGAGGAACATAAGTTACCACAGCACCTTCTTGTTCAGTTTAGCTTGTTGCTCCAAAATAAAGACTTGAGTTTTGTTGATCTAAGACAAGAATTTTCAATGTATCTTGCATTGGACCAAACAAATTTTATCATACAACTCCAGCAGAACCAAACAAGGTGACTTGACTTTCCAGTCATATCTTAGGAGAATTTTCATCATTAGGTATATCTAAATGTGCCTTATATTGATGTTGATCATAGGTACAGCCAATGCAAAAGCTCATGGAGATGCTTTGAGAAAGAAATTATGAACTGAAAAACTTAATTCATATTTCATGACTGCTACTGAGTCGATAGAAATTTAAAATGGACTTGACCAATGCAACACATAATTGCATTTCTGTTGTCGGCTAGAGACCTTGTGCTTTACATCACATGGGGCCTTCTTTTGTTTTAGAAAGATTTTCTTCAGAAATTAAGAAAGATAGCCTGCTTTGTGTTTTTCTCTCAATTTAGAAAAGAAACAATTAGTTATATGTATCCCTTCGATTTATATGACTCGTTTGGACTTTTATCCACTCTTTATAGAAAATACATATAAAATTGTGCTGAGTTCTCCCTAGAATATAATGTACAGCCAATTTTTGCAACAAACTAAACTCAATTGGTCATAAAAAATGATCCACTAATTAAAAACATGAAGTATTTTTTGCAATATCTTTCGGTAACCTATTTTAAGCATCAAAATGTAAGTTCTGCATACACTTATCTATTTGCAAAAGAAAGCTTTAGGGGAAAATTATTTGAGAAATAATTATTACCATGTGTAACCATTTTTTTTATTTATTATGATCAAACTTCTAATCTTAGGAATTTGTTAATGGGAGAATTTCATAGCATTGGTCAAATCATATGCCCTTGAAGCATTCTCCAACCTTTCTTACTCTTTCTACAAAAAATTTCAACCCAAGAAACTTCTTCAACTTTTGATTAGTTCATCAAAGTTCTCAATAAGACCTCATAAAAGTATATTTACAATGCTTTTAAATACACCTGTATATATTATCTGAGCCACTTTCTTATAATCCATATCAGCATTCTTATAATGATGCATATAATTAGTACAGAAGGCATGAATCTTTCCATATTCAAATATGATTCATTCATTGCATTATAACGCCAGCCATTTATGATATGTCAAACGGACAAGCACACAATCAAGTTTTAAAATAGCATCTAATAGCCTTTTTTATATGTGAGGCCAACTAATTATAAAGTGAAGNGAATATAATGTACAGCCAATTTTTGCAACAAACTAAACTCAGTTGGTCATCAAAAATGATTCACTAATTAAAAACCTGAAGTATTTTTTGTAATATCTTTCGGCAACCTATTTTAAGCATCAAAATGTAAGTTCTGCATACACTTATCTATTTGCAAAAGAAAGCTTTAGGGGAAAATTATTTGAGAAATAATTATTACCATGTGTAACCACTTTTTTTTATTTATTATGATCAAACTTCTAATCTTAGGAATCTGTTAATGGGAGAATTTCATAGCATTGGTCAAATCATATGCCCTTGAAGCATTCTCCAATCTTTCTTACTCTTTCTACAAAAAATTTCAACCCAAGAAACTTCTTCAGCTTTTGATTAGTTCATCAAAGTTCTCAATAAGACCTCATAAAAGTATATTTACAATGCTTTTAAATACACCTGTATATATTATCTGAGCCACTTTCTTATAATCCATATCAGCATTCTTATAATGATGCATATAATTAGTACAGAAGGCATGAATCTTTCCATATTCAAATATGATTCATTCATTGCATTATAACGCCAGCCATTTATGATATGTCAAACAGACAAGCACACAATCAAGTTTTAAAATAGCATCTAATAACCTTTTTTATATGTGAGGCCAACTAATTATAAAGTGAAAAACTTGCGTCAACATCTCAATTGTAGCTCAAATACGGCTTGATAAGACTCCACCTTTTGCAAGATATTTAGTGTTCAAAAGGACAAAACAAATGGAATTATTGTCCAAGAGGATTAAATGGAAAAATGGCAAATCTATAGAAACTTCTAACAAGATGGTGTTTCACACAACTCACAAAATGGAATTTGTTCCCAACATGGATAGCATGGTAGTTGGTTACTAATCTCAATTTGGTGCAAGCATCTCTTTCTCATCCGATTAGAGTGACAATAATGAGGTAATATTCTATCAAACCCACAAAGCTAGAGCAAAAGCTTAAAGAAGTCAGGTTTCATTCTAAAATGGGTAATTGCCTACCAAATCATGTTGACAATTATGTAAGTTTTATGCCAGGTAAATAACAAGAGATGATATGAATAGATGCTTAATGTTTTCCAGGGCTGATTATCAAAGTCATAAGAGGATAATGTTACGACCAGCCTACTACTTATTCATACAGGAGTTAGTCGCATTGGTAGCAGTTCAAATGTTTACAGTTCTATTAATATTTCAAAATTGGATTTCAATGGATAATATAGTTTAAGGTTCAAAGGGTTATGCTACCAAATAATATAGTTTGACTCTTTCTATCAGCTCTCAACTTATTATGTTGTTTAGCAATTCATTCCTCTTAAACATTCAACAACGTCTCCATGGGATGATTATACAGTAATCAACTTTTAAGCTTTAAAATGGTCAATATTTATGTTTGAGTTTTCAGAATGATAGACAATCATGCAATATTCATCTCCACTTTTTAGCTTTGTTTTTGAGAAAAATAACATGACAAAAAGAACCTAAGAAATTAAAACAGCAATACAAAACCTGTAAAAATTGAAAGTTCCTATCTCATATTAATGTTGCTACTAAATTCTAGTAACCACACCACCTTGTGTGTAAAATCCAAATCACATGGTTACACCTTTCACACTATACCCTAACAAACAAGACTCTGAGTTTCCAAAGATTTACCAAAACCTCTATATAAATATAAATATCATTTAAAAATAAAGGCATACCCCACATTGGCAGAAAAAATACAGGACAATGTAGCATTTACATCCATACCACCTAATTCCTATGTATTTACATATTGGAAACTTAAAACTTTGCTTTTTTACATTTATACCACCCAAATTTGCCATATCACATAAAAATACTACTGTTTTTTTTTTTATTATTTTTACAAAGTGAAATACACCTTTTCAGGCATAGGTAAGGTGGTATGTATGTGAAAATTGAAGTTTAAGAGTTAGATATGTAAATACATAAGAATTTAGTGGTATGTATGTAAATCTTCCAACAATTAAATATGATAACCATTAGCCATATTATTAAAATTTCAATTTATTATGTTGGATGGATTACAAGTTCACCAAGTGCTTCTAGTTCACAAGTCCGAGCAATAGTTTCACAAAAATAATAAAAGTTGATGAAAATGAAACAATCATCTTGTACAGTAAAAAGTAACATGTTTTATTTACTATTAACGTAATTAAAAGGCCGAGACCATGAATTGAGGCTAAGACCATTGTCAGCCTTGACAGTTCAAACGTTTTTAAATGTGTAAGGTACTGTAAGGAACAGCATCAAAAGTGACATGGTTGAAGGATTATAAGCAAGGCTAATAAATCCAAAGGAATTCAGATTTCTATTGATCACATAATCACAATACTTAAAAGACCATCAAATGAACACCATCTATTCCACTCAGTGGTGTGAGAAATAGCAGCATCTTATCAATAAAAAAATATATATTCTTGATTGTATCATGCCACATCAGCATATAAAAAATTCTACCAAAAAAAACAAAAAAAAGATAAAAGTCACACGTGTTATGCATGAAACCTTCAAAAGATCAAGATAGCCAGACATTAATGCATACACATTAATGGATTTGAATTTTCTTTTTTACTTTTGGGCCAATATCCAAATCTGAAATCAAAAGGTAGAGTGGGTGGCATTACAGCAATTCTGTTGAAGCCAGATTTGTCATGTAGATTATGCCCAGAGCATAGAGCGTAAGGACCGAGGGAGGGAGAGAGAACAAAAGAAAGAGATTTGCCCCGTAGGAGCAAAGAGGGTGTTCTCGAGCTCTTTGATCCGTTTATTTCACTAAAGGTTTTGATTACAAGGAAGGAGAAGGAGAGAGAGTTTTCCCTACATGAGAAGTTGAGAAAGAAAAGCCCAAGAGTCCGTAATACATGCCACGGTTCTTATATTTATAGAAGATAAAAAAGGGTAAATAAAATAATACATCTTTACCCTTGATTTAAGGAAATGAATACAAGCTATTTTCGTCTTCTTATCTAGATTATTAGATTGTCTCAAGATCTATGCAGACCTTTTCTTGGTGTACACCATTAGAGGATCGATCGGACGAATTGACGTCCCAGCCGATCACTTTTGTTTGATCGAGGGGTTTTATTGCGCGACCGGCGCATATCCTTGAAAGGTGAAGCTGGGCTCTAACCCTTCACTCACGTGGGTCTTTATCTCCTGATGGGACCTCCGTCTTAGGTTGGGTCCCATCTCTATGGGAGGAGGCCGCCTAGACTCCTCTTAGGGGTTGATTTTCGTCATACCCTTCGCAGAGCTTGTCGCTATTGGGCAGGGAACCATCTCCAATTTTTTGTCCAATCTAAGCTACAAGACTAGAGCTCATGGTGAGAAAAGTTCCTTGGCTAGCCACTTATTACTGATCGGATGTCTATGGTGTCATTGTCAGTCATTTTTGGTGCCTTTAACCGATCAAATGTTCTTGGTTTCGTTGTTGATTTTGCTATTTGGATCAGAGTTCCCCGAGTTTTGGAATAAATTGCATAAAATAGAATTCAACAAAAATTTCCTTAAATTCTTGCACATAAGGAGTAGTTATTGAATTTATTTAAAATAATGACAATAAGAAAAAATTTTAGCAGCAATCCCTTTAGTTTTGTCGGGCATCATAAGGAATTTTTAGTTGCAATAAAAGACAAAAATAATATTACCTTCTTGAAGAAAACATATTACTTCGTTTAACAATACCTCCATAAAGCGACGGATTACTTCGTTGATATGATCTGGTAAGAAGCAAGTGTCCAATCGAAAGCAAGAGGTCGATCGGAGTGGTCGGCCGCATTGGGGATCTTAGATCCAAGCTATCGGCGAGGAGAGGTGGTCAATGTCGGGCATCTGAACGACAACAGGTAAGTGAGCGGAGAGGTGAGGCTGCCAGAGCGGCGTGGCGATCAGCCGGTGAAACAGTCGATCGGAAAGGCGGCCAAAGCAAAGAGGCCACCACAAAATAGATAAGTCGGGCCATAAGTCATTCATGCAGGGGACACTTCCGCGTTACTAAGAAGTTCAACAGCTATAGGTCGGTGAGGCGATATGTGTGTCTCTTCGCATGATAGGAGGAAAGGCGGGTTGTCGACCTTCGCGAGGAGATGGTCAGTCAATCCAATATGACCAGCGCAGTGATTCCCGTGCGCAACAGAAGATACAAGACAGGTGAGCGATCTTCACAGGGAGACGGCCGGTCGGTGAGATTTCAGCGTGTTTAAGAGGGAGGTCGACCGGAGGGCAGGTAAGACCAGCGCATCGAGTTGACCGACAAGTAGAAACAGTCTACACAGTGGAAAAGTTGATGGTGGTGCAATTGGCNCAATCGAAAGCAAGTGGTCGATCCGAGTGGTCGGCCGCATTGGGGATCTTAGATCCAAGCTATCGGCGAGGATGGGTGGTCGATGTCAAGCATCCGAACGACAACAGGTAAGCGACCGAAGAGGTGAGGCTGCAAGGGCGGCGTGGCGATCAGCTGGTGAAACAGTCGATCGAAAAGGCGGCCGAAGCGAAGAGGCCACCACAAAATAGATAAGTTGGGCCATAAGTCATTCATGCAGGGGACACTTCCGCGTTACTAAGAAGTCCAGCAGCTATAGGCCGGTGAGGCCATATGTGTGTCTCTTCGCATGATTGGAGGAAAGGCGGGTTGTCGGCCTTCACGAGGAGATGGTCAATCAATTCAATATGACCAGCGCAGTGATTCCCATGCGCAATAGAAGAAACAAGGCAGGCGAGCGATCTTCACAGGGAGACGGTCGGCCAGTGAGATTTCAGCGTGTCTGAGAGGGAGGTCGACCGAAGGGCAGGTAAGACCAGTGCATCGAGTCGACCGACAAGTAGAAACAGTCGGCACGATGGAAAAGTTGGTGGTGGTGCAATTGGTTAGCACATGCTTCTCAGAAAAGGTGTTGACTTCCTATCAAGTGCCATTACAAAACCTAAGGCTTCCTAAAGGTTTTGTGTTTAAGGAAAGTTCAGCAGCTCATGATTCCAACCTTGTGAACTGCAAGAACTTGGTGGCTAACCTCTGCATGAAGCCCAATTGGTTGTTGAGCCTTGAACTATGGTTATTCAACTCTAAACATTGAGAACTTTGCTAATCGAGAGTTTGAGCCTCTCTTATCGCACAAGAGATCTAATAGAGCGGTGAAGAAAACTGTACCTCGGGCTTTGAACATAAACTTCGCAAGATCGGAGCTGGAAATATGCATATCTATGTGAAACAAGTCAGAGTTTCTTGAAGACCACCGTCGGCGAAGAATAACTAGATTGAATCCGCAGTTGTGCAAGTTCCCCTTGTGTACTCATTGCTATGAGTGTCTCTCTGAAGAGCTTTTTCACGATGTTGCTCGTCTACTTGTTAATGGCACAATCCATGCTCACCGCACCAAATGCTGAAGCCAGATTTGTCATATATACCGTGCCCAATGCATAGAGTGTACAGACTAAGAAAGAGAGAATGAAATAGACAAAAATTTGTCATCTCCCCGTAGGGGGCGAAGAGTAGTGTTCTCGGGCCTTTATACAAGGAAGGGGAAGGGGAAAGAGTTTTCCCTACATGAAAGATTGAGAGAGAAGAGCCTTAATACATGTCACAGTTCCTCTATTTATAGAAGATAAAAAAGAGTAAATACGATAATATATATTTCCCTTGCTTTAAGGAGGGAAGTACAAGTTATTTTCGTCTTCTTATCTAGACCGTTAAATTGTCTCAAAATCCGTGCAATCCATTTTTGGGTGTACAAATTCTATGATTGTGTTGTCTCAATTTAAATAAAGAATGTAGAATCAAGTTAAGTTAAGACAATCTAGTTGTCCTAAATTCCACCCTTCGCTGATAAAAAAAACAGTGGCAACCAATTAATCATGTGAACACTTCTGCAACAATCAAGCATCATGCATAGAATACGCTTTCTATATTTTCCATTCATCGGAAAAATCTTAAGAAAATTAAAGAAGATATGATGAACCGTCTTTACCTGTGAGAAAAACCCTATCCTCTGAAACCATCATTTTTTCTATAAATCAAAAGTGGAACCCAAGCACTTTCCTAAAAAGAAATCCAAAGCAAAGTTACTCAATTCACCTCCAACCAAGCTCCAGATATCGCTGCCTTTTACAGAACTAATAGGACAGCGTCTTCAACCATATGATTTCCATTCTGATACTTACGATAATAACCTGAAACAATACGACGCCAGCTATCAAAACAAACAATCTCATGAAAAGACATGTTAAACAAATTCCTTAATTTATAAAAGTTTGATGAAGACATAGATCAACAGCTCAACTACATCTTCTATTGCAATCGCAATAGATAACACCAAATTCCAGTCGTTGACCAGTTCTAGCCTCCGCGTATGTGAAAACAGATAAAATTATCATGTTCAAAGCAAAAGCCAATATAGACAATTTGGAACGTAAGAAAGAAAAATCAAGTAAATCGATGAAACAATAAGAAAAAAAAAATAACTGGTCCCAAAAATTCTAGTTCACCGANCCAGTTCTAGCCTCCGCGTATGTGAAAACAGATAAAATTATCATGTTCAAAGCAAAAGCCAATATAGACAATCTGGAACGTAAGAAAGAAAAATCAAGTAAATCAATGAAACAATAAGAAAAAAAATAACAGGTCCCAAAAATTCTAGTTCTCCGAGCATGGGAATGAGAGAAAGAGAGACAATAAAAGAAAGCGAAGGCGGCGAATTCTCTACCTTAAAGGAGGCAGCCGATAACCGGAGACAAAGCGGTCGGAGCCGATCTCCCCGATCGACAACGTTTCAGTGAAGGCCGGGGAACCGTGGTGCAGGCTCCCCTTCGCCTGGGGAAAGGGACGTGAGACACCCCCAGGGTGAAGAGGATGGACTCCTACCTACGTCAGAGATCGAGTCTTGAAACTCGTTCAGAAGAGAGCTCCGAAAAGAGAACATTTATGGAACCACTCCGGTTTCGTCGACCACGGGACCTGTCCGTTCCTGAAAAAGACCCGCCCCGGCGCATTCGTACAATTNAGGCTCCCCTTCGCCTGGGGAAAGGGACGTGAGACACCCCCAGGGTGAAGAGGATGGACTCCTACCTACGTCGGAGATCGAGTCTTGAAACTAGTTCAGAAGAGAGCTCCGAAAAGAGAACATTTATGGAACCACTCCGGTTTCGTCGACCACTTGACCTGTCCGTTCCTGAAAAAGACCCGCCCCGGCGCATCCGTACGATTTCCGCCGGCTGTTTTTTTAGCGCGGAGCTGACCAACGAAATATCAAAACACGAATTTTTTTTCTTGGAATAAAAAAAAAATTTACATATATATATCATATAATTCTTATATATGTATATATCTAAATTTTAATTTTATTTTTATTTTTTATTAATGCCTTCAATGTACACTTGAAGCAATATATTTTAGCTTTCTAAGTTAGTAATGGTGATATTTTTATGTGAACTAGATTAAGGGTCAGCTTATTTAAAAGCCGCTACGTAGAAGTTGTTTATCTGTTTGTTTAGTGTGGTTGTGTAGCTATAGCTACAGCTGTTTATGATAAAAAAAATACTTATTTGCCCTTGGATTGATGTGTTGCTTATAACAGAAACAATCCAAATTGAATAACTCGTATATGAAAGCATAAATATGATTTAGCATTCCCAAAAAATCATAAGTTCAAATAGTACAACAACAAAATGAAATCTCACTAAAAAGCGAGTAATACATAGCAAAAAGTAAAATTAAAACAACAAATAACATTATGATGATATTGGATTTGAAGTTGAGATTTCTGATTTCATGAGAAATTTGTCTCTCCAAAGAAACTCCAAATGCCAGATCACTATCTGAAGTAGATTCATCAAGCAAACTACCCACATGAAGAAGTCATAGTCTCCTATAATCTATTCCTCAAACCCCAATAAAATTTCTCCCATAGTTTTATGTTTGTCTTGAAGCATGCAGAGAACACTGCAGTCCACAATAACAGTGCAAGAGTCTAGATGCACCCTCAATCCTCGAACTCATAATTTCTGAAGGTTTTAAATCACGAACATTCAGATGTATCATTAACCAAAAACATTAATAAAGTTTCATATGGTTGTGAGGTATTAGCAAAGGAAAACCCATGGAAAAACCGTTGAATAATCTATCATTGTAAGAACACAAAAGACCATAAAGAAAGGGGATCTTGGTTACTTTTAAACCTGAACTCTTGCGTCTGTTTGTGTCACCTTAAATACCATCCAGAAGATTCTCAAAATGCATATGACCGAAAGAACTTCTGCGTCTTGCAGGTAATTTCATATATGTTAAAACTCATAGCAGCATATAGGTCATCTAGAAGAACCCCTAAGGTCATATATCTCATCAAAAACCTTAAAACAAAATAAAAAAAAAACATGCAAGAAAAAAAATATTATTACCCACAGTTGCCTAGTTGGCCATCTATGTGGGAACAAGTACATAGGCAAAGATTGAAAAAACATTTTGCAATGAATTGAGTTTCCACATGAAAATATTAAGTGTTTTACAACACATATTGCATAAATGATTAAAACATTTCACTCGTTCATTATTGCACTTGTAATTTGCTCAACTTGTGATAATGATTGCCCTAGCCAATATCCATATGCTTCAGCAGGGACAAGTGAATGATCTTCATGTCCCTTTATTGACCTCATTTTTTTGTCGACCTTATTTCCCTTGACTTAAGTTTGCAAGACTTCACTTGAGTTTGATTTTTATTAAAACCCTTAGCTTCTTTTTTTCTCTCCTAAGTCCATTGTAAGGCTCAAAACCCATATTTTGAAAATTGCTTGAAGCTTATTCTCACTAATAATTACCATGCAAACCAATTTGATGATCACTTCAAACAAGTTATGTGAAGATGTGCACTTAGGGTCTCTTTGCATGAAAATGGTCTTACGTAAAAAATTTTCACAAGTCATTATTTTTTAAAACGGACTTTATTATTGTGTTCTTTTCATTGAAATCTTTAAATGTGTCCTTCCGTGCTCAATTTTGACCCATTTTGGGCACCTTTTGAATAAATGATAATTTAAAGAGAGAAAATTTGATAATTTGACCTTAACTCCTTCAAAAGAGCTTCAAATTAATTCCATCTTAGAAAAAAAAAACTTGTTTTAAACTTAAAACTACACCATTTTGACCAATAAAATTCAATAAAAATTTTGGGCCAAAATTAACCAGTTTTTCTCTTCTGGTATAGATCCCCCTTTAACAAGTCATATCTCTCTATTGATATTGAATTGACCAAAACCAATTGGATCATTAAAATATTCTTTGAATATTTCTCTATCAAATGGACCAAGGTCAAATTTTTTACTATAACCGCCTCCAAACTTCAAATGACCATATCTTGAGCTAAAGAACCTCATATTTGAAAAGGTTTTTTACTTTTGGAATCCTTTTTTTCCTCTTTCAAATGGAATATAAATTTAAATTTTCCCAATTCTCTATACAAAGTTAAGAATTTTCTCACAAAATTGATCAAAACTATAATAATATCACTCAATCTAAACCACCCATTTAATTCCCCACATTACTACTCTTCTTTGGCCACATCACCATTCTTTGCATTTAATTCTTGCCGGTCCACATGTCAGCCACAAATTCCTATGATTTTCTTCAAAAAGAATTAAATCCTAACCTTATTTTTCAAAATCTAACCTCCCTTTTAATCCTAGTCACTCTTTTAACCAACTAGCCGATCAAGCAAGCCCAATTATCTCCACAATAGTAGTCGTAACGCCCCCCAACTACCACTCCTCTTGATTCAATTCAAAAAGGAATTCAACATAAGAAAATTGTATAATATTTAAGTTATGTAGTTTCATTAAAGTTTCATCATGCAATCTTCAAATTTTCTAAATCTTAACTTAAATTCATCAAATTCACTCCAATGTTCATACCTCTTTCCATCTTTTTTCTACACATTATGTGATTTTGATGTCAATTCATAAAATCCATTTTATTTGCATTCTTTTAAAATCAAAACCAAAAACAACATGTCCAAATCATAAACTTTTGAGTTAATTACTTTGTGTTAAGTTATCATTACGTTAACTTACTTTTTAAGATATGTTCTNTTATGTAGTTTCATTAAAGTTTCATCATGCAATCTTCAAATTTTCTAAATCTTAACTTAAATTCATCAAATTAACTCCATGTTTCATACCTCTTTCCATCTTTTTTCTTCACATTATGTGATTTTGATGTCAATTCATAAAACCTATTTTATTTGCATTCTTTTAAAATCAAAACCAAAAACATCATGTCCAAATCATAAACTTTTGAGTTAATTACTTTGTGTTATGTTATCATTACGTTAACTTACTTTTTAAGATATGTTCTCCTGTTTAATTAGTTAAAATTGTANAATAACTTCATGTTCAAATTGTTTTAGGTATTTTTGTTCTCTTTTCATAAATGTGACATATCTATACTTGTATAAGAAAAATGAATACTAAAAGATTTTGTGATGAATGTGGTGAATTGCATGATATGTATGTTGCATGACTCGCACGATTTTTTAATAATGACTGCATGTTGAGAAGGCTTGCTTATTGTACCTTTCCTTTATAAAACATGTGATTAATGAGCTTTAGTTAGGAGAATTTTTTGAGTAAATTTGATTGATGGATAAGAAGTATAGGAGAAAGAATATAATTCCTGGAGCTAAATAAATAGAGGAGGCTGGTAATTGCATTAAAGCATTTAAAAAGAAAAAATATTATATATATAAATAAATAAATTGTATTAAAAAACAAAATATATTCAAAGTATAAATAACTCAATTAAATAAAATCTTTTCTATTAGAATTGAAAGTGCTTTAAAATATATAATATTTTAAAATTTAACTAACTTATGAAATGATTTTCTATATTAATAAAATGAGCTAAAAAATATTTAATTTTTGTAATTTAGAAAAGTTTGAGGAGAAATCTTTTTCAAATCTTTAATGTGCTTAAAAAAATCCTTGCAAGAATTGATCTTCTTTTTTAAAAGCTTTTAAAATGTTTTTCAAAGCCTTTCTCAAAATAAATAAACCCTTTAAAAGCTTAAAGAAAAATTCATAGAAAGCTAATTTAAAAGAGAATTTATTTTCAAAACTTAAATTTTTTTTTTCAATCTTAAGATTTCCTTTAAAGAAAACCTTTTTTTAGAAAAAACCTCAAAATTTATTTTTCAAGTACTTTTCCTAAACATTTGAGATTTCCTTAAAAGAATTTTTCTGAGACATTTCCTCTTCAGTAATTTCANTATATATATATATATATATATGAGACCTTAAGGGTTTTTGTTCTATCACCACTTAATCGGTTTTAATTGCCATAATTACATTTGATCCCATGGTGTTATGGTCGAAATTGAAACTAGTTAAGCATGTTTTGTCTTTTATTTTTGAATTTATTCTCATGTTGTTAGGCTTAGTGTTCAAATGTTGATAGTCGCAAATAAACATAGGGCTTTTATTTGTTTTATATGTTATTATGTAGATTATATGTTTAACCTTCCCAATTTGTTAAAACTGAAACTTCTATATTTTTATTTCCTCTAATTCACTTCTAGTTACACTAAAACATGGCTAATTACCTTCAAATGACCCTAAGGTCATTGTTAATTACTTTTAAATTCAGTAAGTATCACTAGTCGTTTTCTAAGCACCCTTTAAACCCATGGTTGAAACTTACATGCCTTAAATATTGCTTAATGACCTATAATCACTCCAATTGAAACCTTAATTAAATTAATAACATTATACTCTACTTAATTATTATCTAATAAACCCTTAAACCTCACTAATTAGCTTACCCGAAACATTAACATATTAATAAATCAAATAAAAAAATACCAATCAACCCATAAATTAACTTCAACAAACCATTTAAGTAACTTATTAATAATTTAATAAATTTTTAATAATTTAAATAACTCATTAAGCATTTAATTAATTCATCAATAACTTAATTAACCATTTAAATATCTAAGTTAACCAATTAATAACTTAATTAATAAATCAATAATTTAACCAATTAGTTAATATCTTAATTAACCACTTAAAATTTTAATTAATACATTAAAATAACTTAATCAATCAATTGATAATTTAATTAACTCCATTAATAACCTAATTATTTAATAAACTATTTAATTAAATAATTAAACATTTAACCAATCCATTAATAATATAATTGAATAATTAAATAATCTAGTTAAATTTAAATAAGTTAATTTAATAATCTAATTAAAGTAATAAAAACCTAATTAATCATTTAATTTATTAATAAACAATTTAATTGGACAATTAAATGACTTTACTAATAGTGTAATTAATTATTTAATTTAAATAACAAGGCCATTAATAATTTAATTATTACTCAAACAATTAATAATTTAATAAAGTAATCAAATAAATTTAATGGATCATTAATAACTTAATTGACCTAATTTGAATCTAATGAAGGGAAGAAATGTACTAATTACATGTATTTGTATATGTATGCAAGAATGTGTGTTAAATGTACTAATAAGATTATTTTAAAATACATATGTATATGTATGTACTATTATAGTTATATATGTATAATTACTTGTTTATGTATATATGTGTATATATTAAAAGTCATTTTAACTTGTGTGTATATATATATGTTAATGAATCATGGGAATACAAATATGGGGTATGCAAGTATAAGTGTGCAAGTTAATTAATTAAATTCCTATCTTTATTTCATACAATAAGTAAATAACTTCATGTTCAAATTGTTTTAGGTATTTTTGTTCTCTTTTCATAAATGTGACATATCTATACTTGTAAAAGAAAAATGAACACGAAAAGAATTTGTGATGAATGTGGTGAATTGCATGATATGTATGTTGCATGACTTGCACCATTTTTTAATAATGACTCCATGTTGAGAATGCTTGCTTATTGTACCTTTCCTTTATAAAACATGTGATTAATGAGATTTAGTTAGGAGAATTGTTTGAGTAGATTTGATTGATGGATAAGAAGTATAGGAGAAAGAATAGAATTACTGAAGCTAAATAAATAGAGGAGGCTGGTAATTGCATTAAAGCATTTAAAAAGAAAAAAATATTATATATATAAATAAATAAATTGTACTAAAAAACAAAATATATTCAAAGTATAAATAACTCAATTAAATAAAATCTTTTCTATTAGAATTAAAAGTGCTTTAAAATATAAAATATTTTAAAATTTAACTAACTTATGAAATGATTTTCTATGTTAATAAAATGAGCTAAAAAATATTTAATTTTTGTAATTTAGAAAAGATCAAGGAGAAGTCTTTTTCAAATTTTTAATGTGCTTAAAAAAAATCCTTTCAAGAATTGATCTTCTCTTTTAAAAGCTTTTTAAATCTTTTTCTAAGCCTTTCTCAAAATAAATAACCCCTTTAAAAGCTTAAAGAAAAATTCATAGAAAGCTAATTTAAAAGAGAATTTATTTTCAAAACTTAAATATTTTTTTTTAAATCTTAAGATTTCCTTTAAAGAAAACCTTTTTTTAGATAAAAACCTCAAAAGTTATTTTTCAAGTGCTTTTCCTAAACATTTGAGATTTCCGTAAAAGAGATTTCCTCAGACATTTCCTCTTTAGTAATTTCATAAGATCTTCAATTTAGATTGGGAAGTTGAGATCAAATTTAAAAGCTTTTGTGAGTCCCTTCTCAAATAATGTATTTTAAAACCCTTGAGCTTTAGGGGTCAGGAGAATATGTGTGTGTGTGTGTGTGTTCGCTAGAATAAGTGAATACATGAATGAATACATTTATTGAATAATCATATGATTTTGCAGTCTTAGACTTTTTTTAGTATATGAGTTTTGAATCATCTATATTTAAATAATTCATATAGAATATGAATTTGTATCTCAAATATTTTTTAGTGCTAAAAGTATTTTTAAAAAATCTTACTTTTGTATCAAAAGTTTATTTTTATTATCTTAAATGAGAATACAAATAAGTCTTAAATATGAAACTTTAAATTAAGAGATTGAATTTCATCCCTTCAAAATATACTATCTCGATCACAACCAATATCTTAGGGAGAAAACAAAATTTAGGGATGATCGCGAAAACATTGTGATTGATAATTTGACCAGAACTTCGTAGAATAGAAAAAAAAAATCAAACACTTAGAAAACATTGATTTGTCATAATAACTAATAATCTTATGAGAAAACAAGTCAAATAATAATTATCAACCCCCTAAAAACCTAAAAGTGACCAACTCTAATTTTTATAACCACGCTCTAAGATAGCTCCAAACGATGTCCCTAGGATAACTAATCTAGATGAAAACCTAGGACTACATGCACTCTAGAATAGTCCAGTCTAGAAGCTCTAGGTTGTTTTACTAGGTACCCAATAGAAAGACTTGAGAACTAGATACATAAAAAAAATTGACCTAGCCCCTCGAACTATGAGAGTACCTTAGAATGAATAGCCTATGCTATGGAAGAAAATACTCAAATCGACTTTGTAGTGAGGACTATCTTAAGTCATTATTATGGAAATAAGAGAGAACTCTTATTATTCTACTGGTTAATAGTCTGGGATATTAATATACTCGGAAAGATGGAAAGCCATGACAACTTGACTAGGAACGTTGTTCCTAAATTTAGGTTAGTCCACATGTAGCATCCTATTTGGAGACATTTAGGTTAGGGCTTCACCTTCATTCTATAAATCCTTTACCCTTTGCTACCCTTTAGACTAGGATGTCTCTAAACTTAATCTAATTCAACTTAACCCAATCCTTTTAAAATCAAACCCAACCTTAATTCAACTTTATTCTATCAAAAACAATCCAACCTCAACTTACCTTTATCCAGTCCCAATTCTAAATCCATATTTAATTTCAATTAGATCCAAACTATTCAAAAGTCAAATCCAATTAAATTCAAATTCATCTTCAAATTTGTTCCTCAAACCTGACTAGTTCATTCAAGCTCTATATCATCACTTTTATTGTGAAATGTTGGGCTCAATCATAAGGGTAAACTCATTTTCAGAGCTCAAGAGAAGTCAATCTTTGTCCAAACTTATTTTTTTTTATTAAATCTTCAAACTTCATTATCTCATAAACATTAACTAATGAATAATAGATGTATAAGACAACATTAATTGAGAGTGTTCTCAAGAGTAATTCTTGAGATGTAATTAATTATGAGGGAGCTCTCTCATAAGTATACTCGACCCCAGAATAAAATAAACATTATCTTGCACTTGTAAGATAAGAGAAAGATCCTGGTTCCACTAATCCACAAATCATAATGATTTTTCTAATTTGAGTGATTAGATCCATTCTAAGGTAATATTTATATTATTCATGATAGTGTATTATTCTTTGAATATCGTATTCGATCACTTAGATATAAATGTTTTGAGGTCCATGATGACCCCCAACATAAAAAAAATCCCCATCACCTCCTACCCAGCAATCTCTATCATGAACGTCAAAGATGAGTCAATCCCTTCTTTATCCAAGCACCAAAGTCTATTATGCCAAGTTCTAGTCAGAAGTATTTGGCCTGTCCATTTATCTTAAAAGAACACCTTAGGAATATTAAATGAAAAAACATATTTTAGTTGGAGAATAATGACAGTAATAGAAAAAGGATTCAGTAGAAAGGAAGAAACATGCAAAAACATTGGATAAAATCATAAAATCACTATACCTCACATACTCTTACCAACAACGGGTTGTGTTGTACTATCAATAGTCTGGATACTATCTGAAACTTTTAGGTGAGTATAAGAAGAGCACTCTCTAATAATATATATCTCATGTCGAGATGCGCCAGAATGCATTATCCATTATGGTAATCTTGCGGTAGAAATAGTGGCAAAAGCATGTGTATCATGAGTACCTTTAATAGAGTGAACATAAATAGTAATGTTACCCATTGATGATGCTGAGGTGGATGCTTTCTCAGCCCCATCACCTGCTATTTTTTGTTTCCTCTTCAACATCTCTAGAAATCCATGATCCTCATTAGTAATGACCACACTTGTCTCTCCCTCATCCTCAACTGCCATCAGATTTGCATGTATCGCCCTCTTCCACCTCTTTTCCACCACAACCACTAAATTGTCCACATCCAACTATCTCTCTCTCTTTAGGTGGTCTAGGATAGATCATGCTCAGAAAACCTACTTCACTATAGTTGTAGCAATTACAAGTCCCCCGTGAACACCTGTCATTGTTGAGTTCAAGACAACCAAAGCTAGTCATGTACCTGGAACTACACTCGGAGCAAAGTGTATCCTCATGAGATTCTCCTCTTTGATGGTCGTCGCAATGGAAACAAGTGATGTTGGCAATGATGTCGTCGTTCTATTGTCATCGTCGTTGGCATTATTATGGAGTTGCCAGTTTGTCTTCCTTTGTATAGCAATTTCTCTTTCAATAACTCTCTCTCTAATCGTGTGGATGCTCGGACGAGAAAAGTGACCGGAGCGCTAAGGCATACAATGACAGAGACAAACAAATAAAATATACAGGGAAGCTTTTGTGAGGTGAACTTCGTGTGGATAACCCTGAAATGTATTGGTTTAATATACTTCGAATGCATAACCATGAAAAAGACCTAACAAAAGCAAAACCACAACCAGAGATTTAGGTTATTGTACCTATTCTGGTGTTCGCTTCTTCCTATACGGGCAAACCCCTATAATTAGTTATATCTTAAGCAACTAAGGGTTACTTAAGAGAAATCTCAATTAAGGTTGTAACGTCCTCAAAAAGTTCAAATGTCATTGAGAAGGAAAATATTTTCAATGTTCTATCCTAAAGGTAGAGGATTCTTGAAGGTTCCAAAGAATCCTGCAAAGATTCCAAACTATCCTAAGGTATTGTTTTGTTGTCAATAGTTTAGCTGATGTTCATATTTTGCTCCAGGTTTTGAATGTCCTTCCCTAAAAAATAGAGTTATCAAACCATAATAACATGCAAATTAAATCTAGGGTGATGTCTGTCTTTTGTCTTTAGCAGTCCTGCAAAATAGAGTTAGCATGAAATATTTTAGTTTTGTTTAATTTGTTGTTATTTTTATTTGATACAACCCGGTTAAGATGCCCATGGCTTTCTATCATCCCAGAGTTGTCAGGTTCCCTAATCTACTTAGTTTGAGAGGTAGTCTAACCTATTCCAACCAAAAGATTCCTGTCAGCAACCATGGGTTGCATCATCCAAGAGATCTTCGTAGACCCCGAGAGTGGGGTTCAAGTTGTGTTTGGTGATCTTTGTTCATTAGGGTTTCATTCAAGTTTTAATATCTTTTTTCAGATTTTAAGGGTTAAAAAATTTAGGTTTCTTAAGACTTATTAGTTGGTTATANTATATATATATATATATATATATATATATATATATATATATATATATATATATATATATATATATATATATATATATATATATATTATCATTTTGTGTTTTATTATTAATATTACTTTTGTTTGGAACGACCTGGTCAAAATCTCATTGTTACATCGTCCCGGGATCATTGGAGGTTTGCGGTTTGAGTAGTCACAAGTGACTCGATGATACTTTATTAGAAGCCATGGGTTGCCTCCACCTTCTCAAACTAGGTGGCACTTCTAGGGTTCAAGTTTAAGATTTAGTGTCTTTTAGAGTGAATTTTATGTCGTTTCGGTTAGATTGGTTTGTACCTTGGCCCAAAATTGCTCTGACTAAGGTTAAGTTAGCTTTTATTCTTCTATGAGAAGTCAAACACTCCTTAGCCTCTAATCAAAGTTAATTTGAGTTTGGATTAGCCCAAGTTATGTCAGACCGATCCAAAAAGAGTCTCTAGGTAATCCGAGTTAACCTGAGTTAGGTTGTTTTTTTTCTCAAATTATCTTCAAACTTGTTTAGGCCAACCAAAGTTGAAGAAGATTAACCCAGTTTGGCTTAGTCTGATTGGGGTCAAACCAGACCTACTTGGTTTAGATTGGTTCGGGGTAAGCCGAGTCAAATCAAGTCGAGTTAACTTGGGACCAAACCAAGTTAAGCTGAGCCGATCTGAGTTAACCCCTATGTCGAATCAAGTTCAAGTTAAATTAAACTTGGATGAAGATTAAGTTAATTTAGACTTGAGTTGCCTTCTAAGTCTGGCTAAACTTGGTTTGAGACTTAAAACTAAGCTTGAAGTTGAGTCTCAAGTTGGGTCGATCCGAGTTAAGTTTAATTGATTGGGGAAAAAGTTGACTTGGGTTAACTTGAGTTAGGTCAGGTTGACTTAGGGAATTGAGTTGATCTGGGTTAACCCGAGTTAGGTCGGGTTGACTATGTCACTTAAGTTGAATTGGGTTAACCCGAGTAGGGTCGGGTTGAGCCGGTGATTTGAGTTGAATTGGGTTAACCTGAGTTAGGTTAGGTTGAGCTGGTGATTTGAATTGAATTGGTTTAACCCGAGTTAGGTCGGATTAACCTGGTGATTCAGTTGAATTTGGTTACCTCGAGTCAGATTGCATTGACCCGGTGATTCAGTTGAATTGGGTTAACCCGAGTTAGGTTGGGTTGACTTGATGATATGAGGTGAATTGGGTTAGCCCGAGTTAGGTCCGGGATCACCTAGTAATTCAGTTGAATTGGGTTAACCCGAGTTAGGTTAGGTTGACTAGGTGATTTAGTTGAATTGAGTCTAAGTTAAGTTAGACCCAAGAGAACTCCTGTTTTACTAAGTACATGTTAGTTTGGATTTAGGCTATGCTAGGTTGGGCTAGACCTCTAAAAAGTTCAGGTTAAACAAAATCTAAGTTAGATTAGACTTAGGATGGTTCACATTTAGGTTTAATGTGGGTTAGAGTTAAAGGATGGTTGAAGTTTAAGTCTAAGTGAAGTTAGACCCAAGGTTGGTTAATGTATTAGGTCTAATGTGAGTTAGAGCTAAGGTGGTTTAAGCTAGCTCTAAGTTAGGTTAGATCCAAGGTTCATGCTTACGTCTAATATGTAAGGGATGGTTGATGTTTAGGTCTAAGTTAAGTTAGACCCAGGGTTGGTTCATGTTGAATTTTGATCTAACTTGGTTAGACCTAAGAAAGTTTCATATTGGATTAGGTCTAATTTAGATTACACCTAATGTGTAAGTGATGTCTAAGTTGAGTTAGATCTAAGGTTTGTTAGGTCTAATGTGGATTAGACATAAAGCATGGGTTAGGTCTAATGTGGGTTAGACCTAAGGTTCAAGTTAGGTCTAATGTTGATTAGACCTAAGGTTTATGTTTAGTTTCCGTCTAATTTGAGTTATACCTAAAAGGGAAGGTTTAATGTGGTTTAAGTAAGGCTTAAAGTCCAATTGGGTTTGACCTAAAAGGTTTAGGGTTTAGGTCTAATGTGTGTAGACCTAAAAGGTTTAAGGTTTAGGTCTAATGTGGGTTAGACCTAAAAGGTTTAGGGTTTAGGTCTAATAAGGGTTAGACATATAAAGTTTTGCTTGAGGTTAGGTCCAATTTAGGTTAGACCTAAAAGTTTTAGGTTGGTTTAGGTCTAATTTAGTTTAGACCAAGATCAATCCCAAATTGAACATGAGCTAGGTCAAATATGATTAAGGCTTAGACTTAACCTCAATTAGATTGGGTCCAATCCAATTATGAGTCCACTTAGGTTAGGTCTAAGTTGGGTTAGATCTAAACCAAACCCAAGCTCAAATTGGGCTAACCCTGGGCTATTAAGGTATTTCATGGTCAAGGGGGGGTAACCATAACATTATTCCCTTAAGTCCCTGACATTTCCTTTAACAGGTTAATTTTTCTTTTGTATTTTATTGATATTGCACTTTAAATGAAGATATTTTTATGTTTTTTATTGCAAGTATAATAATTAAAACAATTGGAGCGAACCGGGGTGAAAACGGAGCGAAATGGAGGCGAATGGAGCATTGGAGAAATGTCGCCTAGGTGTCAGCTTCTGATGCCCTAGTGCCACATATAGGCGCTTAGGCACTGAACCTTGCCAATTTTTCTGAGAAGGTGGCGCCTTGGCGCCACATACTAGCGCATAGGCGCTAGTTATTTTACATGACTTCCCGAGAAGATAGTGCCTAGGCACCACAATTGGATGCCTAGGTGCCACAGTTGGGGGCCTAGGCTCCAGAATTGTCCAGAGAAATTTCTCAGCAGTTCTTTTACACAAAATTGGAGTTATTTGGAGGTGGAAGCAGATCGAACATAGAAGAGAACAATTAGAGAAGTCTGAGGAGTTAAGAAAAGATTGCAGGAAAGCGAAGGAAGTGTGAGATTTCGTTTCTTTTATGTAATTTCATTTGAGAGATCTGAGTCAATTGTAAGGAATTGTTGTAGAATTGCAAGGATAACTTGGAAATCACATTTGGTGGAGTTATCTCTTCTATTCTCAGGGAAGAAGATAAGTCTTTTGCTTTTCATTGTCTTGTATTAAGTAATTGCATATTGTAAAACTTTGATTTGATATAAGATGATGTGTTCTGGTGTTTTCTTCATATATTCTGAGTAATTTCTTTTCTCCTTCCTCTTGTGATGAAATAGTATCATTTGTATGATGTAGATTCAATTAGAATGAATTTTTATTCTTAACTGTGATGGTTTTTACTTTAAGCTTCATTTATATTTCAATTTGGCCAGTTGATGTGTTAAAATCTGTTGTGAATCGATAAGATCCGGGAGGGTTATAGCTTCAACAACTAGTAAAAATCACATTGATTTATAGGGTGAATAAAAAGTAATTCGTATAGTAGTGTAAATATATAGCGAGATAATTTTACCGGGGGTAATTTGGAGGTTTCTAGGGTGACAGACATAAACACTTCCTTGGTTAACCTAATTTCTTTATGCACTTGGAAAAGGGTAAAGAAAATGCATGCTCCTATTTGTCACAAATTTAATTAGTTATATTAGTTGTTCTACACCTACACTAAGTACTAATTTCATTACAGGGGGGGTCTTTTTAATAGCACAAATTTAATTACTTTTTTATTAAACCCCGAATATCAAACCCACATAAGAGAATTACAATCTTTTAATAAGGAATTAGATAACAAACTCTACTTTGAAAAATATTCTTACTCAAACTATAAATGCTAAAATATGAATGAAAGTTTGAATTTTTTTGGTAATTTTTGATAATTGAACATTTAAAGTAAACAACTACTAAATTTAACTAGATATTTGAAAGATGAACACAATCTAAAAAAAATGTTTTTCTTTATCATGAATTAGTAAGAAGTATAAGAATTCTGTTGTAGAAATATTCAAATTGTGTTGTGTCAAATATGAGCAATATTATTTTTTACTTTTACTAGAGATACTATAAAGAACATTGGCTAATTTAAAGTTGAATAGTCTTGAAGACGAGATGGGTATGGAAGATAATAGCTCTCACTCTAAAGTTCCCTCTTCTCCCTCCACATGGGAGCTAACATCTTGTATCAAAACCTAAAACAATAAATCGAATTGGGGGTTTTAACCTGTCACTCTAAAGTCCTCTAACTCCACACTCTTCAAATTTTATTTCCCTATTTATTTGCACTCAACTATATGAATTACATTCTCATCCATACAATCTCATGTGATTCTTACCATTAGTTGACTGAGACAATACCATCTCGGATCTTAAATATCCTCACAACAAATATTAACATCTTAATTGGTCAAATCAAGAAGTAAATGAAGTACAAGGTTTAAAATCATCACAACTTATTCCGACATTAAAGACTAATACTTCTCACAACTTTCATCTAATACTTAATCACTCATCATTTTAAGAAAAAAGATAAAGAAAATTACTTAGAATTTATGGAGAAAACACAACCACACTTAAGTTTAAAAGTAGAAATCATGTGAACAAACAAGAAGTCTAAATTAAAACCAAATGTAGTCACAAAGATAAAAACTTATCTCAAATTTTTCTCCACCAAACTCTTAAAGTTCCTTTGAATCTTTTCTCTTCCTTTCTCTTACAATACTCTCTACTAATACACTACAACTCCTCCCTTCCTTCTCTCTAAAAGTATCCTAATTAATCTATGAGAGATAGGTGTCAGCGTCAAATTGAGTCTCCTTGAGGGGGGCACATTCAATCTAATCTAAGTCCTCTTTTATAATTTTCCAAAAGGTACTTTGGTGTCTCTATAAAATGTGTCAACATTCAATGAATCTTTCAAGAGTTGTCTCCTTTCAAAAGTCATTTGAATGTATTTGCATGTCTATTAACCATATCCCACGCTTTAACCAAGAGTTGCTTCAAACACCCCTTCAAAAATTCGTCCAAATTCATTAAATCATCAACTATCTCTGGCGCTTAAGTGCGAGATATGTGACGCTTAGGCGCGACTTTCTCTGTTATCCTGGCACTTAAGCACCAGTTCTGGGCGCTTAGGCTTCAGAGTTCTTTTGCATATCTTCTTCATTTTTGCTCTAAATTTGATCATTTTTCACTCATTTCATCATTTTTCATCGTTTTGACTGTACCTGAAGGAAAAACATACAAATATCTTCCTAAAAAATAGGTAAAAATGTGTACATAAATGTTATATATTTTAGGTGTATCACAAGGGTCTCATACCGAGAAGCCTGGGGAGCCGAGGATATCAGGAAGGAGGAGGCTTAGCCAACTGAGTGTTGCGATGAAACAAGCTCAAAGGGTCAATGCTTACCAAAGTAGGAAGCAGAGGACCATGGAGGTCTGCCATCCCAAGAGGTGAAGCAGGCGCAGGCTTCAGAAAGAAAAGTTTCAAGCCAAGGATGTCGGACAAAGAGGATAGGAGGTCAACAAAGGAGAAGGAGCAGGTCAGGGAGTGTTGTGAGCGAGCTAGGGATGCCCCTATTTTTATTAAGTTTTCCTTTTTTTAATTATAAGTTATATGCATTGATTTCAGTGCAATTCACTGGTGTGCGAAACTATAGCAAAACGAGTGTCCTCCCTAGATGAAGTTGACGTTCCAAACACACTCGTATGGTATGTTTTGTCATCTGAGGTTATCTAGACAAGTACATCGACGATCGGGTAGATTTAAGTCTGATTCGCGTGCGACGCTGTGAATGATATTCATCAATTTGATCGGAGTCATCCGACAAGCCAAATGTTGACTGGTCATTGCCTGAGCGATGACGAAAGTCTAGCAAAACGCTTTCGACAGCGAGTCGTTCAACCCGTGTTGAAGGATCTCAAATTTGTACTACGAGGGCCTTTATTTTATTTAAAATTTGTTTTAAATTTTTTACCAGTGAATTGTGCGTGAATTGTGGTGTTTATGTGTATCGTTTATGTGGACGTGTATGTGCATGTGATGCTTCAAAGATCGAAACATGCTGAGCCCAAGAGGTCATCCTAGGGCTTTTATTATCCTTCTAGAAACTCGACCTGATTTTCAATATGTATGCTCCAATCAACTCCACTGACTGTTGAGAATTTGAAACCAAACATACGAGACTTGAAGAACTGAAGAAGTTTAAATTTCTAAATGGGGTGGGTCCCCTCAGTAATCCTCTGGAGAGTCAACATAAAGCCCTATGGTTAGATCCTAGGCTCTATAGAAGAAATAAACCTCATCAAAAATGAGGTCAACACTTGGATGGTATGACCATCATCAGATCAATTTGTACTCCTTTTTCAAGGCATCAACAAAGAAGATTTCACTTTTCTAGCAAAATTTTCCAATAATGCAGCTATTGTGATAGAAGATAACACGATTGACGAAAATGCCAATAACTGGATATTTCCCAGCAATAAAAAGAGTGTTGATGAACTAAAAGAACATAATGATATAAAACAAAATAAAATAAAGCAAAACAATATCAAATAAAATTAAAATGAAACAAATTGTAAAAGAAAACAACAAACAAAGAAAAAAGAAATAAAATGAATTATTAATGGGCCTAATAAATTTGAAATTGAAAACCAAATAAAAAATGTCCAAAACAAACAAAGAAACAAATAAATAAACATGAATAAAAAAAACAAAGAAAAGAAAAGAACAAAGAAACAAACAAACAAAATAAAAAATATAAACAAGAAAATATAATAAAACCTGAAAGTTTCAAACTAAATTCCTTTCAGATTTTTGAACCTAGTTGGATTGAACAATTTCAATCTTATGCTAGTGTCATTCTTCTTCAACTAGGGTTTCCTTCCATAGAAACTCCTAGTTTTTCACCTTGTGAAAGGGGTTTTAGCTAGTTTTATTTTATATAACCGTACCCTTTTACATGTTCCTCTCCAAATCTTTTCAAAAATTTCAAATCATTCTTGAGGTTTAGGTTTAAGTCTCCCTAAAATAGATTATGGCATTCTTCTTCTTGACTAGTTTCAGTTTTGATATAAGTCCCACATTGGTAGCAAAGTTTGATTTGTCAAATCACCCTAATCACCTTTCATGTTTGATGTGAGTCTCCATACTTTCCATCTTAATATGATCAGGAAATTTCAAATCCTTCTTGAGGTTTAGGTGTAAGTCACCCTTAAATGGATTAAGACATCCTGCTCCTTAACTAGTTTTAGATTGGGTGCAGGTTCCCACGTTGGCAACAAAACCCAATCTGATCTTATTGAATTATTTGGCTTTCGATATACAAATATGATATATTCCCCAATATTAACATTTAAAATTATAAATTTGTATGTTCACAATATTTCATCATGTTATATATATTTATGTGTGTGTTGTGTGTGTGTGGAAAGAAAAATATCCTACTAACCTCCTCATCAGAGAGTTAATTTCTTGCAGGCATGAAGGCAATGTTGCATGAAACTCAGTCAACTAATCAAATTGCAGGCCAACGCATTACCATCTTTGTTTAAAATGCCATAATTTATTTCCACTAATATAAATATAAAGAATGGACAGAATAAGGTGACCCTCAAGCACACAGAAAATGCTGCAGTATAATTGCATAGTTAAGAAACATGCTGGTAGAAAATTCTTCTAACATCATTAACTCTGCACAAAATTTACATAATCGGTATCATAAAACTCCTTACTCTTCCCTGGGAATCCACCTGCTCCACCATATCCTCTTACTCTGCCTGGTTATCTCCTCCATGCTCACTCCGAGTGTTTTAACAATTTTCCTTTGGAGAAGAAGAAACGATGCCAGCGCATTCCTCTGCTCACTCCCTTTCTTTGGCTCTATTTCCTGTAAATTCAACACTATGATTTTGTAACAAATACAAAGACAAACACAATCAATCTACCTAACACTTTGCATGTATGCATTATATTGCCCTAAGAATGATTATATTTACCCTCAACTCCTGAAGTTGTACTTCTGTGAAACCTCCTCCTGATTTAGTGCCTGATCTTGCCATAAGACCAACTAGCCACTGAGCAGCTTCACTGTAATCCTGATGAGTTGCACGAAACCACTGCAGCCTCAGATTCTGCATGTAAGACAGACCTAATAACCCTTCCTGGTTGAAGTAAGGATGAGCTAATGCAGCCTTTGCACTAATTCTTTGACGTGCTTTATATAGAACCATGGAGGTTAGGAGATCCCAGCCAATCCCACCATCTAAATCTAAAAGTTCAAAACCCTTCCTCAGATCAGAGCTAGCGCGAGGTTCAGCCATCTTCCTCCATGCTTCGAGATCAAATCCACACCTCTTTAATTGACGGTTAAATTGTATGAGGCTACTATCACTTCGTAATGACGGAAATGCCTGCCACGAAATCCATGTGCCTTATAATGAATGAGCAAATGGGCACTATAATGGAATGTTTACATGCATACCACTCAATTCCTATGTATTTACATATCTAACAACTAAACTTTCAATATTTACACACAAAAGGGTGTATTTCACTTTTTAAAAGTTAAAATGGTGGCATTTTTTTATGTATTATAAGAGATTTAGGAGGTATAAATGTTAAAAGTAAAGTTTAGGTGTTAGATATGTAAAAATAAAGGAATTGGGTGGTGGGTAGGAGTTAGCTACTAACCATCTGCAAGAATACAAGTCCCAAGCTGTACACGTCAAATCTATCTGGTAAGTTCATCTGTCAAAAAATAAAATACGGAAAGAACTTAGAATTTGATTGAGTTTGAAAGAAAAGTGATTAGAAGAGAAGCCAAAAGGAGAAATAGAAGCAAAGAAGAAATGAAGCTTGCTCACATCAAAGAAATTATACACCCTGCCACAAGACAGGGGATAATGCAGTTGCAACTGGAGCAGAAGGTGCGGATGGGGTTTGTGTGCTCATAATATATTGCTCAGGTGCAGTATACCTAGACAATATAACAAGTATCGATTTGTAACATTCATAATATGACCTCAAAGCACCTAAATGTATTTTCTCTGCATTTTCCAAACACTTGGTGTTCTATCCGAAATACAATTTCAATTGTATACACTTCCGGAATAATGTGCTGGATTATTTAGATATTTCTATTTGTTTCTCTAGCTTCAACTTTAAAACTTTATACACTTCAGTATGAGTATGGGTAGCATAAAAAGATGTACAAGGAATAAGCCTAAAATGACAAACATTCAAAGATAAGATTAGAGTATTCTCAAAATAGTACTTCTCAACACAAAGTACCGTGGATCCAAAAGGAACTCCTTCGGAACATAATTAATGCCAACGCGTAAATCTGCTGCTGCTCCAAGGTCAATGATTTTGAATGTGCGTGACCCTGCATAAAAAAGTAAAAATTGAGGTATTGAGCAATCTTCTACTTAAAATAACAGGCTTTTCAGTAAATATAAGTACTGAAGTAATATGTACAACCTTCAGAAAATATTATGTTTTGCGGTTTTATGTCCCTGTGCACAATCCCTGTCGAATGAAGTGAATCAAGAGCGAACAGAAGTTGCCTCATTATGGTTTGGATAATTTTATTTTCACGCTCCAAGCACTTCGGCAGATCTTGAACCTCTCCAAGAATTTTTGCCTCTACCTGAAACCATCATAGTAAAATTGGTAATTTCACAAAGAGAATTTATGATTTAAAATCAACAAATATATTCAGTCTGTGAACATGATACTTATTCAAGTATACCATAGATATAATAGTCAATGGGTATAGCATTCAAGAGTCACTCCGAAAAAAATGTTCGTGATACAATTTTAACAAAAGGATGATTGTATGGTAAAATAGAAATAAAGATCTGATGATTTCACAAAGCTTTATGTACGGTTGTCTAACTATATCCATTTAAGAGGAGACAGAAAATGCAACCTTATCTTCCATCTGCACTTTTAACTTATTTTGTACCATCATTAAGAAATAGTGATCATATATACTGCATCTTACGCTTGCAACATGCATGATTCTTTCTTGGGCTAAGCATTTGCGTAACCAATACAAATGAGATCACTGTTCTTCAAACATGCACTTTTTAGATATTTTTACTCTTCCTTGTATTCAAAGAATTGGATTAATAGACATCTGCGGCAAGCGGTGCTGAGATCTGTAAAAACAATCTTGAATAAAGTGATCTATTACAGCCAAAACAGCTTCTTCAAATGATAAATAATTTTAAAGAATAAAAAATATTGGTCTCAAGACAAAAGAAATGTTGAATAACTTTCAGAAATTTAATTTTTACCCTATTAAAAAAGGAAATTGATAGAAAATAAGAGTATCTTTCAGAATTTAGTCCATCAGAAAAAAATAGCTATGTTGATGATTGACGAAAATACTGGTGATGTTAATGACAACTAAACTTCCAAGAGCTTTTTCTATTTCCTTGTGATTAACCCCATCTATCTTTCAATCACTCTATTCTCTGATCACCCAAAGTGATTTCAAAAAGCGAGACCTGGAATCCTATAATATAATATGGCTATGATCCCAAAGTTGCCACCCTTTGTCTCCCTTGAGCTTTTTCAATAAACTTATAAAAACTCTTACACTCATAACTGACCACAACGCCTTGAATAGTCATTGCAGTGTAAGCCTTCAAATAGTTCGATGCATCTAAATTAGACTTATACATAGCACCCCCACACCTTTTGTTGGCATCTAAATTAGACTTATACATAGCACCCCCGCACCTTTTGTTGGTACCCAACAACTATAGTTCATGGAAACGTTAAACTTTATTCTGTGATAGCACCAAACCTTAATGAATAGTTGTGCATGAGATCTACTAACCCCACTAAAGTTTATTCAGTAACTGTTGAGCTACCTGATAGTTTAACATGCGTACCCTGCGTTTTACATTTAATGCTTGATCCTGAAATTATATGGCTATGATGGATGACCTTAAAGTTAACAATCCAGATAGCAACCACATCAATTCCCCTCCACTTGAGCCATCTATATATATCGAAGGAGTTGAAGATTAATTTTTATTTGGACCTAATGCTCAAATTCTTAGACTTAGTTTCCATGCTTATGGATCTAACTCTTTATGATTATATAAATGATGAGAAAGGTTCCAAATTATATTTATACTTCATGCTCCAGGTAAAGAATCTTCTTCCAAGAAGTACATTTTCATCCATGAAGAAAAAATGACTCCAAATTTGTGATGCCTCCTTTGTCCACTCTTCCTCCTAGAATTCAATCTTCTGGCTCTTCATGGATTTATGCTAGCTCCCCTTCCAAAAATTCTTTATGGCACTCTTAGATTGACTTGTATAGTCCATTAGTGACTCTTTTTATGAAGACTGCCATAATGAAGCAGTTAATTCACCCAAAAGTTTTGGTGATACTGAACCATAAGGTAGCCCCATCATAGTCGCCACAAAGTTTAGTCACAAAAACCTTATTTACCCTTGCACCAAAAAAGATCCAAGCCGATGACCTCCTCTATAGAAGAAAAGTGGTTGTTACATAAGCTATGCAATCTTAGGAAGAAGCATTGAAGGAAGAGAACTTTGAAGCTGTTGAGGAGGATTCAAACTTTAAGAAGGTAACCAAGGAGCTAAAGTTATAAACTTGTTAAATAAGAAGATATAACCATAGTGGGTCCCTAACTCCACTCAATCTTTCACATCATTTATTTCAATCCTTTGAACATATTAATTTAATCCCTTTGAGTTATAATTGAAAAATTACCGAGATGTTACCATGCATAGCATAAGTTGCAATATCAGGTGGGAAAGTTTCAACATCCTCACAAAATTCCCAAAGGCAAATCAAAACTTTTTGCAACTGTAAGATATAGAGAGAGTTGATAACTAAGAGGAAGGAGGCAATGGAGCAAAGCTAAGGTAAGCTCCAAGAAAGGAATCTGAAAAATTCTAAGTACTGCCCTCTTTCAATAACTGCCTTGAAGAAGCCTCAAGCACTAGAGCTAAGAGATGCTCAAATAGAGGCGATTGAGCGTGATATTTACTTGTTGTAAGCCTACAAATATATCAATTTTACCACCATCACTAACTCTAAGATCACCATGTTGTGCTAAAAAAAGGTTTGAAGAATTATGGTCCTTCCATGTGATAGGATTCTACTATCCGCAAACAATCTAAGCATTCTTCAAACCATGTAGATAAATTAGTTATTAGCTCCTCCTTGGCACAAAAGATTAAATAACAATAGGGTTTGTAATAGAAACTTTTTTTTTCAGGTACAAGTGAAAAATATCACAAATAAATTATACAAAAAATTTTAACCTTTTACAACAACAACAAGCCTTTATCCCACTAAGTGGGGTCGGCTACATGAATCCTTTTCTCCATTGCGTCCTATTGAGTATCATATTTTCATTTAATTATGATAAATTAAGATCGTTTTTTATACAATATGTCAAAGTCTTTCTAGGTTTACCTCTGCCTTTCTTAACATAAGTTGAATCTAAAACATCTACTCTCTTAATCAGATTATCAGATGGTCGACGTTTAATGTAACCAAACCATCGAAGACGACTCTCTTTAATTTTATGCGCCACTGGAACTACACCAACTCTATCACGGATATATTCATTTCACATTTTGTCTCCAAGTGTCAAGCCACTCATCCACCTAAGCATTCTCATCTCGACAACACTTAACTTTGTTTTATGCTTCTCTTTTAACATTGTCAATGCCAGGTCCCAAGCCCCGGATGTGAAAAGTGAAGGGTTGCGTTAGGAAGTCAATAAACAGTGTAAAATTTGTCGAATAATCATGATAATTTTAACCTTTTTAAATCATAAAAAATCATTCCATTGCAATCTACACTTCGAAACAATCATTTTGATATATAAAAGTATATGCCAATTTTAAAAATGAGGAAGTTGAGGAATTAGTTTCCATTTTGATTAAATTTTTCAAAAATTATTTTTTAATCATATTCTTCACAGATTACTTTTGCAACCTTACATTTTTCCATTTACCATGGCACACATTGGCTGTG
>JXCR01145531.1:176299-221279 GCA_002079205.1 Phalaenopsis hybrid cultivar | reverse complement strand
ATATATATATATATATTTATGTTGCACCGCGTACTCAGATCAATTGGTCGGGCATCTGCTTGTCAGTTGTAAGTCCCCTCTGAGTGTAGGGTGTGGTACTCAAATTATAGGCACATGAGGAATTGTCGGGGCTCGTATCATAGCCTCCGACCATTCCTTTTTTAAGTATATATATATAATAAATGAATACTAAATCTATAATACTCATTTCCCCACCCCTGAGCTCCAATAGTTAAAACAGAGAGGTAAAACAAGAGCAGGGTGCAGAGAAGAAGGGATGAAAAGAAGATGAAAAAGGGAAGGGAAAAGAAAAACAAGAGGAGAAGAAGAAGATGAAGAAGAGTATGAAGAGTGGGAGGAGGAATGGAAGAAAAAATTTGAGGTTAGCTAGTGCTTTGATTTAAATTTTGGATTTTAGTTTTTTTAAATGAATCAATTTCTAATCGGAGTGGCAGATTTCAATACTTAAATGAGAAGTAATTGTGAGATAGTTTACACACGAAAACAATTTCAAGGCACTTGATTCGAAACCATCAATTGAATAATATATACAAATTTAAAACAAATGATTTTTCTTTAACCATTTGCATGTGCATTTATATGTAAATTAGATTGATAGTTACACTGCAGTGTAAAGTCTATGTATTATGGAATGCATATTACTGCTTATTATTCACGCGTAAATGACGACATGAAAATTTTATTGAGGCAAGTTTGCAAATAAAAGCATGGTGGAATATAGCTTTAATCCCAACATTAATATTGCACCATACGAGGTTTTTTATAAAAGAAAATTCATGCAACCCTTAAGTTGGTCAAGATTAGTGAGAGATAATTTTTTGAACTTCAACTAATTGATCAAGATTCTAAAAAGGATCTTCATATTCGAGGTCAACAACACGCAACTTAGGAGGGTCAAAGGATGTATTTTGACCATAAGCAAAAAGAGAATGAATTTAAAATTTGAGATCATATATTTTTTAAAGTTTCACATATGCATGGAGTTATAAGATTTGGCTAGAGTGGAAAGCTTCAACCTTGCTTTATTAGTCCTTTCAGGATGTTGGATCATGATTTTCTGCAATTCTACAACACCAAGGAAAGAGCTAAAATAAGGATGATTTATAGCTATGAAAATAGAGAATAAAAATGAAAACATGAGATCTTATCTTCTCTTTTCGATATCCCCCTCAAATTACAATGATTATCCTAATTTATAGATAGGGTCTCTTATGGATTACATTACACTTGGATTACACTTATGGATTACATTATCCTAATCAATCTCTTTTGCCCTCATCTGACAACCATGTTATAAACTATGTTAATATTATCATTATCACTCTGCATTGATAATCGTTCCTTATAAAATAACTTTCCTCAAATGAAACTTGCTAGTGACACCTCTATCAATCAACTCGACAATGGGGAGAGTTGATCTCTTCAGGCAAATAGATGATATTGAGAATTCTGTCAACTTGACTATGGGGCGTACTAGGCTTCCTTGACAAATTATTGAACTAGCAGAATCTGAATAGACATCTATATGCAAATCATCATCGACAAGCAATTGATCGTAACTACCCGGTTGGTCGATCGGTCAGTCTAACTGCTCTGGTTGAATTGTATAGTTGGCATAGTGAGTTATCTCACTTCATATCTTGGACCAGTTCTAAACCCGCTCCATGAATTTTGTCCGTACAGAGAAGACCAAAAGAGTCGTTAGAGTATCATATCGCTTAGCTCTTCCTCTAAGCAAAGAAAACATGCAGAATATTTTTCACGTCTTGCTATCGTGATGCTATGCTCATGATGACTCATATTATGAAGTAACCATTAAAGATGAGAGAAGATTTACGTTAATGAAGAGATATTGAAGTGTATTTGATGAGGAAAGTTTGACATTTTTGTCATCAATTTATTCATTTTCTCATTATACCTTGAAAGAATAAGTCAAAACGAGAAGCAACTTAAGAGATTGAAGAAGAGATGATCGCGAAATAACAGCAACTTTTTCAAAAATATGATAAAATCAACGAATTTATTATGAAGCAACTTACTGGAAAATTTATTTTAATTGTGCGGAAGAAGAGGGGTGGGGCGGTGAAGGGGTGGGGCGGTGGGGTATTATATAGCAAACCGAGCTAAATCAATTTACACCAAACCACATGCCTTAGAAGTCGTATGCCTCGCCTCTCCTATTAAGAGCCACCCCTCTGATCGCACCGCTTTCCTAATAGCATGGTTTATGCCATTTCTTGTGCCCAATTTCTCGCGCTTGTCTTGCCACCATAAGTCTCCATAGCATCATCATCCCTGGACTCTTTCCTCATGGTCGTCAAACTTCCCCGAGCGCCAGGTGCCTTCCCACTTCTCCCAAATATCTCTCTTTGCCTCCTCCAACCAAAGTTAGCCATTTTCCTCCTTTCTCCTTCAAACCAATAGTCATTAAAACCAACTCATCCACAACCACTTACGCCTTCCCAATTCCCCCTTTCTCAGCTGCCAAACTTCAATGCATCCATCTTTCTCTTTCCCTTCAAACTTGAAAAAGCAACCGACTCCTACCTACTTTCTCTCCTCTACTCTTCTTGGTTGCAGATTGGAAGCCTTCTCTTATTTCTTCAACGGTGAGCCCATAACATTTTTTCATGCTTTCTTAAGTCATCTTCTTCCATCACTGCACCATTAACACACAAAGTACCAAATTATTTGTTAATTAGAATACCAATATGTTACCTTTTGTGTATAATAAAATAATAAATTGTTGTTATTTAGAGGTATAAATTTAGTTGTTAATATTAGGTAGGGAAAAATTTTATTGTAAATTTGCAAAATAAGCCCAATGATTATATCAATAATAATTAATTTGGATTGACTATAGGGTAATTTTTCATTTTAGTTAGCTTTTTGATTCTTAATATTGTTTGAGCTTGATCAATTGACTTAGGATTCATGTTGCATAGGGTTTTCAAATTACGTCCCACCTAGCATCATTGGTTAAACTCCTATTAGAGTCAAAGTTTGGTAACTTATCTCGAGGTAAGTACCTATTATTTATTAAGGGATAGCCATACAATTTGTTGTTAGGACTATTATCATTATCATTTGTCTGAGGTTCATGCCAACTTTGTAGATTTGAGAGCCTTGACATTGTAATTTATTTAAGTTATTATATTCAAGTTGTAGAACTCTTTTATTGTTCATAATGAGTTGGTAGATTGCATAAATAGTCTATCTTAATTTATTGTTGTATAGCTACTTGCATATTATATTATGTTTGTAGCAATGTTTACTTTTTTTGCCTGTTATTTTGACTATATTCATGCAAAATTTAGTGTTTACCAACAATACTTGTCATATGGTTTATAAAATAGCCATTACAAAT
Source organism: Phalaenopsis hybrid cultivar (assembly GCA_002079205.1). Taxonomy (NCBI): domain Eukaryota; kingdom Viridiplantae; phylum Streptophyta; class Magnoliopsida; order Asparagales; family Orchidaceae; genus Phalaenopsis; species Phalaenopsis hybrid cultivar. The sequence goes on along the minus strand of JXCR01145531.1, from coordinate 217,891 downwards.
TTGTAGAGTTTTTTTGCATATTGGTTTGTCAGACTAACAATCCCACAGATTGACGACTTTACATAAAATAATAAATTTCTTTGTGTTTGTGTTTACCTTCTCAGTTTCAAGATCACACACACACACACACACACACACAAAACCTTTATCCCACTAAGTGGGGTCAGCTACATGAATCTTTTTCTCCATTGCGTCCTATTTAGTGACATATTTCATTTAGTTCTAATAAATTAAGATCATTTTTTATACAGTAAGCCCAAGTCTTCCTAGGTCTACCTCTGCATTTCATAACATAAGTCGAATCTAAATCAGCTACTCCCCTAATTGGATCATCAGATGGTCAATGTTTAATGTGACGAAACCATCCAATACGACTCTCTCTAATTTTGTCTGTCACTAGAGCTACACCAACCCTATCACGGATATGATCATTTCACATTCTGTCTCTAAGTGTAAAGCCACTCATCCACCTAATCATTCTCATCTCGGCAACACTTGACTTAGTTTTATGCTTCTCTTTTATAGGCCAACATTCAGCGTCATAGAGCATTCACCGCTATCTTATAAAATTTTCCTTTCAGTCTAAGCGGTACCTTTCTAACACACATTAAGCCCAAAGAATTCCTCCACTTCAACCAACCAACTTGAATTCTACAAATAGCATCCCCATCTATATCATCATCGCTTTGAACAATATACCCAAAATATCTAAATCGTTCACACCTTTTAATAATTTGATTACCCAAATCTACACTTCTGTCACTATAGCTACTACTACTAAAATTACATTCCATATATTCAGTTTTAGTTCTACTTAAACGAAAGCCTTTAAACTCCAATGTAGACATTTATAATTCAAGTCTTTATTGAGCTTTTTCTCTCGTCTTATCCACGAGAAGGATATCATCAGCAAAAAGCATATACCAAGATACATCCTCCTGTAAATGTCCAATAAGACCATCCATAACTAAAGGAAAAAAAACCGATCCCTGATGTAATCCAACAGATATAGAAAAATATTTGGCCAATCCTTTTTCTGTTCGAACACAAGTAACAACCCTAATATACATATCTTTAACGACTTGAATATAAGTCATATCAACACCTTTCTTCTCAAGAACCCTCCAAAGGATATCTCTTGGAACCTTATCGTAAACTTTTTCTAAATCAATAAAAATCATATATAGATCTTCCTTATTATCTCTGAACTTCTTCATCAAACCTATTAATAAATGTATATCTTTCATAGTAGACCTACTTAGCATAAATCTTGATTGTAAAATCATATAAGCAGTTCTAAAAACTCTAAAATGTTCTCCAAATTTAGAATCATGGCAGTGCCTAATAATACTCTCTATCTCTTCCAAAGGCATACTTCTCTTGATGATCTGGTCATTATACTTTCTAAAGAGATAGTCTTCATCACCAAAATAAAATCCGGCATTCGAGCTAAATTTTTTCATTCGATTATATGAGAAGTTATAAAGAATGATATCACTAACTATGTAATTGACTATATTCACATACCAAGTAATAGTTTGCTTATCCATAACAAACTACTCGTCAAGAGAACTCTCATTAATTGCAACACTTCAATACTCATAATTTGCTTGATCAAGCCTAAACAGGTAGTCAGCTAATCGATCCTCAGTAAACTTTTTACCACAAATCTCAGGATAAAATTCTTGTAATAGAAGAACCCAACGAATCAAATGCGGCATTACATTCTTCTTAGTTGTGAAATATTTGATCGTAGAATAATCAGTCTAAACAATCACCTTAGCACCAATAAAAAAGGACCTAAAGTTGTAAAATGCAGATTCATTGTCAACAACTCTTTTGTAATATTCAAGTAGTTAATTTGGGCATCATTCAAAGTTTTGTAGGCATAGTAAATGATACACAAATTTTTAATTAACATTTGTCTAATATAACTCCAACAACATAATCATTTGCATAACACAAAAGCTCAAAAGAATTGTGCAAATTAGATATTACTATAACTAGTACGTTGAATAGCTTTTGCTTAAGAAGCTCAAAATTTCAAGACAGTCACAATTGAAATCTAAATGAATTTTTTTCTCTAATAAGTGACAAAAAAGTTATAGAAATTTTTTATATATTATCAATAAAATCAAGCGTCCTAAGAAGCTCCTAATCCTTTTTGTCAATATAGGTGGGGGTAAATTTTCTATTACCCAGATTTTATCATAAATTATCTTCATATTCTTCTCAGAAAATTTATGCACTAGAACAATTCATTCAGTAACATGTACTGATATTTTCCTAATTTAGCATCAAATTAGTCTCTTAACATCTTTGCAAAACACATACAAAATGTTCAAGAAACGAGTCAAAGGAGATTGCAAACATAAAAAAATAAACCATGAACACCTCAAAGCCCCACTGAATAAGATAAAAAATGGTCATCATACACCTAAAAACTGTAGCAAGGGCATAACATAATCCGAAGAACATCCTCCTAAAAGCAAAAGTTTCCCTGAGATTAGTGAAAGTTATTTTGTCCTAGTCTTCTGGTGCTATAAGAATTTGATGATAACCGAGCAGTGATCTAGAAATATAAATACGGTATCCAGCCAACCTATCCAACATCCAGTTAGAAAAAGGCAGTAGAAAATGATCCTTTCTAGCTATGTTATTCAACTTTCTATAGAAATGTAGGTGTCAATTACAGTCTCAAATTCTCCAAATTTTATTTTGATTTTGATTCATTTCGAACTTCATTAACTATAATGCAATATTTTACATTATTTATTTGATCTTGTTAAAATTTCTTGATCTATGCTAGAAAATAGAGATAAAATCTCCTATTGAATTTTAAGAGATGTAACTTCAAGCATCATCCCAATAAAAAGTCTTAATCAATTCAATCAAATTATCCTGATTGTTTGATTCTTGACTTTCAATATGACCTATAAAAACACAATCCAAAAATGCAAACTAGTTAATAACATAAATAGAAACTTTGAGTTAAAGTTAAATTGTTGCAACTTACTGAGAAGATTGTTTTTTGAAAATTTTATCAATATACTGTAATGACTTCATCATATCATGACTATTTTTCACTGTTTGTTTATACATAGAATTTGTTTCTTTAATTACATGCTTTATAAACAAAATTTATCATCACTATTTAATTTCTTCCAAACTTGAAATTAATTCACTATAAAGCATTAGATTAAAGAAATCCTAATGTTTTTTTAATAATAAAACATAAAAGATAACAAGCATAATTTATTTTAAAAAAAAATCAAAGTAATTTAAACACAAAGTATATACCATAATAAAAGAAAATGATGACCATATTTGTCAATATAACAGAAATATGTAGGCTGTCGGTTAATATGATCTTAACATTCAATATAATCTTATAACTTCATCTCTTTAAATGAGAGCATAATCACAAATAAAAATTGGAATGGCAGGATCATGCTCTAAGGATGTCCAATCAAATGTTTTTATTTAAATTTTTCTTGGACAGTAATCAACTTTAGAAGCTTCATAGTCAATTAGAAAATCTTCTAACTGAGAAATATATTCATTAGAAGATGACCTAAAAACAAATTTTTAATATTTTCTTGTGTTTATTATTGAAAATAAATATAACTTTTTGTTCATTCTGAAAAGGGCCTGAATAACAAGTAAAAGATCTTCAAGTCAAAACATACTCTTCATTTAAATATCTATTTAAGAAAATAAATTAATAGTGAGACAAAAATAAGCTTTACAAATGCAAAAAATCCATAAGAGACAATAAGTTCCCTAAAAAGATTGACTTTTGGCCTCATTGAAAACTTAGGTCTTAGGTCCTCAAGATATTTCTACAAAAAAAGTGTCATAGTTTTCAATGGTATCAGGAGAATTTATTTAAAATAATTATTAAAATTAAAAATCTAATTTTCGGTGTATCTATCTATCTATCTATCTATCTATCTATAAAAAAAAGATATCTATCTATCTATCTATCTATCTATCTATCTATCTATCAAAATCTCAAGATGTATCTGCTTCAAAATTGAGTGATAACTTCCAAAACCGAGCCCAACAAATGAACAAATAGCTTTCAGCATTGATTTGGGGAGCAATAAGAATAATAAAGCTCAAGAATGAAGTCCCAAATCATAACTTCATTCAACATTTCATGTAGGAAAGAAAAACAGAAAAAAAAAATTTTCCATAGCTCCTAAAATTTTCAGCTCCCCAATTCTATAACCATTCAAGTTTATGCTTAGATGGTGAGAAAAAGGTTCCAACATAGCCCAAAATGACCACTTAAGGTGAAAAAGTAAATACATAAGAATTATGTGATCTGTATGCAAATGCCCCTTAAAAAATAACCACACAATCTGCATTCAAAGATAAATCAAGAAGGCCCCAAATTTGCCTTCGAATATATGCAAATGCCCCTTCAAAATTAAAAGCTCAAAGATATTAAGNCTAAGGATGTCCAATCAAATGTTTTTATTTAAATTTTTCTTGGACAGTAATCAACTTTAGAAGCTTCATAGTTAATTAGAAAATCCTCTAATTGAGAAATATATTCATTAGAAGATGACCTAAAAACAAATTTTTAATTTCTTGTGTTTATTATTGAAAATAATATTTTCTTGTGCTTATTATTGAAAATAAATATAACTTTTTGTTCATTCTGAAAAGGGACTGAATAACAAGTAAAAGATCTTCAAGTTAAAACATACTCTTCATTTAAACATCTATTTAAGAAAATAAATTAATAGTGAGACAAAAATAAGCTTTACAAATGCAAAAACTCCATAAGAGACAATAAGTTCCCTAAAAAGATTGACTTTTGGCCTCATTGAAAACTTAGGTCCTCAAGATATTTCTACAAAAAAAGTTTGTCATAGTTTTCAATGGTATCAGGTAGAAACATAGCAATAGAGTAGAAGAAGAAATATGAGAGTTTTGAAAGAATTTGTACACTGTCATCCTGTCGTTGCTTTCCTAACTAGCTCTAATCACAGCTGTATAGCTAGGGTTCGATGATAGTTTTGAGCAAAACCAAAAGANGACCATATGAACAGAAATAACTGTGAGAGAGATCGAACACGGCCTCCGGGAAGGAAGGAGACGGATATCGGGATGGGCGAGAGTGTGAGGTCAAAAAAAATACCTCATATCACGGATCACAGCTTCGGGCGAGGTCGAAACCGAAGGCCAGACGGGAAGGGCGAGGGCAAGGGGGAGAGACGGGAAGGACAATACGGGAAAAATAACATAAACGCGAGAAGCATACGCGGAACGGCGCTCCTAACCGGATTACGCTCCCTTAAGGAAATCGCGATAATAAAACGAGGCGTTTTCAAAACTTTCCATGCGAACGTAATTTCCAAACGGAAGGGCGGCGTTTTCAAAACGCCGCAGCTTCCGATAAGCGCCCTCAAACGGGCCCTGAGAACAGCTGTGGGGCAGCTGTTTCTAGAAAAATGACAATTCTGCCTCAGTTTAGTGAAGCTGTTTAAAACAGAAGTATAACAGCGACATATTTGATAATTTAGAATCATAAATTTATTTCAAAACATAACAAAAGTACAATTACACCACTCACTTTGCAGTGAGTACCAACCGTAGCTTAACAAAAGCCATAATCTACATAATTATATATATATATATATTTACATGATAATCGAACTTCATGGGACTAAAGTTAGAACCCTTATAATTCGTACCATGTCTCCCAACTGGTGTACAGTCTCTATACATGCCCGTTCTGGAACCCAGATTCTAAATAAAATTTTATAAGCTCTGGTTCCTTGTAAATGGGTGAATCTGTGAAAACCAAGAGTTGGCTTGGGTTGAATTTTGTCAATTCATAGTATAAGCTGCTTATAATGCAGAAAGATGTGGAAAAACGGGGAACAATGGCAAATACATTAATAAGCACATCTAATGAGAATATTTGGTTTTTTTTCCTTCATGCAGAATGTTATGAAAAGAATGCCTGAATGGAGAAAGATCGCTTAAGCTTTATTCTTTTCGGCTGCCTCCTGCTTCTCGCAACATGCAAGCTTGGCAAAAATAATGGAATGGAATAATGTAAATGAAGCAATTGAAGGAATTTTATGAAGTTTTTGGCTGCACCCAGCAGTTGTTTATGGAATGGAATAATGGGTTCTTACCATCCAATAAACCAATAACGGTACAGTTCCACTTGGATGAGCTCTTAAACATAGTTCCAAGCTTCGGTCCTTTTTTCGAATCCAATATAGAGAGGACGGAGGAATGAGCAGAGAAGGCAGATCTCAAGGTGCGGCAAAGTAAAGCATTCCTTAGATCCGAAGCATTGAAAGGAAATTATATAAAAAAAAATTTCTTACCGCTCGAGATGAGGACCTCGACGGGAACAAGACGCAAGGGGCTTCGAGAACGGAAGAAGAAGGCGCGTGGGTTACCTTGCTCGTCGAGGAAGAAGGCGCTCATCGAGGAAGACGAAGGCGCGTGTGGCTTCGTGAGAAGGCTTCAGAACACCAGGAGGGAAGCGTTCGCGAGACAAGAAAATTGCGGGCAAGAAAGAGGATCGTGGGGCCTATGGTAATATCAGCGACGCGAACGTGGGGCCGCAAGGTCGATCCCGCGGCCCGCTTTTCGCCAACTCTAGTGGTGTGCGGCCGCAAAGTTGGCATCCAAACGAATGAATGCGGTGATTTGGGGTCGTGCCATGCGAAAAAAGCGGCCCCAATAAAGCCTAAGGCTTTGTTTAGCGCAGCTGTAGATTATTTATAATATGCTGATAAGCAGATTATTCTGATAATCTGATACTGCTTGGGGGCAGCTTATTCAGACTAACTTATTGGTTGTTAAATGACATTCCTGCCCATGTCTGATAAAACTGTTTGGGGCAGCTTATTCAGAATAGTTTATTGGTAGAAAAGAAACATAGTGCAGAAACATATGATAATGACAGATCAGTTCTAAAAGATATCATAAAGTTCTCACACCCTAACGAGTACCAGGAGAACTAAAAAAAATACAAATACAAGTACAACAACAATGAGAAATATTAAAATATTTAACTTCAGACTCTGGCTACGCCGGTCCTCATCTACACTATCAGCCTGAGAAAACATCGAATTCACATGACTGCTGGCATGACTACTGACAGTGTAATATGTGGGACTATCAGCCCACCGGAAGAAACCGCAACGAGCTGAAACACCTCTGGCACAACCATAGAACTGCCTCCCAAAGCTATGCTCCTTACGTGACGTTAGCAACGGAGACGGTAGTCCACAATAACACAAAATCTTTATATCTGTACCTGATATCCTGGAAGTCATGTTTGTATAACTGCGAAAATAACAAAAGAATCAAATATCAGCTTAAGGTATTTTAAAAATAACCAAAATTAAAGGCATATGAATATAAACCTATAATCTTATTAAAGGAAAACTTGGTAGATCAACAACCACAAATAGCATCTGTGATAGACTCCCTTAAAACAATCATATCAGCCAAACCTTCACCTTCTGATCTCCAAATTCATTAGATTCTATATCATCCTCAGGTAATGAATGCCCCCCCACAAAACCTGTAGGTTGCTCGAAGACATTCAGTTCATCATTGTCAGCCATAATGAAGTCTGTATCTGATCGTGACGAATGTCTTCGGATGAAGTTATGTAGTGTCATTGTTGCAACCACAATATGCACCTGCTTTTGTAAAGGATACGACGACATATCACGTAAGATGACTCACTTCTTCTTCCAAACTCAAAATATTTTTTCAATTACCCCGCATAAAGATGCGTGATGTTTATTAAATATTTCCTTTCTGTCATGTATTGTGCCACTACCTCGCTCGAAATCAAGAATATGATATCTTGTGTCAGGGTAGAGCTTCAAGTATCCCCTTTGCATAGAATATCCTGCATTGACCAAATAATATTTTCCTGATACGAAAAACAATGCTACTAAAAAACATTACATTCTAAAATATACAAATTGGAAAATAAAACTAACCTGATGGGGGGTGAGGGAAACACTGCGATCTATTCCTAGTAGCAAAGGGAAAAATCCGACTGTCATGTGCACTCCCTTCCGAGCCCGCCACCACAAAAGTAAAACACATGTTGAAGTCGCATACAGCCAAGACATTTTGCGTTGTTAAACCACTCCGACCGATGTATGTTACCTTCTCGTGGCTGGGTATGCGAGCATCAACGTGGGTACCGTCAATTGCACCAATACAGTTCTGTTTAATATGCTCGCATCATAGATAGGTGGAGCTGCAAAAGCTTCAATCAAACGATCGAAGGAGGTGCTCAACAAACGTTCTTTCTCTTTATTTTTCTTAGCAACATTGGCCCTCTTTAATGTGCTAGAGCCACCCATATCACTATGATTAATGTTAGGCACTTCTTCATCAGGTGTTAATGGCTCAGGAGTGAACTCATCTGGTATCCCTTTAAAAGTACTTTCACATGGGTTGAAAGTAAATTTTCCTGTTGTGACAACCCATTTAAATATTATGTCCAATTTTTCTTCAAATTCCGGCTTAATCCCGCACAATTTATACTTTTTCGCTGCTGGTACCCTCTATGACAGAACATTTTAGAGCGAATAGTTAGGCAATTATAATTAGAGAAGCAATTTGGACTTAAAATTGAACAAATCACGGAGTATATATAAAATACTTCTAATTTTTTAGCCCACCATTCAGCGGGAGCATCAATTGTCATTTTAATCGGATCTCAACCCAAACCTGTAGATCCACGTTTCAACTACTTCCATATTTTTCATTTCTTCTTTAATTGATCTCATTTGTTTTTAAATTTCAGCTTATCATAATCTCTGTCAGTCAATTCTTTGAATCTCTTTTCAATGTTTCGTCACCCTTCCTTATTAAAAAACGTTGTTGGTCTGTTCCCAAGTTCTATTTCTTTTATACAAAGATCGCAAAAAATATTTGTTACTTTCTTATCCCAAATTGCANTCGTCACCCTTCCTTATTAAAAAACGTTGTTGGTCTGTTCCCAAGTTCTATTTCTTTTATACAAAGATCGCAGAAAATATTTGTTACTTCCATATCCCACATTGCGAAGGTCCCCCCTTCAACTGATTTAGACATGATGAAGCTATAGAGAACAAATGAGAATTAAAAAGAGATGATATTTGAAGTAATAATACGTCCAGCACATGAACATCTCAAGCCCACAACAACATCAACCCAACAAGAAAACCAGTCTCCAAACATAAACATTTGCCACCAATACAAACAAGAGCATAACAACTTAATCAATAACAAAAAAAGAAATATATGAAGACAAATGATTTATGTGGTTCGGTCATTGACCTACATCCACAGCAAGACTTCAAAAATATTTTATTATGCAATTCCAAAAGGTTACAAGGCCAACTCTAAATACATTGATGTCATTTTATTGCCCCTTGAACCGAGATTACCAAAGAAATACCAAAGCCAACTCTAAATACACCATAACCGAAAGCAATGCTGGCATTTCTGTATAGTCGAATTTATGCAGCTATAAACTTTGGTTAAGCTCAATCATTTGTGAACTAGCACAATACCACCATCAAGAGCCACATCCAAATCTAGTTACAACATCAGTTAAGCTGTAAACTTTGGTTAAGCTCAATCATTCTTGAAATAGCACACTACCACCATCAAGAGCGACATCCAAATCTAGTTACAACATCAGTTAACTTTCTGCTCAACCAAGATTTCAACTCACAAATAAATATGATCAAATCATAAGCATTAATTCAGTCCCTTATCAATTCAACCAAGAATTCCGGAAAATACCAAAGCCCAATTTCCTAATTCCAAATTTCAGAACAGCTCAAACCAAAATTTATTACAATGACCTGAAAGCCAAACATTGAAGCCACTACAATGAAACAAGAAGAATGAAGTCATTCCCCCAACTGTAAAGAATAAAGTCATTTCCCCAACTGTAAAAAATAAAGCCATGCTTTGATGGAACTAGCAGCCACATTAATCGAAATCACCAATCGAATGAAGCCAAGCAGTCAAAATAGCTAATTGCAATGAAACAGGGAGAACCAAGCTTTCGAATATGAAGGCAACAATGCATTCTGTTATCTTTAAATGCAAAATTTCATAAATGCTAAACCTTGCCCCCATTCATCATCCAAAACCTAAACTAGATTTTCTATAACTTGCAAGGCATGGATAAGTAATTCAAGAACAGCCAGCTAAAATACCAATAACGTATAGATCTGTAAATTAGCTCAATTTCCTAATTCGAATTTTCAGAACAACTCAAACTGAAATGTATTGCAAGACACATAAACTGTAAATATAGAACCAGAGAAGTGCGGCATATAGATATAAAACCGAAATGTATTGCAATGTAGATGCACTGTAAATATAGAACCAGAGAAGTGCGGCATATAAAGCTAGCAATCCCAAAAAAGGAGTGCGGCATATAGATCTAAATGCACTGTAAATATGTGATCCATTTCCAGAGAAAGATCTAAAAATCCTTAAATGCAAGAGCTAAAAATCCCAAAAAAGTCAAACATAAGGGCATAAGAACCAGAGAAGATCTATGGAGAACATTTCTAGAGCATACAGAAGAACCTAAAAAGCTTCGAAGTTATCTTCTAGCCCTCAAAGAAACCAAAGGAACACCAAAAAAAAACATTTGAGCCGCATATAAACGAACCAGAGAAGATCAAAGGAGTGTCATTTCTATAGTTTACGCAAAATCTCACCACAAGTTTACGCACGAGAAGATCGGTAAAGGAGATTGCGGGGAAGAGCGCGAGAGAGAATCCACAGGGGCACGGGAGTAAAATAAGCCCTAGCCAACGCCGAACGGAACCCCTCCCTCGCGTTCGATGGATAGAAGTAAATTTGATACGCGATTAATGGTGATTTAAAAACGCAGGATTAAACGCCAAAACAAATGTTGCGGCCGCAGCAAAATAAGATGCCCCAAACGAGGCCTAAATCGTTGTTTATTAATATACTCCTGTGTCTCATAAAACACTCAACAAATAGCACACATGTTTCTGTGAACCTCAGTAAAGCTAAGATTTGATTGTTATGACAAGCCAATCCTTTAGTTTTCCTTCAATCACATGCTGCTTGACTTCATAAATTTTGTTTCCAGCATTGCAATATAAGTATAAAGAGCAGAAGAATCATGGGAACAAGTCAAAAAGAATTGCTTACGTTGTAGGGGAATTCTTTATTTGTCAAGAGTTCTGATAGTGTATCCACACCCTCAAACCGCCATATGAGCCAGTACTCACCTCTCCCCTTCCCCTTTGCGGAGCTCTGCAATCAATGCAAAAACACATTAAACAAAGAAAACCTTCCATTCTAACATTTCTTGATTAAAAATCCAAAAACGGGTCCATGAACATCACAAAAGTATGACACCTCTTGGAAGCCATACACAAAGTCGGCACAGCTACTGGCGCAAGCCCTCCTCACCCGTTCATTCATCCAAATCTCCACGGCACCATACTCCGTGGCCTTCTTGAGAACCAAATCACCCTGTTTCATTAGATAAATAAGGAAAAAAAAATCCATAGGTTACAAAAAGAAGGCATCCAGACAGGCAATATCCACCGAAGCTTTGAACCTTAGGGGCAGAAGGCTTGGATTTGGCAATGGAGGCCCTGTATACAACACCGAAGGCTCCCTCTCCAAGCTTCTTTCCCAAGACAAAGTCATCCTTGCGATACGAGGGACGAAATAGGCGCTCAACAAAGGCGAGAAAGAACATATCGAAGAAGCCCGGTGCGACTCCGGGGGTAGCCCAGAGATAAGAGGCAGCAGCCAGAGCTAGGGCAACACCGGGAGCCGTGATGGTGAGGCCGCTCTGCCTTGGGAGAGTACTCCGGTAAATGATATCGCCGCACTCCATGACCGTGCAGGGAAGACCAACGCCCACGCCCAACAAAGGGTCTACATAGCGTGCAACCTCGGCGAGAAGGTCGGCGGCCCCCATCGCCGCCAAGGGGGGTTTCGCTCTCCGCGCAATTCTGGAAATAAAGGGGCTTCGATTGGGAGGCATCTTCTTGAAGCGAGGGAGGAACGGGGAGCGGGAGAGGCCGAGGTCCACTCCAGCTCCGGCTGTGATCGCCATTTTGGCGATATATGGTTAGTCTCGCTCGGTTGTGTCAGACAATGGAGGAAGCGACGGCGTGGATAAGGGAAAATATTTGCAAGACGTACGTTAGTGGAGATTATTATTTAGATGGACTATAGCTAGCTCAAAGGCTATAACGCGGATGTAATTCTTTCATACCTCTTGAATAACCTCCTAAACGTAGCGCTGCATATGCAAATATTTTCCGTGGATAAGAAGAAGTATGCATGCATTGCGGGACTGATTTTAATGGGATTGGGAGGAAGGTACAATAATTATACATCTATCGTAGGTGATTTTGTGAATTGAGAGACCACATGAGCCCACCGTTTTTTTTTTTTCCTATCTTAAATAATTCCACTTGCTTATTTTTTTTATATAATTAGAGCACGAGAAGAAATATTATTACTTATAAATCAAACAATCAAGTAATTTTTGAGCTATCAAATCGATGTATTTACACGTGCCACGAGCAAATCATTGTGAATTTGATAAAAAATGAAAAATATGGATTGGGGTTTTATCATGGATTTTGATATTTGAGTGAGAATTTGAAAAATGGATGAAATAGGGTATTTTATTTGTAAATAGCATTTTTTTGGGTTCCTTGTATGTAATTGCAACAAGGGAACACATAGGCCAAGAGAAATGCTAGTGGGTGTTGAGAGACTATATGAGGAACCTTTAAAGGATCAGTCGTGGAAATTATTATTTTTTTTAATTAGGAGTCACTGTCAATTTTATTAATATAAAAAATGAGTACAAAAAATACTCAAACAAATCAAAAAATATAATTAAAATCAAGAGATAAAATATAAGCAAAAAGAAAAAAATATGAAATAAATCACAATTATCATCCTATTCAGTATAATCCACAATACATTACACTTAGTGAGCAGATGATAAATTCCCTAAAAGCTACAGAGATGAAGAAGAATAAGAAAATAAGTAAACTCGAAAGATAAAAGTAATCAACTAAAATAAAGATGGAAAACTAGTAGAGACAACATCCAATCCTTATGTAGTTTCATCTTCACCAAAACCACAATTTTCAGCTAGTATTCATAAAATTACAATGATCCATGCAGAGAAAAACTCCACAAAGAATGTGGCAAAAATACCTCCTTCAAGTAATATACCTTGAAATAAAATTGTGAAAAGGAGGAGAAGAAGAAAAATGAGCTTAAAAAATCCGTAGAGAAAAAAATATAAGGACTCTCTCCGGGAATTAAATGCATCATTGTTATTCTAAAACCTCAAGATACTCCCACAAGAAACCATCATTCATAAGATTTGATGAATGAGTACAATTGAGTCCTTATGCTACTAAAAGTTGCTATGCCACCCTAGAGGTGAGATGAATTATGTCTTAAAAATTTTCAATTTGAAACTTTGAAAACTTATTATTTTTTTTTTTTGTAGAATACTTGTTTGTGTTGATTTATTCTTAAAAACTTTAAGACTAACAATCACAATAAATATAAAGCACAAAAAGAAAAACAACACACATGATATTTATATGTGGTTCTGGCCCTTGCCTACGTCTACATCTAGGCCATCTCGGCTAGGATCCTCTGCAAATAAAAAATTGTATTCTCCCAGGTGAGCACAATAATACTTACAAAAATACATTTGTTAGTATCTTTCTTCCTTTAATAAGTAATAAAAGCTCAATTATTTTCCTCCAACTAATAAGTACTCCTCACACATCAAATCTTATACTTTCCACAGGCTCAGTACAAAACCATTACAACTCAACATTAAAGAAAAAGAAAATTCAAGAGATTTGTACTCACAAAAAGCATAACCCATTGATCACATAACTTGTCACACAAAACAAGTCAATCAAGAGTATCACAAAAAAATGAATTGATCACAATATTTAGAAAGATGAAATACAAGAGATACTAAATGATTATTATAATTTATTGTAGCAACCTCAACTAAACCACCAATCGTAGTTTGGATGATGTCGGTTGACAGTCTGACATAAGTTAGGGTTGACAACCTCAACGTCAGTTTTTCTTTCGATAGTTATGTCCAAATTATAGGTCAATTTCTACAATTCTACTTTTTTCCTGCATTACCAGTAGGCTCACTTAAGGACTAAACCTTCTACCTCAACCTAAACAACTTCAACTTAATTTTCTTTCTATAGAATTCTTGGTTGTGTTGATTTATTCTAAAAAACTTTAAGAGCAACAATCACAATAAATATAAAGCACAAAAAGAAAAACAACACACGCGTTATTTATACGTGGTTTGGGCCCTTTCCTGCGTCTATGCCTAGGCCATCTCGGCTAGGATCCTCCGCTAAAATAAATTGTACTCTTCTGGGTGACCATAAAAATCCTTAAGAAAATACAATTGTTAATATATTTCTTCCTTGAAGGAGTAATACATGCTCAAGTACTTTCCTCCAACTAATAAGTACTCCTCACACATCAAATCTTACACTTTCCACGGGCTCACTAATACACCCTTACAACTCCACACAAGAAAAAGAAAATTCAAGAGATTTTCACTCACAAAAAGAATCACCCATTTGTCACATAACTTCTCATACAAAGCAAGTCAATCAACAGCATCACAAAAAAAGAATTGGTCCCAATATTTAGAAAGATGAAATAGAAGAAATGTTGAATGATAATGATAAATTATTTTATCAACATATCACATAAAACATTTGAAGGCGTGAATTGACTAAAAATGGTAAAAAAAACTTCAACTTAGATTGTGATAAATTTAAGCATAACAAATCTACCTCAAATCAAATATACCAACATGATTATAATTTTGAAAATAAATAGTATAAAGATTAAGTTTATAAAAATAAAATTTAAAGGTAATGATTTCAAAAAAAACAATTTGCTAAAATGAGCTCACATAAATTATGAAAACTTAGAAGAGATTTTGTGGAGTACTCTCCCATAGAGGGTGTATGGTAGAATACTATTTAATAAATTTAGGCATGGATTTAACTTAAATCCTGCCAAACATAAAAACCTAGAAGTTAAATCCACCATTCTGTTAAATCAGTGTGTTCTGTTAAATGAACGACGTAAATCCAAATTTATTAAATTCATCTACAAGGTAGATTTCTGGATGTTGCTCTTCGTCACTTGGGAGATATGCATCACATTTGAGAAATCCAGATTTAGCAAGATTTGATAAATTATCCAGATCAACTCGCAGCCAAATACCCCCTTAGAAGAACATAAGTTGGAGCGAAACTTAAGACATCATCTTCTTCTTCTTCTTTTCAAGGAAAGATCTAAGGTTTCTCCTCAAGACGCAAAGTTATACAAGAGCAAAGACCAAGGGAGGAGAACTCGAAGAGGATGGGAGTTTCGACTTTCTATGAAGACTTTAAGCAACCTTTAGATTTTAAAGTTCCAGTGATTTCATAAGCTCTCTTATTTTTTAAATTAGGGAAAATTTATCTTAGAAAAATTTCACATTTAACTTTCTAATTTTAGAGGAAATTAGAATAGGAATTAAATCAATCACAACATTTACAATTTCCTAAAAATAATTTTAGCCACACATGGTCAAAATTTTTATGCATGCCATTAGTTGTTTATTTTAATTAATTAAGTCTCCTTAGTTCAAATATGAATATTTCATGATTATACTTCACCAATATTTTTGGATTTAATTAAACCAATAAAAATAAATTTCATTTAAAATAAATTTCATTTTAATTTCATATTTGGAATATTTGATTTTATTTGATCAGATTAAATAATTCAATTGAAATAAGCATGAATAGATTGTTGGAGATATTAATTAAAAAATTAATTGATTGATAGTTTTAGTTTCAAATAATAGTTATTTTATTAAATCAGTTAGTTGTTTGTATTAAACTAGTTTTGAAACCAAGAGTTACTTAATTAGCTTCTTGTCATAATTTTAATTATATAATTTTAACAATCAAATTTAAATTTTAGATGATAATATATGATATGATTTAAATATTTTTAAATTAATTTAAATTGATTTTGAGGACGATTATTCTTTTTTATCTTTTGAAGAGAAAGAGACTGATAAAATGAGTAATTCATTAAATATTCACTCTAAAATTTGTATAATTAGACTTAATAATTAGTGCTTTTATTTCTCATCATTTTAATTTCACTTATTAAAAAAAATAGCTATTTCAGGATTGTTAAGTTAAAATTATCTTTTCGACAATGTATGAGAGGGAAAAGTATAATTTAAAAGAATAATTTAGATAATTTGTAAATTTTAATTTCACTTATTAAAAGGCTCTTTGCATATTTCCCTTTTTATTATGTTCTCCTTTTTCTTCTTGCTTTTATTTGTGGTGAGTATTTTTTAAAATTGTTTAATCCAGTTTAATGTGAACTAGTTTATTACATTCATATCAAATAATATTCAAATTTTTAGTTTTATTTTTAGCTCTGCCATTTTCTCTTTTTCTATCAAAGTACTTTTTTTTTGTTCTTGAGGAAAGATTCAAAAGTCTTTATAATCATGGTGATCTCTTCATCTTTTCCATTCTCCATTCCACTTTATTTTTTCTCTTCGATTTTCAAGACCATCATCCTCTCTTTTTATCTATCTATAGAACATGCTTGCCTTAATAATAGTTTCTATTCTACGTTATGAAAAATCCAAGTAGGTTATCAATAGAGTAAGTAGATAGATCCCTAGATTCACAAAGGGTAGTAACTTTAGCATTCCATCATTTAGGTAGACATTTTAAAATCTTATTTAATTATTCAGCATTTATAAAATTTCTACCTAGAGCGTGAAGAGATAATATAATTTTGATAAAATGTGTGAACATTTCAGAAACTATCTCATTTGAATTCATATTAAATAATTCAAACTCATGGAGTACCATGTTAATATGGGATTGATTAACTTCACTAGTGCCCTCATAAGTAACACAAAGTTGATCGCAAATTTCCTTTCAAGTTTTATATATAGAAACACACATGTAATAGTCAGATTTAAGAGCATAGAAAAATGTTTTAAAATAATTAAAAGCTAATAGAGCTAGCTCCCTTTCTTCTAAAGTCCATTCACTAAAGGGAGTATTGATATGCATGCCATTTTCAAATCTAACAGAAAAATTACAAGCAACTTTTTCTAAATTTTACATGTGAAAATCAATTGATTACAATAAAATTTGATTTATAAATTTTCCAAAAATCAAACAGAATATCATCAAAACGTGGTAATCGGGTAAATGAATACCCGTCCAAAGTGTTATCGTCTCTGTAAAGTGCCATACTAGGATCTAATTGAGGTAATTTAAACATAATTCAAGAACCCATGCCGATACCAATTGAAAGTCGCTATGGAAATCAAGAGGGGGTGAATTGGATTTGTTTTAAAAATTTTCATTTTGGGACTCTTTTAAAATTTAATTTTCATTTTGTAAGAGTTTGTTGTGTTAATTTATACTAAAAATTTTAAGAGCAACAACCATAACAAAAGCAAATCACAAAAATAAAAACAACACGCATGAGATTTCTATGTGGTTTGGTCCTCCATTTATGTACATGCTTAGCCACTCCGGCTAGGATCCTTTACTAAAATAAAAAAAATCACGCTATTCCCAGTGAGCACGCAAACTCTTACAAAGATACATTCAATTTTACCTTTCTTTCCTAAGCAAGTATTATAAGCCTAAGTACTTTCATTCAATAGATAAGTACTCCTCAAACATCAAACCTTATACTCCACAAAGGCTCAATACAAAACCATAACAACCTAGCACAAAAGAGAAAAAAATTCAAGGAATTTACATTTACAAAAGGAATCACATTTTGCTCACACAACTCGTAACATAATCAATTCAATCAATAATATCACATAAATAATTTGCTCAAAATATTTAAAAAGATAATGTGCAAGACATATGGAATGATAATAAAAAGTTATTTTAGCAACTTACCACATAATGGATGTGAATGCATGGATTGATTAAAAAAACATTAACTTAGATTATGACAAATTTAAGCATAATAAATTCACATCAAATCAAATTAACCAACATGATAATAACTTTAAAAAATAAATATTATTATAATTAAGTTTTTAAAAACGATTCTTTAAGGCAAATATTTCAATAAAATAAGTTTTTAAAAATAAGCCTACAAAAATTATGAAAAAAATCAGTAGAAAAGTCATGGAATATTATACCTTAGAAGTACATGAGTTGGAGTGAAACTTAAACCATCATCTTCTTTTTCTTCTCAAGAAAAAGCTTCCTCAATACACAAAAGAATACAAGAGAAAAGAGCAAGAAGAAAGAGGGAGAACTTTATGAAATTTAAAAACTTAAAGAGGATAGGAATTTCAACCACCTATGGAGAATTTCATAATTCTTGTGATTTTATAGGCTCTTTCATCATATAAATTGGGAGGAATTTATTTTAGAAAGGTTCTAAATTTAAGTTATGAATTTTAGAGGGGAATTAGAATAGAAATTAAATCAAACACATTAATCAAAATTTTCCAAAATAATTTCAGTCACACATGGTTGAAATCTTTGTGTATCCCATTAGTTGACTTATGTTAATTAATTAAATCTCCTCATTTCAATTAAGAATATTGCATGCTTATATCCAATTTTAATTTGATTAAATCAATTACATTAGATTAATTTCATGGAGAAATTTAGGGGCCTGCATTTAAATTCCATGTTTAGAAAATTTTATTTTATTTGATCAAATCAAGTAATTTAATTAAATTATTATGAATTTGTATTCACTAAAGAAATTAATTAATTTAATTTTAGATAACAGTTAATTTTATTAAATTAATTAGTTGCATTTATTAAACTAATTTTGAAATCAAAGTTACTTAACTTGCTTAATTACATAATTTTAATTATATAGTTATAATAATTCAAATTTAAAATTTAGATAATAATTTATGACATGATTTAAATAAATTTCAATTGATTTGAATTAATTTTGATGAAATTTATTTTTATCTTTATAGGAGAGAGAGAATGATAAAATGGGTAATTAATTAAATATTCACTCTAAAATTTATTTAAATAAATTTAATAATTCACATTATAATTTTTATCATTTTGGTTCAACTTATTTCAAAAAATTTGGCCATTTGTTGATTGTTAAGTTGAAATTATACTTTTGATAATGTAAGAGAGATAAAAGGATACTTAGGATAATTCAAAAGAATAATTTAGGTACTTTATAAATTTTAGGACAAATTATGAACCAATTTTTATATATTAATAATTTGATATTATTAGAAATTAATGAACCCCTTTTAAGGTTTAATAAGTGGTTTAAGAATGGTTGCAAGAGAATACTCAAATTTTCCTAAATAATAAT
This sequence comes from Phalaenopsis hybrid cultivar, assembly GCA_002079205.1. NCBI lineage: Eukaryota > Viridiplantae > Streptophyta > Magnoliopsida > Asparagales > Orchidaceae > Phalaenopsis > Phalaenopsis hybrid cultivar. Next base: position 198,427 of record JXCR01145531.1, on the reverse strand, counting down.
TATTTGATATTTTTATGTATTTTATTTGACTTATAAAATTTATTTCATGTAAATTGGTATGATATGATCATGAAAGTATTATGAGAAACTATTTTAATATTATATTTGAATTAGATTTGTTCACTCACCTAACTACTCAACTACATTCCTGGTCCAACTCCTCGAGTTGACTGAACTGAGGAGAACTTGGTGCTTTACCTAAAATATCTGCATTAAAACTATTAGTACTCTCGACATATAGATTGGTTTGCATCAAAACCCATTATTATAGGGCTCATGAGGATCAAAAACTACCTCTAGATATAATTATATCTCAAATAAAGATAAACATAAAGTGAAATATGTGTATAATTGATACTGCTTCCAGGTGCACTAACACTTTGGGGGTTCACGTAAGTGTACGTGTTGTATCAATAATAACAAATTTTTAAGTCTTGAATGTCATTCCCACACGAGGGAATTAGACTTAGGAAAAGCTCTAAGCCTACTAGTTTTCATTCTTAGCCTGAAATTGAGATTAACTTAAAGTTCTATAAACTACTCCTACTAAATTGCAAACTATTTTAAATGTTAAATCCAACAAAAATCCTACTTAAACTATGTGAATTGGTGAATATCAAGTTATAAAGTTACCCTCTCATGTAATGATTCAGGCGATGCATAGGACATGTAAAGTGTAAATTGTAAAGGTGGCTAGTAACAAGTAGGATCATCTCTCTTCTTTACCCTCTTCTAAGTGCATAAATAAGATTGATTAAAACAAATAAAAAACTATTTCCCTAACATTTGCATCTTCATAAAAGTAATTGCACCATATCCTATAGCTTAATGTAATTGACATGGTTGATTTTTTCATAACTCTCCCGAGTTATTGTGGATCACAACACATTTTAACAATTTAATTGGTCAGAATAAAAAGTAAATGAAGTTCTTAAGGTTAATCATCACATTAAATACTTAAAAACAATTTTGAAAACATTTTTCGCTCTTATACATCCTACTCAAACATCACAAGGTAAGTTAAAAAGTACTATTTAGAAAGCATGAAGAACATACCAGAAAGCTTCATTGAAGATAAGAGAATTCCAATAAATGATTGTGTACAAAGAAATAAAATAAATAAAACACACAACACTTATGTTTCCCTCCTTTACAAAGCACGGAAAAATGCTCCACCAAAGATCTCATGACTCCTTACTGTTGTCCTGAAGACTCTCCTCATATTGCAAAAATCCCTAACATAAACTCTATCTCCCTTAATCCGTCAACAAGCCTTTTATCCCTCTTACATCGACACATAAATAAACTATAAAACATAACATCCAAACCCTCCCTAGTTTTCAGAATAACTCCCCACATCATGTGATTGAAAAAACCAAAACTGTCTCAGGTAATTGTTGTCGCCTAGGGTCTCTGTCTACAGAACAAGGCTTAGGCATCTAGGCGCCAACCTATCAGGTTGTCGGGCTGAGAGATTGTTGCCTAGTGGTCTGATGCCTAGGTGACAGACTCCGTAAACTCCTTTGCTCAAAGTCCTCTCCACATTGCTCCACATCTAACAACTGTTGTACCTGCAAGAAAAATATGAAAATAAATTTTTTAAAGTGCAATTTTAAGCGCACTTTTCTACACATCAATAATACTAGTTTGAACAACATTTATGAAGAAAATGAGTTAACTAATAACCCACAACTCACAAGTCACCCATAAAAAGCAACAACTCATCAAAGAAAGCCAATATTACCAATTCTACAAGCATAAATCAAGCAAAACTCCAACATCAAATGAAAGTGAATAAACAAACCAAAGAAAAGGAATTCTAAGAAAAAGAAAAACACATAAAGTTCGAACTTTATAAAGCTCTTTTATTTGAATGGAGAGATCACCCTTAAATTTCTATTTTCTACTCTTTACTTTAATAACCCAATGAATATTTTGCACAATAGTGTCAATGAAGCTAAATATATTTATAAAAAATTTAGAATTCATTTCCCTCCACATAAAATGAGTTATAATTAAAAAAGGGTCAACAACCACCTCATTAGAAACTCTACCAATACTCAATACACACTTTACAACAAACTCACCATCAGCCCAAAACTAGTTTGACTGAGTTAACTTCCTAATATACTACCCAACCACTATTTAAACTTTTAGCAATGCAAGTTCATGGTTAGGGCTACCATCATCTCAACAAATGAATTCCTCGGCTAGTATAACCACTCAAAGAATTCATGTATGTTCGCCTCCTCAATTAGTATGCTGACTTTGAAGAGCATGTCCTCTTCCTCTATTCACAAGGCAATATCCCATCATTGCAAATAAACTTAGGTATCCATGATGATTTAGCGTGGACACACACCTCAAAAGCAAGCATCTGAGTGAGAGTTCTTCTGTCCTCATTGAAGCTAAATTCAACTCCAAGAAGAGTAGAGGCTTGAGGGCCACTACATTGTCCTACTCTATAAAAAAGTTTGAATGAACAAATTGACCAATAGAGGGCTTATCACAAAAAATCTCACTCATTAAACAAAACTATTGAAAAACGCTCTTCTTAAATTCTTATTTTGATCATATATTACTAAGATACACTTGAATTATACATTAACCTTATGTGTCAATATAATTCTCCACAGGACAAGAAAACTCATCATTGCCCGTGAACTTGTTGTAGACAATCCACAAATTTGAACGAGGGTCGACTTGTGCCCAAAAAAATCATTAGAGCTTTTGTCACCTCCTATTCTCATTGTGTTCTTCTTCTTCTCCCTCTTAGTTTGTTTTATGTCTCTTGCTGAATAATTTGGCCAAAATTCATTATCTACCATATCAAGCTTACCCTTTGAAATTTTCCTAACTTTCAAGGAGGCCAACACTCAAAGGGAAGAAAAAAAAATGAATTATAGATGCTAATTGTACAACCAAAATTCATTTTTGGCCAATGACAACTTGTTGCTCGTCAAAGCAACATAAAATTTTTTTATTGAGTAAGAGAAGAAAACCTTTTATAAGGGAATACTATAATGAAAATTACCCAACCTTTGTTATTGACTACAAAATTTTTTGTCTTACTGTTGAACTCACCTAGTAGGGGAACATAAAAAAATGATAGAAAACATATTTAAGGGTAAAATAGTTTAAGTTCATCCCCGCTCCAACTTCTAAGGGGTGTTGAACTCATGTTTCTATCAATCCTTTTTTTTTTTTGGCTTGTGTTTTAACTAAATTTTACTTGAGCTTAAGTTTGAGTAAACCCTAATCTAATGAAATTGAAATTTAATTTAGCAAAAAGAATTTAAAAAGTAAACTAAAAAAAGAAACTATTTTAATCAAACCCTAAAGTTGGCCTAAAATTAGCCTTAATCAACATAAACACCAAAATTATCATTTTCTCATATGAAATCATTGTAGGACTCAAAATTTTATTCTGAAAGATGAATTATACTTACTATTACATATAAAAACTATAAAAATAAATTTTAAGATCTTTTGAAATATTTTTAGATAAAATTCTTCTATTCAATTTTCATGCATGAATAGGGCTTTCTCACTAACCCAAAAACAATCATTTTCTCCACAGGCCGATCAGATGATCCAAATTACATTCTATAAATAACATATATTTCATAATCACATATGGGGAGCATGCAAACTAGTATGACGAACACCGAATATCATTTTTATGTAAAATTTTGCACTTAGAATTTTCATGCAAGAAAAACAGTCCCACATAAAAAATTTACTTATCATTATTTTTGAAAATGGACTTTGTCATTGCATCTATATCATCGAAATATTTTAAATAAACTCCTTCTTGATTAAATCTAAATTTGTTTGGAGGCCAATTGAGCTGACAATAATTATGAGAGAGAAAAAATAGAAAAATAGAAAAATAGCAATTTTGACAATAAAATGATAATTTGGACATAACTAACTCAAAATGACCTCAAAATGAGTTTGAACTTCAACTAAGGTTATCTTAAATTCAAAATTACACAATTTGGTTTTATAAAATAAATAAAAAGCCCCAACTCAAAATCCATCGACTTTCTCTTTTATAAGGTTTGGGCCCATTGTGTCCTGAAATATTTTGACATTGAGCTTGTTTTGATCAAAAGCACTTGCACCACCGAATTCCTTTCAATTTTCTCTACCCAATGAGCAAAAGTCAATATTTTGACCACAGTCGTTGTTTTTGTTTGTTTTTCTCTCTTTTATTTTAGGAGTCGTCAGTCTGTCGATCGTCATATACTTCCCTTTCCCGAATAAGTCTCCCTTCCGGGTCATGTAAAGAACCAGAAGAAGAAAGGAACCGGAAAAGACATACATACAATAATGATGACATACAAGATAAAACACAAAACTTAGAGAGCCTACATGCGATAAATCTCGCAAGAATGGGCCAAACATGTCCACCCAAACAAGATCTAGTAGAGGCACCTTGAACTGACATCTGCGAAAGAATAGCTATGTAGACTACCCATAACCAGATATTTAGGTGTAGGTATTTGTTATGGGGTCAAGATCACTCCCAAAGGGACGTATCTCACTTGATTAATTACATCTCGGAGGGGTGTCCAAGAATACTCTCGATAAAAGGAGTTTCATTTATATTATCAAGAACATGGGGCAATAGGTACTCAAATGAAGGTTATTCCGTGTGAGAAAATTCTCGATGCTTCAAAGCTTAGGCTAAGTCATCGGGTCGAGAGTGAGTCTCTCACATCCTGAATGGGTAGCAGTTCATCAGTATACAGAGCCCACATAATATCTATAAATCATCTGGACGGGGATATCCCAACACTTCAAAGAATGTCTGGGACATAAGGGCAGAGGGCAAATCCTCATATCCCAAACAAGCGACAACTCATCGACATCGAACCATCAAAATGAAATCGACGAAGTTAAGGAGTGATAGGGCTCAAAGAGGCTCAACAACATGAAAGTAGAGTGATCCTAAAAAGGTAGAAGTACCTGGGCCGGGGTATTGCAGACCTATCATACACAGCTACTAAGACCCTAAGTCTACCCGATCATGAAAGTAATCGACCCAACATGTCCTGAGATCCCCGGTCAGCAATCAGTGAATTGTGTCGTTCACGAGAGATCTCGATAGCCCTAAGGTCAAAGAAAGAAAACTCTATCCTATGAATAAAAGCTGGAGCTCCAAGAGGTGGGACTTTTGAGCAACACCTTTCTTCTCAAGAACTCTCCAAAGGGTATCAATTGGAACCTTATCGTAAGCTTTTTCTAAATCAATAAAAATCAAACGTTGATTCTCCTCATTATCTCTGAACTTCTCCATCAAACCTTTCAATAAATGTATAACTTTCAAAGTAAACCTATCTAACATAAATCAAAATTAATTATGAGAAATCTTTGTAAAACGTCTTAGACTATGTTTAATTACCCTCTCTCATAATTTATAGTATGAGACATCAACTTAATTCCTATATAATTTGCACACTCTTGTGCATCCCATTTATTCTTAAAAATGGGGGCCAAAGTACTCTTCTTCCACTCCTCAAACATCTTTTTAATATTTAAAATAATGTTAAAGAGTTTAGTAAGCGAAGAAACTCCCAAATCTCCTAAATATTTCCATACTTCAATTGAGATATCATGAGGTCCTATAGACTTCCCACCCTTGGTTTTCTTTAAACCCTCATCAAATTCTTTTTTACTAATGCGAAGGTAAAAATGAAACGTTTTATTATTTATAACGATATTAAGATCACCAAGGTTGATCATTTTTTCAAAAACTTTATTAAAAAGTTTATTAAAATAACTCACCCACCTATGTTGAATATCTTTCTCTAAGAAAAATATTTTTTTTGATTTTCATCTTAAATACACTTTACCATAGTTAAATTTTATTTTTCTTTTCTCTTTGTTTGGCTAGTTTATACATATATTTTTCACCCTCTTTAGTATTTAATATATTATAAAGATCATTAAAAGCAAAATTTTCAGCGTCACGGATTATTCTTTTAGACTCCCTGCCGGCCGTTTGATATTTTTCCCAGCTCTTTAAGTTTTTACATTTAAACCAATTTTTTAAACATAACTTCTTATATTTTATCTTTTCTAACACATTATTATTCCACCACCAACTATTTTTATATAAAGAAAATTTTTCTTTTGATTCTCTAAGTACATCTTTTGCTACTTGTTTAATAGTGTTTGTTACTTTATCCCACGTAACATTAGTTTCATCATGAACATCCCAAATTTTGAAATCTTAAATTGTACTCATAAAAATAATTTTATTTGTGTCTTTTAAGTTCCCTCATCTAATTCTACGACGATGAGTCTTAGTATTCTTTATTTTACAACTCTTCATCTTAAAATCTAGAACTAATAAACAATGTTGGGTAGTTAAATTCTTACTTGAAATGACCTTACAATCTTTACAATCTCGACGATATCTTCTTCTCATAAGAAAATAATCAAATTGTGTTTTATTAGATCTATTCTTATAAGTAATAAGATTCTCACCTCTTTTCTTGAATAAAGTATTAGTATTAATAAAATCATACGCTAAAACAAAATCTAAAATAGCTCTACCTTCTTCGTTAGTCACTCCAAAACCATAGCCACCATGAATATTTCTGAAATCTTCTACCACTCCACCGACATGTCCATTTAAATCTCCTCCAGTAAAAATTCTTTCTTCAAGAGTATCATTTGTAGTAAGTCTTCTAAGTCCTTCCATAATTTATCTTTAGACTCTATATCTAAACCTATTTGAGGAGCATAAGCACCTATAAAATTAAAAATCTTAGTATCAATGATAATCTTAAGGGTTATAATTTTATCTCCAACTCTATTAATTTTTACAACATTATCTTTCAAACTCTTATCTATAATTACAACTACATCATTTCTAGTGTGACTCTTACGAGAATACCAATGTTTAAAACCTATGTTATCAATCTCTTTAACCTTTTCTCCAACCCGTTAGTATTTTTGAACACATAAGATATTAATCTTTCTATGAATCATAATATCAACTAATTCCATTAATTTACCATTGAGAGTACTTATATTACAAGATCTTATCCTAAAATTAATTTCATTAGTTTCATAAACTAATTTCTTTATTAGCATTCGTCCGTAATATGGGAACCCTTGCTTATTTGACACTACACTCGGGTGTCGGTGTAGCAGCCCTTGCACATTTTTCACTGTATTCAGGCTATACAGCGGTGGACACCTTAGCACTTACACAATGTTTTAAAGAATTCATGTCATGTTTTTTTTCGACAAATTTTACGTTGGTTGTCAACTACCCAGCACAACCCTTCACTTTTCACNTTCTGTTTTGCTTGGTCTACCAGAACTTTGAGGTATCTAATGATGGATGTTTTTTTGCGTTCTGTTTTCTGCTAACCTTGTGACCAGATAATGTGCTCTTTGGTGGCAATTCCTGTGGAGCTGGCTTGAATTTCTGGAGGAGGTTACAGCCTCTGCTGCTTTGATTTGGGGAATTCTCTATTTGATTTTATGCTTTCTATGTTGCCTGGAACAATTGGCGACTGCGTTTAGGAGTTTTCCATCTGATTTCTCTCTTTGCTGCTTTACTTGCTTGGAAGTTTTTTGTGCTACTGCTTTCTCTTTGCTATGTTATTTTTGGTACAAGTCTTCTTCTTTTTGTCTCGAAAGATCCTTCAAGCATAGGTTCAACCGGCTCAGATTTTATGGAGCATCTTTCAGTTTTGGATTTTTTGGTACAGATACCTAGGTATAGGTTTTTGTGTTTTGGGTATACGATTTTGTATTTAGTTTTATTTTTTAGCGGAGCTGTAATGTAGTCGAGGAACTCCCATATGGGTTTGTATTGTATTTTTTGGTTTTTTAGCTTTGGAGGATCCTCTTTCACCACCATCTTTGTACTCAACTTTTGTGATTAACATGTAGGGAACTGTATAATGCTCCTTTCCCTATAATACATATATATATATATATAATCAAATATATTTGGTGATGCAATCTTGGATATTTGAATAAAAAAGTTTTGATTAATTACAGGATCATTTGAGTTTTGATTTCGGCAAAAAGCTCGAGTTAAAACAAGCTATTTTGATAAAATAAAGTTAGCATTACTAACCGCCCATTTGACATTATTTTTATTTCTTATTTTATTTTTATGTTTAGGTAATTACATAAGGACCACCCAAATTTTCCTATTCATATAACATTAATTATATAACTATATTCACTTTAAATCATTCCACACCAGTAAAAACATGACCTAACTCTACAATCTGTGTGTTTTGACCATCTACCTATATAAACATAGCGGTTACGAATAGAACCCTCCAACAAAATAGTTTGACAAATTTGTTTAACTATATTATGACCACAGTTGTAGCCAATATGTTCCCCATTATTTTATTATCATGTAGTATAAAACATTTTACACTTGATATATCTAACTCATGTTAGAATAAACACATTATAGCCAACACATCTCATTTTTGTTTGATCTACTGAATACAATCAAATAAAATGATATTTATATTTAATTTATTAAATAAACTCTCTTTTTTTTTTTTGGGCGACATGTCACGAACAAATAGTCTCACATCGGCTAGGTGTAGGAACAAAAAGCAGTATTTAAGTCCTGGGCTGCCCACCACCCACAAGGGCTCTTTTGAGAGGTGACAAGTTGTATCAGAGCAGATTACTGTATGTCAGGTGTGTGGACTCTCTNTATAATGCTCCTTTCCCTAATATATATATATATATATATATATATATATATCAAGCTATTTTGAAAAAAATAAAGTTAACATTCCCCATTACTTTTTAAGCTTTTGAAATGTGAATCATAAGATATTTATAGGCATGAAGTATTTTGTTAGTTAATGTCAATTTAGATTTGTCCTATTAAACAAACATACACCCTAGGTCAGCAAGTTCCCCTTAAAAGAAATATCTAATGGCTTCTAATAAGGATCATTTTATCAAGTTGAGTCGAATACCTCCTATGTCTAAGTAGTCCAAGAACCATGATAACCTAATACAACGAAACATTGATATATTGATTGGGTTTGTCATCTTTTCCCCTATCATCCGGTCTCAAGTCTACACTGTAACATTTTTCTAATATAACATTAAATTGCTACTACTATGTATTGACTGATTAACACTCTAATAATTAGCCTTAATTTATGCTCTCCCGTTATCATGAGTTATAATTAATTGTGGGAGTTTGCACTAATGTGAAATCTCAAACCCCCGATCCAAATCCTCACAAAATGAAGGCAAAATCTCTAGACAACATCTTTTCTACCCCTTTATTTATCTTTTAGAAATTTGACCCGAAATCAACAAAAGCTATCTTATCATTTAAGGACGATTGGATTAAATCTTTTGAGCCTGCACATTTTAGTGCAAACTAAGCACAAGACTAAATAGATGGTCGAAGAAAAAGATTTCACCATTATTTGAAAACATTTTTCAAATAATGTTTAAACATTATCCAAATCACATACAAAGTTTATCCAAATTATGTTTAAAGCTTGTTCAACTAGTCATTAGTTTTATTATTTGAACCATATTCAAACCGGCATTGAATCTTGTCCGAATGTTGTTCTCCAAGTTCGAACGTCATTAGAAACTTATTTGGCATTCATTTTGACCATTGATAATTAATCATTGATGTTTCTCTCGAGCCTCTTCTTATAAGAAATTCCTTCCACATTTATAATCTCAACTTCTTATATATCATCCTTATCTGCAGAGGTGTCACATATATATGTTCCCCATTGTTTCACCATTACAACCATACAAACCAACAGCCAGTATGCCCATTGTTCTAGTCAGGTAAGCAGTGGCCATTTGGTTCTAATCCACTAAGCCGGTCCTTTTCCTTTGCCTTTTTTGTTTGAAATCCAGGTTAAGCAAAGCATTGTAGTTATGGTCTAACCCACTTGACACTACAATTTCTTGTCTTACCTTAACACATTTTAGGTTCCCCATGCTAACTTTTATCATGGCTAGCACATAAACTAAACTTTGCATTTTGATTTCTCAACTTCTGAAGCAAATTTTAATTTAGTTTTGGCAAGCCAAATTTTCCCCCTAAAAAGTCAAGCTTGTAGTATAAAACATTTAACACATGATATATCTAACTCATGTTAGAATTAACACATTATAGCCAACACATCTCATTTTTGTTTGATCTACTGAATACAATCACATAAAATGATATTTATATTCAAATTATTAAATAAACTCTTTTTTTATTTTTTGCGACAGCTCTAAAAACAAAGTAAGACTTCACCCTCAACAGCTTTCAATAGTAGCCGGCTAAAGCACCTCCAATTCTCCATTGTCCAACCATTCACCAAGGCACCAAAGGATGCCCAAATATTGCAGAAGCAATCAATCTCCACATACAACAGGCAGGGTTTCTGAGACAGACGAGAAATCTGTTGAGCTAGGAGCCATCAAGCCTTCCAGCCATCCTTGTCGAGCTTGAATAGGCTCCAAGCATCAAATGAAGGGTCTGTTTGGCGCAGTTGCGGCTTCTCAGCTTTGCGGCTGCAGCTGTGCTGCCCCAGGAAGCAGCTGTGGGGAAGTAGCTGTGAGGGAGCTGGCTGTCTGTCCCGCTAGCCGCGGGGTCGATCCCGTTGCCGACTTTTCGCCAAATTCGCGGCACGCGACGAGCGGGACGCCGAAACAAACAAAAAATTTGCTCGCGAATTTGCATCACGGTGCAGCGCCGCAAGGATACCGCCGAACCAAACAGACCCTTAAAGTGTTTGCATACATACCACACAATTCTTGTGTATTTACATATCCAATGCCTAAATATTCATATTTACATGCATAAAACTCAAATACTTGACATCACATCAAAAATATCACTATCGCTGCCTTTTAAAAAGTGAAATACACCTTTTAATGCATAGGTTTATGACAGCCACGACGATGTTTGGTAGCATGCTATTAATAGGATTTATCCATGGATTTAACTTAAATCCAATCAAACATAAAAAATAAAAATAAAAATTAAATCAAACGCTCCATTATATCAAATTTTCACACATCTCATCTTTTTTTTTTTCCTCGCATTCTATCTCTTTTACAACGCAAATCCAGATTTAATAAATCCGATTGTGAGGCAAATTTATTCTGTCGTCGCTTGTTTGCTCCTCCGTCGCAACCTGATTTTCGTAAATAAGGATTTATCGGATTAGATAAATCCTATTTAATGTAAATCAGTGTTGCAGCAAAACACTGCCTAAGTGTTATAAGTGTAAATATTTATAGGAATTCTGTGGCATGCATGCAAATATTTGATTCACGCAATCATTATACCAAGCATGCATAACACTATATGATCAACTTTACAAACACATTTTAGGTGATAAAAAGGGAAAAAAAAAATCAAACAAATGCATCAACCAATTACAGTGCAGCTCTCGAAAGGAATTAACATTTATAATTTGGCAATCTATTTAAAAATATTTAGTATTTGTCGGTGCAATATAGGAAAAAATATTACATCAGTACTACGCACGTAGAAATACCGTGCGTAGCCAATAAAATCACGCTATGCGCGACAGGAAGAAAGAAATGGCGTAGTAACACGGGGAATATTCCCCCGTGTTATTCATGTGTTATTACGTCTTATTCATGTGTTATTGATATGTTATTGTATTATTATAACACCAAGAATATTCTCAGGATACAATAACACATGAATAACACATAATAACACATGAATAACACGGGGAATAATATTCCCCGTGTTATTCATGTGTTATTGTGTGTTATTGTGTTATTATAACACCAGAAATATTCTTAGGACACAATAACACATGAATAATACACAATAACACATGAATAACACGGGAGGGAATATTCCCCGTGTTACTGCGCCGTTTTTTTTTTTTACCGTCGCGCAGGGTGTCGTGGAGTTATTTCATTCGCTACGCATGTTACTCTACATGCATAGTACTGATGTAATATTTTTTCGCAATATACCGCCTAAAAGAACTGAGAATTGCATTCATCACCCTAAAACATAATCATTGCATATGCATGCAACTAAACTCCAACCCTTCATTTATAAGCCTACCATCCTTTGTCTATAATAATAACAAAATCTCAGTTCCGTCAAAGATGTTAGTCAAATACACTGAACTTGATAAATGGCTGCAGTCCATTTTCTGCAAGCTCCTGCAAACTGTAATCAATTACTCGCTGTAGTGTGGACCTAATAAGTGCCATTTCCAACTTCTCTGATCAAGGAGGCTCAGGTCACTATTGGAAGGAAGAACTAATATAGTATGGTCAGTTAAGAATTCTAAATGCAACTAAAAGTAAGGAAGATTTACGTACATCCACTCAATTTCTATATCTAACACCTAATCGTCAATTTTTACTTGCATAACACCTTTCCTACACATAAAAAAGGGTATTTCACATTTTAAAAGTTGAAATGGTTAAATATTTATGCGATTGGAAAGATCTGGCTTGTATAAATGTAAGAAATTAAAGTTTAGGAGTTAGATATGCAAATACATAAACATTGCATGGTATTTATGTAAATGCCACAAAAAAATTACTCATGCGATGTTTTGTGGAGGCAAACAAATCGGCCTCACCTTAATCATATCATGTAGGTAATGTTCTCAACAATCGTAAAGCAAGAGTCCACTGAGCCCCTTCCGAGAGAACAATCCTCTTCAGAACAGGAATAATTCCTGCAGAAACCATTGCAGGATGATTCTCATCATCCAAGCTAAGATTATATAAGATAGATAAACAAGCTTCCAGCGCATAGCCAGTCCCCACTTCAGTAAGCTTTACAAGGGGGAAAATTCCTCCAGCAGCAGCAATGGCTTTGCTCAACTCCGGACCTCCTTTAGAGAGGACATCATTAAGCTCAATAGCCGCAGCTTCACGNAGAGACGACATCATTAAGCTCAATAGCCGCAGCTTCACCAGATTCAAGAGAAAAGGACATACTCATCTGCTCAACAAGTCTTGGTATGGTATCATAGATGATCACCTCCAAGCCTATGGGAGGGTTGCCTGAGTCCAAGACTGGATTGGCCTTGGATTCAAGCTTTAAGAGGCATGAGGCTACCCAGTACTTGGTATGGAGGGGAATGTTGGATCTCAGAGCATCACGTAATACAGATTCAAAATTTGAAGTTTTGACAGAATTATGGAATTGCTCAAAATCCAAAAGTTTTATCAGCAACTTGGAAGCTGCAGCAACCGCAATTCCAATTTCTTCAGTCATCAAGGCATTCAACTCAAGTCTATCGTCAACAACTCCTTGTGTACCTGTTAAGCATAATATATAAAAGCAGCTAAGAAAATGGAGACAATCAGGAAAAAGAATGGTGGTCAATTTAAGAGGATGCAAAAGAATGCAATGAAGCGCACTTGAATTCATTGGAGCAGTGTGATGTGAAACAAACTTACGAACAAAAAAGTATGATTAGATATTGTTAAACTTCTGCTACTCCAATCATATCAAAAAATTTAAGGCACGTGAATCAAGGCTTTGTACCATTGAAATTGTCTCTCTACGGATTACAATCCATCTACTCTGTTGTAGGATCACCGATTATTTGTTTCTTTCCTCTTTTTCTGGTTTTATTCATATTTTGTAATGCCTAAAAAAGGCGTATATATACTCCTATTTTGTATAAAGAAAATAGAAGACCCTAGGAAGTTCTTTCAATTGTTTTATTTTAAAAATGATATCAAAACAATGTTAAGGTGTTCCATCCGACCATTGTTCTTATTATCTACGATTAAGGCTTTCACTTCCAACCTATGTTCTTATTGTCTAAGGTTAGGGTTTCCACTTCAACCTTATCCCTCTTGTTGAATTCTCCTTCCATTCACTATCTTTGGATTATTTAACTTCCCTTTAAAATAATCGAGCATGATTAACGGTAAAAATCAAATCAAAGGAGAACTCCAGATATTTCAAGCTACATGAACGGGAAAAACTAATTGTCACAAATCGTGAAGTTCGTTCGAAAGAGAAGGAGAAAGATCCAAAATCTTGTAGATCTACCTCACAAGCCTACAGACCCAAAGTTCTTACTTTGGAAAGAAACTGATTCCATGACCATGGCAGAGATGTAAAATACCACACTACTGAAAAATCAGTGGGCCTTTTATTTTTTTTGTAATATATTTATAAATAAAATAAAATAAAATAAATAAAAAGATGATTTGATTAGAACGGTTCAAAGGAAGCAACCATATCAACAGTTTCGTTTTATGGAGATGAGTCCCACTCGAAGCAAAGAATTGAACCACACAGGAACAAGAGCATGAGTTAGAGAAAAAGAATAAGGAGGTCCTTGCTGACGATGCCACACTCGAGCGAAGGAAAGGAATCGATGACAAGCAGTGCTGAAGGCCTAATCGCTCTTAGTGCGAAGGAAAGGAGCAGATGGAAAAAGGATACTCTGTTTGCAGGAAAGAGTAAGAATCGAGCGCTTCCTATGTAGTTCCGAGTATAAGAGAAAGGCGAGTCAAGCAGCAATCACTGTTGCAAACTGTTAACTTGAGGGAAGGAGACACCCATGTGTATAGGATTTGAGTCAAGCGGTGATCTAGGCTGTATCAAGCCAAACTGAAGATTTTAGGGCTATGGGCATCCTATATGTGAAGATAAGGAGAGGAAGGTTCACAGGTTCCTTGTGTACAAGATTGGAAAGGGACCAAGCGGTTGCTCTGTGTGGGAGTTGGCCTTGTTTAATTTGGATTTTATATAAATGAAATTGAAGTTGTATTTAAGAAAAATATAGATTTATGTTACTTTATGGCAGGAAGAACAAACGAAAAGATTATTAGATCAAAATGAGAGGGAATTGACAGCAGCGAATGTGGAGGTAATAAAGAGAATTTATGTTTGAAACTAAAGATTTTAATTTATTAATTGAAAGTTATTGTGTTCATATAAATAATAAATAAGATAATTAGAAAATAGAAAATAGAAAATATGAAAAAGTAAAAGACATTCAAATTAGATAATTGTAACTAACTTTATAATTTTGGTTTGAGCTTAACTGGTATATTAAATAAGATTATATGACTAAATAGTATATGAACTTAAAATTAATTTAATTTTTCCTCTTAAATTTTTTATGAAATTCTAAAATGCAAATTCTTTGTAACTATTCGATGTTTATAAACTAGGAAGATTTTATTTTTAGTAATATGAAAAATTGATACAGGCACGAGTGCCCGGTTACGGGCGCTAAAACAGTGCTAGGTTCGAGTGGTTCAAACCGAGGGCGAAGGGGATCAAGAAGCAGGGAGGAAGCAGTGCGATGTCTCGCGAGGGTTTGCTAGAACAGGAAATCCCACACAAAGAATGGAGGGATCGCGCGATCCCGGGTGGGGCATCACAGGTTTGCTGTTCTTTGGAGTGTCTTCTGGATTTTTCTGGGCTTCCCACTCTCTTCCTTTGTGTAGAAGCTTCCACCATCCTACGTGAGCCTATAAATTGCCATCCCCTATGTAGAAAGTCAAAAATTGGTGTGTTTAGTTTCAAAGCCCGTGGAGTCTCTTTCTCTTTTGTGGGCTGTATCTAAGGAGGAGGTAGTGGTGCTTCGGCTGTATCCTCTCCAAGGTGGTGATTATATTCTCCCTTTTACCTTCCCCAAACCTTCTCCTCCCCGCTCTTCAATCACCAAACTCTTCCTCTGTCACCCTAACACCCAACCATTTCCCCTTCCCATAGGTTATTACTACCAACCCACCTTCCTAACTCCTTCCAAGCTCCTCCCAATAGGCCCACTACCGTTGCCGACCACCTACAATCCTTTCCCACCTGCTGTCCCTATAGTGCCACACCATTCATTTGCTGCCACCAGCCTCCTGTGACTGTCATCATTCCTCCCAATCATCTTTATCCCTCTAGCCAACCTCCACTAGTTTGATTGTGTCATTCCATGTTTTGTGTCGTTATTTCCATTTGAGTCATGTTGTAACCCTATTTTAATATTAATGAAAGTTTGCTTTATGTTTTCCCAATTAGTTCTGGTATCAAAGAAAGGTTCATTAGTTCGGCATGCTCTTTAACCATAAATGTTAAGTATAGATAAAAACCTTTTTCGGTTGAAGATAAGTAGTCATTTTAGTTAGTTCTACTATCATTAATCCTAATAAAAGTTAATTATAGATAAATTGAAATCAAAATTTTAATACATTAACTTATTTATTAAAGAGACAAATGAATATAAATATATATAAATTATAATAACGGAAGTAAAAATTGAAGAATAGTTTGATTAGCAAAAACTTGTTTGAATCATAAAAGTTTGATATTATGTTATGTAGCTTATTAATATCAACATAAATGTTATCATGATGCCAAGCTAGTTATCTGAAGATTCAGAATCTACCGTGTCAACTGATGTAAGTAATTATATTTCAAATTCACAATAATTTTTCTTACTCGTGATTGCATATCCATATTTTCAATTATTCACATTTATACAGTATACAGTGAGATTTAAACTATAGTTAACTCTTCAAATTATTCTATATGAAGCATGCATGTTAACTCTGCTGCATAAATAATCATATATTAGTTTTTCTAAAAAGATATAATTGTATTGCAAGATCTTCAAATTTTAGTAGAAGTGCATATATCATATTATTGCATGACTTTTAGAATTCTAGTAGAGATACATATATTAGATTATTGAATAACCTTCATATTATAAATAAGTGGATATATCAAATTATTGTATGACCTTTAGAATTTTAGTGGATGTGCATTTATTCTTTAGATAAATATAAAATATTTTAAAAGAAAATAATGCAAGATATAAAGAATGAGAGTAGTGTATACATAAATATTTGCATGTGTATGTTAAGATGAGAAGTTCACTGATACACAAAAATAATATACTGTTTTAAGTACATATTTTATGCTTATTTTTTGTGATATTGCACTTTAAAGAACGATATTTTCATGTTTTTTGTTGCAGGTATATTAATTTTAGGTATTTGAAGCAAAATTGACAAAAAAGACAAAATTTAAAGCTAAAACAGCGAATTTTGAAATTCAGGCGCATGATGCGCCGTTTGACAGAGCTTGACACATGATGCGCCATAGACGACTTTTTGTGAATTAAGACATTTCGAGACGAACTTTGCACGAATTTTCAAAGGGACAGTTGATTTACACACCTATTGGAGTAACTCAATGTATCTAGACACTTTGGAACGTTCTTTTATGAATAGATATGTCTCTTAGATCAAATGACACATCTTTTGAATTCAAAAGAGTTGATTTTTTGAGATAATTTTGAATTCCTTTTGAAAAGAGACAGCACAAAATAAAAGAGAAATTTCAAGGACTTGAAGGGGGGACGAAAAAGACAAGAAGTGGGGGTGGCGTGAAAGGCAAAGAGAGAAGAGAAGATTTTCTTCTAGGGTTGTAAGCGAAGAGAGAATGTAAGAGATTTCTTCTTCATTACACTTCCAAGAGAAAATTGAGTGTGCTTGTAAAGAGAGAAAGACTTGAAGAGAACTTCGAGTGATTTTCTTGAGAATGATTGTGAGATAAGCTGCCTTTCATTTCTTTTGTTTTGTAAACTTGTTTTTATATATGAAATTCGTGTTTTGTCGTATCTTTCTCATGAATTTTGAGTAGTCTTTTTTATCATTCTTCCTACTTTGAGATATGATTTTGTGAAGAATTGATTTTGTTTTTTATGGTTTTAAATCTCAATAATTTATGATGATTTGAACTCCGATCTTCATTTACTTTTCGATCTGACCAATTGAAATGTTAAAACATGTTGAGAAACATAAGTTCTGAAAAGGGCTATGATTTCTACAACAGAGAGATAATCACATTTGGTTTCATGGGAGAGTATGTCATCTATGGAATTGAGTGCAAATAAATAAGAAAATATATTTTGTTGGATGCAGAATTGGAGATTTGAAGGTGACAGATAAAAATCTCCAATTTGGTCCAGTTGATTGAAAATTAATGCGAGATTGTTAGCCCTCATGGGAGTAGTGGAAGCTCTGGAGTGGTAGTTGGTATCCTCCCAGCCTAACCACGGAATTAGGGACCAAACTCTTGATTAGTGAATGTTCTTTATAGCACTTGGAAGAGGGTAAAGAGTATGATTGCTCCTATTTGTCATAAAAAATTTTTATATGTATTCAAATGATTTTAATTTCTTTACAATTCATATACTCATTGTAAATGAGAACGATGTTTTCTTAAATTTGAATCTTCTGTCAACAAAAACTTTGTTTAGTTTTCGTAATTTGACTTTTGAAAGTTTAGTTTTTAGTTAGTTAACTATGTGTTTTAATTGCATTTTATTTTTGTAATTTTAAATTATAAATTAATTTTAAGAATTTACTTATAGGTTTTTCCAACTTCCCTGTGGGATCGATATCTAAGACTCAATTAAGGCCCTTTATTACTTGAGCAATACGTATACTTGCGTTGATTTTAAAGATGATTTGACAGTTTAAAAAGTTTTAAAGATAAATTATTTTCATAAAAGGTATTGCATATTTATTGTTATATCTGCCGTGTGTATTTTGTAATATTGAAAAATATTTACAAAATTTACACACTAAATCTACCCGCATCATCACCACCTTATATTACTGGCTGGGGACGCCAAGTTACCCGCGCACGTAGATATTTTTCTACTATCTTAGACAATTGTGAACGTTAGATCACTAATCATTATGCTAACAAGAAAGCATTGACCAGGGATGAGTAAACCCATATCACCCCAGAAAATTATGTAATTTAGATCATGAAACCACTATGTCGATGTAATAATATCGGTCGAGATTAAATAGACACATTTCCATCTCAGACAATCGTGTAATATAAATCACAAACTATTGTATCGACAAGATAATATCTGTCAGAGATGTGTTAGATTATGTTTTGATGATGCTCCTGAAATTGATGTCAAAGTTAAGAGTATAACGTATACTTAAGTTAAATATTTAAATATTAAAAAATAAAGTTAAAGTTAACACATATAGAATTTTAGAATATTTCCATTGAGCAAATTTCATGAATACACACATTAGATTATTATATAATTTTTTATAATAAAATATGAAAGACAAGCATATATATTACTCTATTTTTCATGGATTATTTAAGTTTAAAAGTGTGATCACTCCACTGATTATTTTAGATAATTTATTATATTGTTGTAATATTTTTTAGGTTAAATCATTTGAATAAAATGAATACTAGAGTAGATAATGCGTAAAGAAAAAGTGATCAGCAAATAGAAAAGTAAAGTTTTTATTTGATCGATTAAATTATTTTCTTTAGTGGTTCTTTTAATATATTTGGATTGTAAACTGTTGATGATAAAATGACAACAACAACAACAACAAAGCCTTAATCCCACTACGTGGGGTCGGCTACATGAATCCTTTTTCTCCATTGCGTCCTATTTAGTGTCATATTTTCATTTAGTTCTAATAAATTAAGATCATTTTCAATACAATAAGCCCAAGTCTTCCTAGGTCAGAGCTAGTCCAACAATTTATTGTAACCTGGTTTTGATTCAATAATAAAAAGGTGTCATGCATCGTGGCATGAGTAAACTTCGGTATTATTTGATATCAAAGCTAGTCCAACATTAATCCTATCCTAGGGTCCCTAGCATCCACCCCTACCAAATCCACCGCACCATTTTTTTTTTCTCTTCTTTCTTTTTCCTTTTTTTCTTTCAAGGATCCCAAACTGTCAAACATGCCACCAAGAAGAAATATGTCTGAGCC
Source organism: Phalaenopsis hybrid cultivar (assembly GCA_002079205.1). NCBI lineage: Eukaryota > Viridiplantae > Streptophyta > Magnoliopsida > Asparagales > Orchidaceae > Phalaenopsis > Phalaenopsis hybrid cultivar. The sequence goes on along the minus strand of JXCR01145531.1, from coordinate 178,639 downwards.
TACCCGGGAAGAGCTACGGCGAGAACTCTGTCACCTTCAACAAAAGATTGCGAAGATTGAAGAAATGACACAGAAAGAAGCTACCGTCGACCGTGACCTGGAGAGTCAAAGAGAAGAAAGAGAGAAGGATCTAAACCCCTTCCATAAGAAAAATTTCAACGATGAAGATAGGTCACGAAGTTTCGGAATCCAATATCAGAGAAGGCCTAAAGAGGGATACCCGCGTCACTTCCATAGGGAAACTTTCCGAGAAGATATGTCATTTGGAGGGCACTAAGACTACGGTAATAAGGTAGATTTGCTCGAGTTTGCGGGGAGCACTAATCCAGATGAATTTACTGAATGGCTACAGGCAGTTGAACGGATCTTTGAATACAAAGAGTTGCCCAAAGAGAGATAGGTCAAATTAACTGCTATCAAATTGAACAAATGTGTCTCCTTATGGTGGGAGAACATAAAGTGACAAAGAAGTCGAGAAGATAACAAACAGATCAACAAGTGAGAGAAGATGAAGAAAACCATGCAGAGGAAATATCTTCCCCCTCATTACCGTCAGGATATATTTTTTAAACTCAAAAATCAACAGCATAAAGACCTTTCAGTGGAGGAGTTCACAACTCAGTTTGACCACTTATAGCTAAAGTGCGACCTAACAGAGCCAAAGAAGAATACAGTAGCAAGATATTTTGGGGGCTTGAAGTCTATTAATGTGGTGCAACTCCAACTGTATTGGACGCTGAGAGATGTCCAAACACTCGCATTGAAAGTGGAGAAGCAGGAAAAACAGAGCAGGCAGCCACCACCAACCAGGCAGCTACCCATAATTGGAGACACTAGCAGGAGCACACCACAGAAAGTTGAGAAATTTGGTTCTGACACAAATAAAGCCACCCCAGCGAGAAGCCATCTACAGCGCCCGCCAAAAAATGCTTCAGATGCCACATATTTGGGCACATAGCCTCCAACTGCCCAACGAGCAAAGTTGTAACTTTCACCGAGCAGGGTTCCATAGAAAAGGTCAACGAGGAGCGGAAAGCTGAGGAACCGAGTGAGACGCATCAACTTCCACCAAATAAGGGAGAAGCACTCGTGATTCGAAGGATGCTACAGACCAAGGAAACGAGAGATTTGCAGTGGCTTCGCCACAACATTTTACACGCATTGCACAATGAACAGAAAGGCATGCAGTCTTATCATCAACAAGGGTAGCAGCAAGAACATGACATCGTCCTAGAAGGTAGAGAAACTAGGAATCACAGCTCAAATGCATTCCCAGCCACATTCACTGATGTGGCTGAAGAAAAAAGAAAGGATCAACATCAACCAGAATGCCTAGTGAGGTTTTCAATAGGGAGTCAGCTGCAGGACCAGGTATGATGTTATGTGGTTCCCATGGATGTCCGGGAGACCATGACAATTTGACAGGAAGACTCGGCACAATGTAAACCAAAACACGTATTCCTTCACCAAGGACGGTAAACGCCTCATTCTTTTACCCTCCGTAGAGCCCGAGGAGACAAAAGCTCACCAGTGAAATAGTGGAACCGGTCTTAGTGACAATCCGTTCTCCACCATCATGGCCACCACGGGCCAGAGATTTCAGTCCCAGGAGATTGGACCAAGATGGAGGTGAGTTCGCAAATACTTGGGGAGCAGTATAGTTGACAGTGGGATCCAGGTGCTGCCATGAATAAAAACAAGGAACTAGAAGATTCGACAGATAAAATCGAAGCTCTCCCGACCCTAGGATACTGACAAGGGGCTTAAGAGAAGACCGACCGGTCCTCAAGGGAGACGGTTGTCACCCCCTCCCTCCTCTTTCCTTTTTTCATCCTTTCCTTTCTCTTCCCTCATTTTTCCTTCCAACACACTTCTTAAATTTAAATCCTTTCCTAAAATATGAAAACCTGATTTTTTTTCCTTATTTTAAAAAAAAAACTTTCCTTAAATATAAAATCTGATTTATATTCTCCTTTCCTTTTTTAAAAGTCATTCCCAAAAACTGAAATCTCATTTTTATTCTCCTGATTTTAAATGTTTCCAAAGATAAGTTGTCTCTTTATAAATAGAAGAGGTTGTGTTTTGAGTTAGGGGCTTGTTTCATGAACTCTAAATTCAATTTTTTCTGAGTGTTTTCTCTCTTAAAAGCTGCATCCAACATCAAGTTAGCCCTCCAGTTATTCCTTGCGCGAGGTGGTGATCATCTCCATTGATCCGGAAGGTGCTCCAGCTGAAGCTCGACTCCATCAAAATATTTATCTTTCCTTCCATCCTCTCGACTGCTGTCAGCCGCTTTTCAGCACTACAGCCAGCCACACCAAACTCCCTACAGATCACCCA